>OZ007587.1:130120563-130720563 GCA_963931845.1 Maratus michaelseni
AATTTGGCGTTGTAGTTACTTATAAGATGTAAATGCTCTCTAAGAATAAAATAAAAAAAATTCGAAATTTAAAAGGGTGAAATGAGTGAAAGCGTTCTAAAAACATTCTAAATTACAAGTTTCTATGGTATCTCTAGAACTACCGAACCGATTTGAAATTTGGCGTTGTAGTTACTTATAAGATGTAAATGCTCTCTAAGATAAAATAAAAAAAATCGAAATTTAAAAGGGTGAAATGAGTGAAAAGCGTTCTAAAAACATTCTAAATTACAATTTCTATGGTATCTCTAGAACTACCGAACCGATTTGAAATTTGGCGTTGTAGTTACTTATAAGATGTAAATGCTCTCTAAGAATAAAATAAAAAAAATTGAAATTTAAAAGGGTGAAATGAGTGAAAAGCGTTCTAAAAACATTCTACATTACCAATTTCTATGGCATCTCTAGAACTACCGAACCGATTTGAAATTTGGCGTTGTAGTTACTTATAAGATGTAAATGCTCTCTAAGAATAAATAAAAAAATTTCGAAATTTAAAAGGGTGAAATGAGTGAAAAAGCGTTCTAAAAACATTCTAAATTACAAATTTCTATGGTATCTCTAGAACTACCGAACCGATTTGAATTTGGCGTTGTAGTTACTTATAAGATGTAAATGCTCTCTAAGAATAAAATAAAAAAAATTCGAAATTTAAAAGGGTGAAATGAGTGAAAAGCGTTCTAAAAACATTCTAAATTACAATTTCTATGGCATCTCTAGAACTACCGAACCGATTTGAAATTTGGCGTTGTAGTTACTTATAAGATGTAAATGCTCTCTAAGAATAAAATAAAAAAAATTCGAAATTTAAAAGGGTGAAATGAGTGAAAAGCGTTCTAAAAACATTCTAAATTACAATTTCTATGGTATCTCTAGAACTACCGAACCGATTTGAAATTTGGCGTTGTAGTTACTTATAAGATGTAAATGCTCTCTAAGAATAAAATAAAAAAAATTCGAAATTTAAAAGGGTGAAATGAGTGAAAAGCGTTCTAAAAACATTCTAAATTACAATTTCTATGGCATCTCTAGAACTACCGAACCGATTTGAAATTTGGCGTTGTAGTTACTTATAAGATGTAAATGCTCTCTAAGAATAAAATAAAAAAAATTTCGAAATTTAAAAGGGTGAAATGAGTGAAAAGCGTTCTAAAAACATTCTAAATTACAATTTCTATGGTATCTCTAGAACTACCGAACCGATTTGAAATTTGGCGTTGTAGTTACTTATAAGATGTAAATGCTCTCTAAGAATAAAATTAAAAAAAATTCGAAATTTAAAAGGGTGAAATGAGTGAAAAGCGTTCTAAAAACATTCTAAATTACAATTTCTATGGCATCTCTAGAACTACCGAACCGATTTGAAATTTGGCGTTGTAGTTACTTATAAGATGTAAATGCTCTCTAAGAATAAAATAAAAAAATTCGAAATTTAAAAGGGTGAAATGAGTGAAAAGCGTTCTAAAAACATTCTAAATTACAATTTCTATGGTATCTCTAGAACTACCGAACCGATTTGAAATTTGGCGTTGTAGTTACTTATAAGATGTAAATGCTCTCTAAGAATAAAATAAAAAAAATTCGAAATTTAAAAGGGTGAAATGAGTGAAAAGCGTTCTAAAAACATTCTAAATTACAATTTCTATGGCATCTCTAGAACTACCGAACCGATTTGAAATTTGGCGTTGTAGTTACTTATAAGATGTAAATGCTCTCTAAGAATAAAATAAAAAAATTCGAAATTTAAAAGGGTGAAATGAGTGAAAAGCGTTCTAAAAACATTCTAAATTACAATTTCTATGGTATCTCTAGAACTACCGAACCGATTTGAAATTTGGCGTTGTAGTTACTTATAAGATGTAAATGCTCTCTAAGAATAAAATAAAAAAAATTCGAAATTTAAAAGGGTGAAATGAGTGAAAAGCGTTCTAAAAACATTCTAAATTACAATTTCTATGGCATCTCTAGAACTACCGAACCGATTTGAAATTTGGCGTTGTAGTTACTTATAAGATGTAAATGCTCTCTAAGAATAAAATAAAAAAAATTCGAAATTTAAAAGGGTGAAATGAGTGAAAAGCGTTCTAAAAACATTCTAAATTACAATTTCTATGGTATCTCTAGAACTACCGAACCGATTTGAAATTTGGCGTTGTAGTTACTTATAAGATGTAAATGCTCTCTAAGAATAAAATAAAAAAAATTCGAAATTTAAAGGGTGAAATGAGTGAAAAGCGTTCTAAAAACATTCTAAATTACAATTTCTATGGCATCTCTAGAACTACCGAACCGATTTGAAATTTGGCGTTGTAGTTACTTATAAGATGTAAATGCTCTCTAAGAATAAAATAAAAAAAATTCGAAATTTAAAAGGGTGAAATGAGTGAAAAGCGTTCTAAAAACATTCTAAATTACAATTTCTATGGTATCTCTAGAACTACCGAACCGATTTGAAATTTGGCGTTGTAGTTACTTATAACATGTAAATGCTCTCTAAGAATAAAATAAAAAAAATTCGAAATTTAAAAGGGTGAAATGAGTGAAAAGCGTTCTAAAAACATTCTAAATTACAATTTCTATGGTATCTCTAGAACTACCGAACCGATTTGAAATTTGGCGTTGTAGTTACTTATAAGATGTAAATGCTCTCTAAGAATAAAATAAAAAAAATTCGAAATTTAAAAGGGTGAAATGAGTGAAAAGCGTTCTAAAAACATTCTAAATTACAATTTCTATGGTATCTCTAGAACTACCGAACCGATTTGAAATTTGGCGTTGTAGTTACTTATAAGATGTAAATGCTCTCTAAGAATAAAATAAAAAAAATTCGAAATTTAAAAGGGTGAAATGAGTGAAAAGCGTTCTAAAAACATTCTAAATTACAATTTCTATGGCATCTCTAGAACTACCGAACCGATTTGAAATTGGCGTTGTAGTTACTTATAAGATGTAAATGCTCTCTAAGAATAAAATAAAAAAAATTCGAAATTTAAAAGGGTGAAATGAGTGAAAAGCGTTCTAAAAACATTCTAAATTACAATTTCTATGGTATCTCTAGAACTACCGACCGATTTGAAATTTGGCGTTGTAGTTACTTATAAGATGTAAATGCTCTCTAAGAATAAAATAAAAAAAATTCGAAATTTAAAAGGGTGAAATGAGTGAAAAGCGTTCTAAAAACATTCTAAATTACAATTTCTATGGTATCTCTAGAACTACCGAACCGATTTGAAATTTGGCGTTGTAGTTACTTATAAGATGTAAATGCTCTCTAAGAATAAAATAAAAAAAATTCGAAATTTAAAAGGGTGAAATGAGTGAAAAGCGTTCTAAAAACATTCTAAATTACAATTTCTATGGTATCTCTAGAACTACCGAACCGATTTGAAATTTGGCGTTGTAGTTACTTATAAGATGTAAATGCTCTCTAAGAATAAAATAAAAAAAATTCGAAATTTAAAAGGGTGAAATGAGTGAAAAGCGTTCTAAAAACATTCTAAATTACAATTTCTATGGCATCTCTAGAACTACCGAACCGATTTGAATTTGGCGTTGTAGTTACTTATAAGATGTAAATGCTCTCTAAGAATAAAATAAAAAAAATTCGAAATTTAAAAGGGTGAAATGAGTGAAAAGCGTTCTAAAAACATTCTAAATTACAATTTCTATGGTATCTCTAGAACTACCGAACCGATTTGAAATTTGGCGTTGTAGTTACTTATAAGATGTAAATGCTCTCTAAGAATAAAATAAAAAAAATTCGAAATTTAAAAGGGTGAAATGAGTGAAAAGCGTTCTAAAAACATTCTACATTACAATTTCTATGGCATCTCTAGAACTACCGAACCGATTTGAAATTTGGCGTTGTAGTTACTTATAAGATGTAAATGCTCTCTAAGAATAAAATAAAAAAAATTTCGAAATTTAAAAGGGTGAAATGAGTGAAAAGCGTTCTAAAAACATTCTAAATTACAATTTCTATGGTATCTCTAGAACTACCGAACCGATTTGAAATTTGGCGTTGTAGTTACTTATAAGATGTAAATGCTCTCTAAGAATAAAATTAAAAAAATTCGAAATTTAAAAGGGTGAAATGAGTGAAAAGCGTTCTAAAAACATTCTAAATTACAATTTCTATGGCATCTCTAGAACTACCGAACCGATTTGAAATTTGGCGTTGTAGTTACTTATAAGATGTAAATGCTCTCTAAGAATAAAATAAAAAAAATTCGAAATTTAAAAGGGTGAAATGAGTGAAAAGCGTTCTAAAAACATTCTAAATTACAATTTCTATGGTATCTCTAGAACTACCGAACCGATTTGAAATTTGGCGTTGTAGTTACTTATAAGATGTAAATGCTCTCTAAGAATAAAATAAAAAAAATTCGAAATTTAAAAGGGTGAAATGAGTGAAAAGCGTTCTAAAAACATTCTAAATTACAATTTCTATGGCATCTCTAGAACTACCGAACCGATTTGAAATTTGGCGTTGTAGTTACTTATAAGATGTAAATGCTCTCTAAGAATAAAATAAAAAAAATTCGAAATTTAAAAGGGTGAAATGAGTGAAAAGCGTTCTAAAAACATTCTAAATTACAATTTCTATGGTATCTCTAGAACTACCGAACCGATTTGAAATTTGGCGTTGTAGTTACTTATAACATGTAAATGCTCTCTAAGAATAAAATAAAAAAAATTCGAAATTTAAAAGGGTGAAATGAGTGAAAAGCGTTCTAAAAACATTCTAAATTACAATTTCTATGGTATCTCTAGAACTACCGAACCGATTTGAAATTTGGCGTTGTAGTTACTTATAAGATGTAAATGCTCTCTAAGAATAAAATAAAAAAAATTCGAAATTTAAAAGGGTGAAATGTGTGAAAAGCGTTCTAAAAACATTCTAAATTACAATTTCTATGGTATCTCTAGAACTACCGAACCGATTTGAAATTTGGCGTTGTAGTTACTTATAAGATGTAAATGCTCTCTAAGAATAAAATAAAAAAAATTCGAAATTTAAAAGGGTGAAATGAGTGAAAAGCGTTCTAAAAACATTCTAAATTACAATTTCTATGGTATCTCTAGAACTACCGAACCGATTTGAAATTTGGCGTTGTAGTTACTTATAAGATGTAAATGCTCTCTAAGAATAAAATAAAAAAAATTCGAAATTTAAAAGGGTGAAATGAGTGAAAAGCGTTCTAAAAACATTCTAAATTACAATTTCTATGGTATCTCTAGAACTACCGAACCGATTTGAAATTTGGCGTTGTAGTTACTTATAAGATGTAAATGCTCTCTAAGAATAAAATTAAAAAAATTCGAAATTTAAAAGGGTGAAATGAGTGAAAAGCGTTCTAAAAACATTCTACATTACAATTTCTATGGCATCTCTAGAACTACCGAACCGATTTGAAATTTGGCGTTGTAGTTACTTATAAGATGTAAATGCTCTCTAAGAATAAAATAAAAAAATTTCGAAATTTAAAAGGGTGAAATGAGTGAAAAGCGTTCTAAAAACATTCTAAATTACAATTTCTATGGTATCTCTAGAACTACCGAACCGATTTGAAATTTGGCGTTGTAGTTACTTATAAGATGTAAATGCTCTCTAAGAATAAAATTAAAAAAATTCGAAATTTAAAAGGGTGAAATGAGTGAAAAGCGTTCTAAAAACATTCTAAATTACAATTTCTATGGTATCTCTAGAACTACCGAACCGATTTGAAATTTGGCGTTGTAGTTACTTATAAGATGTAAATGCTCTCTAAGAATAAAATAAAAAAAATTCGAAATTTAAAAGGGTGAAATGAGTGAAAAGCGTTCTAAAAACATTCTAAATTACAATTTCTATGGTATCTCTAGAACTACCGAACCGATTTGAAATTTGGCGTTGTAGTTACTTATAAGATGTAAATGCTCTCTAAGAATAAAATAAAAAAAATTCGAAATTTAAAAGGGTGAAATGAGTGAAAAGCGTTCTAAAAACATTCTAAATTACAATTTCTATGGCATCTCTAGAACTACCGAACCGATTTGAAATTTGGCGTTGTAGTTACTTATAAGATGTAAATGCTCTCTAAGAATAAAATAAAAAAAATTCGAAATTTAAAAGGGTGAAATGAGTGAAAAGCGTTCTAAAAACATTCTAAATTACAATTTCTATGGTATCTCTAGAACTACCGAACCGATTTGAAATTTGGCGTTGTAGTTACTTATAAGATGTAAATGCTCTCTAAGAATAAAATAAAAAAAATTCGAAATTTAAAAGGGTGAAATGAGTGAAAAGCGTTCTAAAAACATTCTAAATTACAATTTCTATGGTATCTCTAGAACTACCGAACCGATTTGAAATTTGGCGTTGTAGTTACTTATAAGATGTAAATGCTCTCTAAGAATAAAATAAAAAAAATTCGAAATTTAAAAGGGTGAAATGAGTGAAAAGCGTTCTAAAAACATTCTAAATTACAATTTCTATGGTATCTCTAGAACTACCGAACCGATTTGAAATTTGGCGTTGTAGTTACTTATAAGATGTAAATGCTCTCTAAGAATAAAATAAAAAAAATTCGAAATTTAAAAGGGTGAAACGAGTGAAAAGCGTTCTAAAAACATTCTAAATTACAATTTCTATGGCATCTCTAGAACTACCGAACCGATTTGAAATTTGGCGTTGTAGTTACTTATAAGATGTAAATGCTCTCTAAGAATAAAATAAAAAGAATTCGAAATTTAAAAGGGTGAAATGAGTGAAAAGCGTTCTAAAAACATTCTAAATTACAATTTCTATGGTATCTCTAGAACTACCGAACCGATTTGAAATTTGGTGTTGTAGTTACTTATAAGATGTAAATGCTCTCTAAGAATAAAATAAAAAAAATTCGAAATTTAAAAGGGTGAAATGAGTGAAAAGCGTTCTAAAAACATTCTAAATTACAATTTCTATGGTATCTCTAGAACTACCGAACCGATTTGAAAATTGGCGTTGTAGTTACTTATAAGATGTAAATGCTCTCTAAGAATAAAATAAAAAAAATTCGAAATTTAAAAGGGTGAAATGAGTGAAAAGCGTTCTAAAAACATTCTAAATTACAATTTCTATGGTATCTCTAGAACTACCGAACCGATTTGAAATTTGGCGTTGTAGTTACTTATAAGATGTAAATGCTCTCTAAGAATAAAATAAAAAAAATTCGAAATTTAAAAGGGTGAAATGAGTGAAAAGCGTTCTAAAAACATTCTAAATTACAATTTCTATGGCATCTCTAGAACTACCGAACCGATTTGAAATTTGGCGTTGTAGTTACTTATAAGATGTAAATGCTCTCTAAGAATAAAATAAAAAAAATTCGAAATTTAAAAGGGTGAAATGAGTGAAAAGCGTTCTAAAAACATTCTAAATTACAATTTCTATGGTATCTCTAGAACTACCGAACCGATTTGAAATTTGGCGTTGTAGTTACTTATAAGATGTAAATGCTCTCTAAGAATAAAATAAAAAAAATTCGAAATTTAAAAGGGTGAAATGAGTGAAAAGCGTTCTAAAAACATTCTAAATTACAATTTCTATGGTATCTCTAGAACTACCGAACCGATTTGAAATTTGGCGTTGTAGTTACTTATAAGATGTAAATGCTCTCTAAGAATAAAATAAAAAAAATTCGAAATTTAAAAGGGTGAAATGAGTGAAAAGCGTTCTAAAAACATTCTAAATTACAATTTCTATGGTATCTCTAGAACTACCGAACCGATTTGAAATTTGGCGTTGTAGTTACTTATAAGATGTAAATGCTCTCTAAGAATAAAATAAAAAAAATTCGAAATTTAAAAGGGTGAAATGAGTGAAAAGCGTTCTAAAAACATTCTACATTACAATTTCTATGGCATCTCTAGAACTACCGAACCGATTTGAAATTTGGCGTTGTAGTTACTTATAAGATGTAAATGCTCTCTAAGAATAAAATAAAAAAATTTCGAAATTTAAAAGGGTGAAATGAGTGAAAAGCGTTCTAAAAACATTCTAAATTACAATTTCTATGGTATCTCTAGAACTACCGAACCGATTTGAAATTTGGCGTTGTAGTTACTTATAAGATGTAAATGCTCTCTAAGAATAAAATTAAAAAAATTCGAAATTTAAAAGGGTGAAATGAGTGAAAAGCGTTCTAAAAACATTCTAAATTACAATTTCTATGGCATCTCTAGAACTACCGAACCGATTTGAAATTTGGCGTTGTAGTTACTTATAAGATGTAAATGCTCTCTAAGAATAAAATAAAAAAATTTCGAAATTTAAAAGGGTGAAATGAGTGAAAAGCGTTCTAAAAACATTCTAAATTACAATTTCTATGGTATCTCTAGAACTACCGAACCGATTTGAAATTTGGCGTTGTAGTTACTTATAAGATGTAAATGCTCTCTAAGAATAAAATTAAAAAAATTCGAAATTTAAAAGGGTGAAATGAGTGAAAAGCGTTCTAAAAACATTCTAAATTACAATTTCTATGGCATCTCTAGAACTAACGAACCGATTTGAAATTTGGCGTTGTAGTTACTTATAAGATGTAAATGCTCTCTAAGAATAAAATAAAAAAATTTCGAAATTTAAAAGGGTGAAATGAGTGAAAAGCGTTCTAAAAACATTCTAAATTACAATTTCTATGGTATCTCTAGAACTACCGAACCGATTTGAAATTTGGCGTTGTAGTTACTTATAAGATGTAAATGCTCTCTAAAAATAAAATAAAAAAAATTCGAAATTTAAAAGGGTGAAATGAGTGAAAAGCGTTCTAAAAACATTCTAAATTACAATTTCTATGGTATCTCTAGAACTACCGAACCGATTTGAAATTTGGCGTTGTAGTTACTTATAAGATGTAAATGCTCTCTAAGAATAAAATAAAAAAAATTCGAAATTTAAAAGGGTGAAATGAGTGAAAAGCGTTCTAAAAACATTCTAAATTACAATTTCTATGGTATCTCTAGAACTACCGAACCGATTTGAAATTTGGCGTTGTAGTTACTTATAAGATGTAAATGCTCTCTAAGAATAAAATAAAAAAAATCGAAATTTAAAAGGGTGAAATGAGTGAAAAGCGTTCTAAAAAGATTCTAAATTACAATTTCTATGGTATCTCTAGAACTACCGAACAGATTTGAAATTTGGCGTTGTAGTTACTTATAAGATGTAAATGCTCTCTAAGAATAAAATAAAAAAAATTCGAAATTTAAAAGGGTGAAATGAGTGAAAAGCGTTCTAAAAACATTCTAAATTACAATTTCTATGGTATCTCTAGAACTACCGAACCGATTTGAAATTTGGCGTTGTAGTTACTTATAAGATGTAAATGCTCTCTAAGAATAAAATAAAAAAAATTCGAAATTTAAAATGTGAAATGAGTGAAAAGCGTTCTAAAAACATTCTAAATTACAATTTCTATGGCATCTCTAGAACTACCGAACCGATTTGAAATTTGGCGTTGTAGTTACTTATAAGATGTAAATGCCCTCTAAGAATAAAATAAAAAAAATTCGAAATTTAAAAGGGTGAAATGAGTGAAAAGCGTTCTAAAAACATTCTAAATTACAATTTCTATGGTATCTCTAGAACTACCGAACCGATTTGAAATTTGGCGTTGTAGTTACTTATAAGATGTAAATGCCCTCTAAGAATAAAATAAAAAAAATTCGAAATTTAAAAGGGTGAAATGAGTGAAAAGCGTTCTAAAAACATTCTAAATTACAATTTCTATGGTATCTCTAGAACTACCGAACCGATTTGAAATTTGGCGTTGTAGTTACTTATAAGATGTAAATGCTCTCTAAGAATAAAATAAAAAAAATTCGAAATTTAAAAGGGTGAAATGAGTGAAAAGCGTTCTAAAAACATTCTAAATTACAATTTCTATGGTATCTCTAGAACTACCGAACCGATTTGAAATTTGGCGTTGTAGTTACTTATAAGATGTAAATGCTCTCTAAGAATAAAATAAAAAAAATTCGAAATTTAAAAGGGTGAAATGAGTGAAAAGCGTTCTAAAAACATTCTAAATTACAATTTCTATGGCATCTCTAGAACTACCGAACCGATTTGAAATTTGGCGTTGTAGTTACTTATAAGATGTAAATGCTCTCTAAGAATAAAATAAAAAAAATTCGAAATTTAAAAGGGTGAAATGAGTGAAAAGCGTTCTAAAAACATTCTAAATTACAATTTCTATGGTATCTCTAGAACTACCGAACCGATTTGAAATTTGGCGTTGTAGTTACTTATAAGATGTAAATGCTCTCTAAGAATAAAATAAAAAAAATTCGAAATTTAAAAGGGTGAAATGAGTGAAAAGCGTTCTAAAAACATTCTAAATTACAATTTCTATGGTATCTCTAGAACTACCGAACCGATTTGAAATTTGGCGTTGTAGTTTCTTATAAGATGTAAATGCTCTCTAAGAATAAAATAAAAAAAAATTCGAAATTTAAAAGGGTGAAATGAGTGAAAAGCGTTCTAAAAACATTCTAAATTACAATTTCTATGGTATCTATAGAACTACCGAACCGATTTGAAATTTGGCGTTGTAGTTACTTATAAGATGTAAATGCTCTCTAAGAATAAAATAAAAAAAAATCGAAATTTAAAAGGGTGAAATGAGTGAAAAGCGTTCTAAAAACATTCTAAATTACAATTTCTATGGCATCTCTAGAACTACCGAACCGATTTGAAATTTGGCGTTGTAGTTACTTATAAGATGTAAATGCTCTCTAAGAATAAAATAAAAAAAAATTCGAAATTTAAAAGGGTGAAATGAGTGTAAAGGGTTCTAAAAACATTCTAAATTACAATTTCTATGGCATCTCTAGAACTACCGAACCGATTTGAAATTTGGCGTTGTAGTTACTTATAAGATGTAAATGCTCTCTAAGAATAAAATAAAAAAAATCGAAATTTAAAATGTGAAATGAGTGAAAAGCGTTCTAAAAACATTCTAAATTACAATTTCTATGGCATCTCTAGAACTACCAAACCGATTTGAAATTTGGCGTTGTAGTTATTTATAAGATGTAAATGCTCTCTAAGAACAAAATAAAAAAAAAATCGAAATTTAAAAGGGTGAAATGAGCGAAAAGCGTTCTAAAAACATTCTAAATTAAAATTTCTATGGAATCTCTAGAACTACCGAACCGATTTGAAATTTGGCGTTGTAGTTACTTATAAGATGTAAATGCTCTCTAAGAACAAAATAAAAAAAATCGAAATTTAAAAGGGTGAAATGAGCGAAAAGCGTTCTAAAAACATTCTAAATTACAATTTCTATGGAATCTCTGGAACAACAGAACCGATTTGAAATTTTGCGTTGTAGTTACTTATAAGACGTAAATGCTCTCTAAGAACAAAATAAAACAAAAATTCGAAATTTATAAGGGTGAAATGAGCGAAAAGCGTTCTAAAATCATTCTAAATTACAATTTCTATGGAATCTCTAGAATTACCGAACCGATTTGAAATTTGGCGTTGTAGTTACTTATAAGATGTAAATGCTCTCTAAGAACAAAATAAAAAAAAAATTCGAAAATTAAAAGGGTGAAATGAGCGAAAAGCATTCTAAAAACATTCTAAATTACAATTTCTATGGAATCTCTAGAACTACCGAACCGATTTGAAATTTGGCGTTGTAGTTACTTATAAAATGTAAATGCTCTCTAAGAACAAATTAAAAAAAGTCTAAATTTAAAAGGGTGAAATGAGCGAAAAGCGTTCTAAAAACATTCTAAATTACAATTTCTATGGAATCTCTGGAACTACCGAACCGATTTGAAATTTGGCGTTGTAGTTACTTATAACATGTAAATGCTCTATAAGAACAAAATAAAAAAAATTCGAAATTTAAAAGGGTGAAATGAGCGAAAAGCGTTCTAAAAACATTCTAAATTACAATTTCTATGGAATCTCTGGAACTACCGAACCGATTTCAAAAGTGATGGTTGCAAATTGATGGTGACAACCCCTGCTCCAACATAGGCTATATTTTATGTCGGTGTCACTAACTCCAAGGGGGGTGCAGGAGCGAAAAACGTTCTAAAATTGCGATTTTTTTTATACTGAAGGAGCGAGAAATTTGAAATTTGGCATTGTAGTTACTTTTATAAGATGTAAATGCTCTCTAAGAATAAATTTTTTTTAAAAATTCGAAATTTAAAAGGGTGAAAAGAGCGAAAAGCGTTCTAAAAACATTCTAAATTACAATTTCTATGGTATCTCTAGAACTACCGAACCGATTTGAAATTTGGCGTTGTAGTTACTTATAAGATGTAAATGCCCTCTAAGAATAAAATAAAAAAAATTCGAAATTTAAAAGGGTGAAATGAGTGAAAAGCGTTCTAAAAACATTCTAAATTACAATTTCTATGGTATCTCTAGAACTACCGAACCGATTTGAAATTTGGCGTTGTAGTTACTTATAAGATGTAAATGCTCTCTAAGAATAAAATAAAAAAAATTCGAAATTTAAAAGGGTGAAATGAGTGAAAAGCGTTCTAAAAACATTCTAAATTACAATTTCTATGGTATCTCTAGAACTACCGAACCGATTTGAAATTTGGCGTTGTAGTTACTTATAAGATGTAAATGCTCTCTAAGAATAAAATTAAAAAAATTCGAAATTTAAAAGGGTGAAATGAGTGAAAAGCGTTCTAAAAACATTCTAAATTACAATTTCTATGGCATCTCTAGAACTAACGAACCGATTTGAAATTTGGCGTTGTAGTTACTTATAAGATGTAAATGCTCTCTAAGAATAAAATAAAAAAATTTCGAAATTTAAAAGGGTGAAATGAGTGAAAAGCGTTCTAAAAACATTCTAAATTACAATTTCTATGGTATCTCTAGAACTACCGAACCGATTTGAAATTTTGCGTTGTAGTTACTTATAAGATGTAAATGCTCTCTAAAAATAAAATAAAAAAAATTCGAAATTTAAAAGGGTGAAATGAGTGAAAAGCGTTCTAAAAACATTCTAAATTACAATTTCTATGGTATCTCTAGAACTACCGAACCGATTTGAAATTTGGCGTTGTAGTTACTTATAAGATGTAAATGCTCTCTAAGAATAAAATAAAAAAAATTCGAAATTTAAAAGGGTGAAATGAGTGAAAAGCGTTCTAAAAACATTCTAAATTACAATTTCTATGGTATCTCTAGAACTACCGAACCGATTTGAAATTTGGCGTTGTAGTTACTTATAAGATGTAAATGCTCTCTAAGAATAAAATAAAAAAAATCGAAATTTAAAAGGGTGAAATGAGTGAAAAGCGTTCTAAAAAGATTCTAAATTACAATTTCTATGGTATCTCTAGAACTACCGAACAGATTTGAAATTTGGCGTTGTAGTTTCTTATAAGATGTAAATGCTCTCTAAGAATAAAATAAAAAAAATTCGAAATTTAAAAGGGTGAAATGAGTGAAAAGCGTTCTAAAAACATTCTAAATTACAATTTCTATGGTATCTCTAGAACTACCGAACCGATTTGAAATTTGGCGTTGTAGTTACTTATAAGATGTAAATGCTCTCTAAGAATAAAATAAAAAAAATTCGAAATTTAAAATGTGAAATGAGTGAAAAGCGTTCTAAAAACATTCTAAATTACAATTTCTATGGCATCTCTAGAACTACCGAACCGATTTGAAATTTGGCGTTGTAGTTACTTATAAGATGTAAATGCCCTCTAAGAATAAAATAAAAAAAATTCGAAATTTAAAAGGGTGAAATGAGTGAAAAGCGTTCTAAAAACATTCTAAATTACAATTTCTATGGTATCTCTAGAACTACCGAACCGATTTGAAATTTGGCGTTGTAGTTACTTATAAGATGTAAATGCCCTCTAAGAATAAAATAAAAAAAATTCGAAATTTAAAAGGGTGAAATGAGTGAAAAGCGTTCTAAAAACATTCTAAATTACAATTTCTATGGTATCTCTAGAACTACCGAACCGATTTGAAATTTGGCGTTGTAGTTACTTATAAGATGTAAATGCTCTCTAAGAATAAAATAAAAAAAATTCGAAATTTAAAAGGGTGAAATGAGTGAAAAGCGTTCTAAAAACATTCTAAATTACAATTTCTATGGTATCTCTAGAACTACCGAACCGATTTGAAATTTGGCGTTGTAGTTACTTATAAGATGTAAATGCTCTCTAAGAATAAAATAAAAAAAATTCGAAATTTAAAAGGGTGAAATGAGTGAAAAGCGTTCTAAAAACATTCTAAATTACAATTTCTATGGCATCTCTAGAACTACCGAACCGATTTGAAATTTGGCGTTGTAGTTACTTATAAGATGTAAATGCTCTCTAAGAATAAAATAAAAAAAATTCGAAATTTAAAAGGGTGAAATGAGTGAAAAGCGTTCTAAAAACATTCTAAATTACAATTTCTATGGTATCTCTAGAACTACCGAACCGATTTGAAATTTGGCGTTGTAGTTACTTATAAGATGTAAATGCTCTCTAAGAATAAAATAAAAAAAATTCGAAATTTAAAAGGGTGAAATGAGTGAAAAGCGTTCTAAAAACATTCTAAATTACAATTTCTATGGTATCTCTAGAACTACCGAACCGATTTGAAATTTGGCGTTGTAGTTTCTTATAAGATGTAAATGCTCTCTAAGAATAAAATAAAAAAAAATTCGAAATTTAAAAGGGTGAAATGAGTGAAAAGCGTTCTAAAAACATTCTAAATTACAATTTCTATGGTATCTATAGAACTACCGAACCGATTTGAAATTTGGCGTTGTAGTTACTTATAAGATGTAAATGCTCTCTAAGAATAAAATAAAAAAAAATCGAAATTTAAAAGGGTGAAATGAGTGAAAAGCGTTCTAAAAACATTCTAAATTACAATTTCTATGGCATCTCTAGAACTACCGAACCGATTTGAAATTTGGCGTTGTAGTTACTTATAAGATGTAAATGCTCTCTAAGAATAAAATAAAAAAAAATTCGAAATTTAAAAGGGTGAAATGAGTGTAAAGGGTTCTAAAAACATTCTAAATTACAATTTCTATGGCATCTCTAGAACTACCGAACCGATTTGAAATTTGGCGTTGTAGTTACTTATAAGATGTAAATGCTCTCTAAGAATAAAATAAAAAAAATCGAAATTTAAAATGTGAAATGAGTGAAAAGCGTTCTAAAAACATTCTAAATTACAATTTCTATGGCATCTCTAGAACTACCAAACCGATTTGAAATTTGGCGTTGTAGTTATTTATAAGATGTAAATGCTCTCTAAGAACAAAATAAAAAAAAAATCGAAATTTAAAAGGGTGAAATGAGCGAAAAGCGTTCTAAAAACATTCTAAATTAAAATTTCTATGGAATCTCTAGAACTACCGAACCGATTTGAAATTTGGCGTTGTAGTTACTTATAAGATGTAAATGCTCTCTAAGAACAAAATAAAAAAAATCGAAATTTAAAAGGGTGAAATGAGCGAAAAGCGTTCTAAAAACATTCTAAATTACAATTTCTATGGAATCTCTGGAACAACAGAACCGATTTGAAATTTTGCGTTGTAGTTACTTATAAGACGTAAATGCTCTCTAAGAACAAAATAAAACAAAAATTCGAAATTTATAAGGGTGAAATGAGCGAAAAGCGTTCTAAAATCATTCTAAATTACAATTTCTATGGAATCTCTAGAATTACCGAACCGATTTGAAATTTGGCGTTGTAGTTACTTATAAGATGTAAATGCTCTCTAAGAACAAAATAAAAAAAAAATTCGAAAATTAAAAGGGTGAAATGAGCGAAAAGCATTCTAAAAACATTCTAAATTACAATTTCTATGGAATCTCTAGAACTACCGAACCGATTTGAAATTTGGCGTTGTAGTTACTTATAAAATGTAAATGCTCTCTAAGAACAAATTAAAAAAAGTCTAAATTTAAAAGGGTGAAATGAGCGAAAAGCGTTCTAAAAACATTCTAAATTACAATTTCTATGGAATCTCTGGAACTACCGAACCGATTTGAAATTTGGCGTTGTAGTTACTTATAACATGTAAATGCTCTATAAGAACAAAATAAAAAAAATTCGAAATTTAAAAGGGTGAAATGAGCGAAAAGCGTTCTAAAAACATTCTAAATTACAATTTCTATGGAATCTCTGGAACTACCGAACCGATTTCAAAAGTGATGGTTGCAAATTGATGGTGACAACCCCTGCTCCAACATAGGCTATATTTTATGTCGGTGTCACTAACTCCAAGGGGGGTGCAGGAGCGAAAAACGTTCTAAAATTGCGATTTTTTTTATACTGAAGGAGCGAGAAATTTGAAATTTGGCATTGTAGTTACTTTTATAAGATGTAAATGCTCTCTAAGAATAAATTTTTTTTAAAAATTCGAAATTTAAAAGGGTGAAAAGAGCGAAAAGCGTTCTAAAAACATTCTAAATTACAATTTCTATGGTATCTCTAGAACTACCGAACCGATTTGAAATTTGGCGTTGTAGTTACTTATAAGATGTAAATGCCCTCTAAGAATAAAATAAAAAAAATTCGAAATTTAAAAGGGTGAAATGAGTGAAAAGCGTTCTAAAAACATTCTAAATTACAATTTCTATGGTATCTCTAGAACTACCGAACCGATTTGAAATTTGGCGTTGTAGTTACTTATAAGATGTAAATGCTCTCTAAGAATAAAATAAAAAAAATTCGAAATTTAAAAGGGTGAAATGAGTGAAAAGCGTTCTAAAAACATTCTAAATTACAATTTCTATGGTATCTCTAGAACTACCGAACCGATTTGAAATTTGGCGTTGTAGTTACTTATAAGATGTAAATGCTCTCTAAGAATAAAATAAAAAAAATTCGAAATTTAAAAGGGTGAAATGAGTGAAAAGCGTTCTAAAAACATTCTAAATTACAATTTCTATGGCATCTCTAGAACTACCGAACCGATTTGAAATTTGGCGTTGTAGTTACTTATAAGATGTAAATGCTCTCTAAGAATAAAATAAAAAAAATTCGAAATTTAAAAGGGTGAAATGAGTGAAAAGCGTTCTAAAAACATTCTAAATTACAATTTCTATGGTATCTCTAGAACTACCGAACCGATTTGAAATTTGGCGTTGTAGTTACTTATAAGATGTAAATGCTCTCTAAGAATAAAATAAAAAAAATTCGAAATTTAAAAGGGTGAAATGAGTGAAAAGCGTTCTAAAAACATTCTAAATTACAATTTCTATGGTATCTCTAGAACTACCGAACCGATTTGAAATTTGGCGTTGTAGTTTCTTATAAGATGTAAATGCTCTCTAAGAATAAAATAAAAAAAAATTCGAAATTTAAAAGGGTGAAATGAGTGAAAAGCGTTCTAAAAACATTCTAAATTACAATTTCTATGGTATCTATAGAACTACCGAACCGATTTGAAATTTGGCGTTGTAGTTACTTATAAGATGTAAATGCTCTCTAAGAATAAAATAAAAAAAAATCGAAATTTAAAAGGGTGAAATGAGTGAAAAGCGTTCTAAAAACATTCTAAATTACAATTTCTATGGCATCTCTAGAACTACCGAACCGATTTGAAATTTGGCGTTGTAGTTGCTTATAAGATGTAAATGCTCTCTAAGAATAAAATAAAAAAAAATTCGAAATTTAAAAGGGTGAAATGAGTGTAAAGGGTTCTAAAAACATTCTAAATTACAATTTCTATGGCATCTCTAGAACTACCGAACCGATTTGAAATTTGGTGTTGTAGTTACTTATAAGATGTAAATGCTCTCTAAGAATAAAATAAAAAAAATCGAAATTTAAAATGTGAAATGAGTGAAAAGCGTTCTAAAAACATTCTAAATTACAATTTCTATGGCATCTCTAGAACTACCAAACCGATTTGAAATTTGGCGTTGTAGTTATTTATAAGATGTAAATGCTCTCTAAGAACAAAATAAAAAAAAAATCGAAATTTAAAAGGGTGAAATGAGCGAAAAGCGTTCTAAAAACATTCTAAATTAAAATTTCTATGGAATCTCTAGAACTACCGAACCGATTTGAAATTTGGCGTTGTAGTTACTTATAAGATGTAAATGCTCTCTAAGAACAAAATAAAAAAAATCGAAATTTAAAAGGGTGAAATGAGCGAAAAGCGTTCTAAAAACATTCTAAATTACAATTTCTATGGAATCTCTGGAACAACAGAACCGATTTGAAATTTTGCGTTGTAGTTACTTATAAGACGTAAATGCTCTCTAAGAACAAAATAAAACAAAAATTCGAAATTTATAAGGGTGAAATGAGCGAAAAGCGTTCTAAAATCATTCTAAATTACAATTTCTATGGAATCTCTAGAATTACCGAACCGATTTGAAATTTGGCGTTGTAGTTACTTATAAGATGTAAATGCTCTCTAAGAACAAAATAAAAAAAAAATTCGAAAATTAAAAGGGTGAAATGAGCGAAAAGCATTCTAAAAACATTCTAAATTACAATTTCTATGGAATCTCTAGAACTACCGAACCGATTTGAAATTTGGCGTTGTAGTTACTTATAAAATGTAAATGCTCTCTAAGAACAAATTAAAAAAAGTCTAAATTTAAAAGAGTGAAATGAGCGAAAAGCGTTCTAAAAACATTCTAAATTACAATTTCTATGGAATCTCTGGAACTACCGAACCGATTTGAAATTTGGCGTTGTAGTTACTTATAACATGTAAATGCTCTATAAGAACAAAATAAAAAAAATTCGAAATTTAAAAGGGTGAAATGAGCGAAAAGCGTTCTAAAAACATTCTAAATTACAATTTCTATGGAATCTCTGGAACTACCGAACCGATTTCAAAAGTGATGGTTGCAAATTGATGGTGACAACCCCTGCTCCAACATAGGCTATATTTTATGTCGGTGTCACTAACTCCAAGGGGGGTGCAGGAGCGAAAAACGTTCTAAAATTGCGATTTTTTTTATACTGAAGGAGCGAGAAATTTGAAATTTGGCATTGTAGTTACTTTTATAAGATGTAAATGCTCTCTAAGAATAAATTTTTTTTAAAAATTCGAAATTTAAAAGGGTGAAAAGAGCGAAAAGCGTTTTAAAAACATTCTAAATTACAATTTCTATGGAATCTCTGGAACCACCGAACCGATTTCAAAAGTGATGGTTGCAAATTGATGGTGACAATCCCTGCTCCAACATAGGCTATATTTTATGTCGGTGTCACTAACTCCAGGGAGGGTGCAGGAGCGAAAAATGTTCTAAAATTGCGATTTTTTTTTATACTGAAGGAGCTAGAAATTTGAAATGTGGCATTGTAGTTACTTTTATAAGATGTAAATGCTCTCTAAGAATAAAATTTTTCAAAAATTTGAAATTTAAAAGGGTGAAATGAGCGAAAAGCGTTTTAAAAACATTCTAAATTACAATTTCTATGGAATCTCTGGAACTACCGAACCGATTTCAAAAGTGATGGTTGCAAATTGATGGTGACAACCCCTGCTCCAACATAGGCTATATTTTATGTCGATGTCACTAAGTTGATTTTACAGTATAATACTGTCACAGCAGCTGCCAGTATTATACTGTAAAATCAACATTTTTTTTTGCAGTGTATGTTTTGAAATTGAATGCGATATTCTGTTTCGTAAAAGACGTAAATTTATGCTACCTTTTGCATTTAATGTTTTTTTTTTTTTTTTTTTTTACTAATATTTAAATCATTTTTATTGTGCTCGGTAAAATAAGATATCTGTATGCTAATTTTACTTTAATGATGCCTAGTTGTAGATTTTTGTCTCTTTTGATTGAAAGTGCATCTTTATTTATTTTTTAAACAAATTTTATTTTAATTATTAGAAGTATATAATGCCGTCTCCAATGGCAAATTCAGAAAATTCAATCTCGTAAAAGACATGAAATTATGCTAGCTTTTTGCATTTAATGGCTATTTTTTTTAAATTATTTATTTTATTACTATCTAACGTTTGCTATTATGCTCGTTAAATTATGATATATTTAAGCTTCTTTTTCTTCAGCGATACATGGTTATGTAGGGGAGAGTAGCCGAACTTGGACCACTTCACTTATTTTCAGGTGTAACTCACTTCCTTTTTGAAATATCTGCAAAATATCACTACACGTGGCCAATCTATTCATCTACTAACTAAATAAATCTTTAGAACAATTTCTTTTTTAAATCTTAAGTTTTATTTTAATTTTGAAAATTTGTCAAAAGTGGTTCAAATTTAGCGACTGGTTGTCTAACTTGAACCCCCGGTGTCCTAAATTGGACTAAACAATATTAGGCTGTTTTAATGAGTACGGAATATAACTCATTTTATGAAAAGCAAAGTTTGAGATTAATGAAACAATGAAACAAAATAACAGCAATGAAATATAATGAAATCAAATGTCTGAAAATAAGAGTAATTGTTTAAATCAAAATGTATTCAAAATATAAATCAAAGTTATAAGTAATTAAGATTAGAAATTATGCAACTAATTGCCAGTTACTTGAATATCATGTAAGAAGTGGTGCAAGGCTTACACATTAATTTCCTTTGTTCACCCCCACAAAAAAAAAAAAAAAAAAAACTACGAAATTTTCGCTACTGCATTTTTAAAATGCCATTCCGTTTTCAAGGATAACAAAGGAAGAAAAAAATCCCCATTTATTCAAGGTACTTTTTTAATTCTAACGATACCTTTGGTTAAAAAAATATTAATATTTAATATTTCACCCCCCCCCCCTTAAAAAATAAAAGAAATTGAAGTCGTTTTACAAATTTATATTTCTTTGTTTCTTTTTTTGTTGGTTTGTTTTTGTTTTGCAGTCCTTTCCCAGATATCTTTTTTTAAAGAGAATTGTGCTTTTGAGACAGGCTGTCAATACTGGAAGATATCATTCCATGATTTAAAAGAGAGAGGGACTGGAGCGTGTTTTTTATTCGTTAGGTTTTCCTCAGAAAATTTTCGTCAGAAGTAAAAGTTTAATATATCTAAATGTGGGAAATTAAATCGTCTATCTCTATAACGGGATCACCTTAGACAGAGTTTCGTTTAATAAATATGAAATTATTCAAATTCGAAGTTCATTTACAAAAACACTCCCAGTGTACGCTGCCGAAGACAGTGGAGCACCCAACTCTTGGATCTTTTGAATAGATTTTCGTTTAAAAATATAAAATCATACGAATTTAAGGATGTACGCTCCTGAAGGCGGTAATTTCCCTAACAATAGGTTTGTTTGGAAAATGTTTCCATTTAAAAGTTCAAAATCACACAAATTCGAGGGTCGTTTGTAGAAACAAACCAGAGCGTGCGAGGAAACCTGGGAGTTCCCTGCCGAACCCTATGTTCTGTTCCCAACTCGATTGGATAAGTTTTTGTTTAAAAATATAATGTCATACAAAAAATGTCTGAAAACAACATTAGTCAAGACAGAATATTATCAAATTTATTCCATCAAAGTTACACTAAAAACTGATCACAGATAGGAAAGGCAAAAAGAATTTATCAATCGTATTTCAACTGCATTAGAGGATGACATAATCTGCTTTGGAAAAAAAACATGGGACAAAGAAAATAAATTAAGCATTTGAATTTCAATTTTTCTTTTAATCGCAAATATAAAATAAACTCGTGCAGCAACAATGTCCCACTTTATCTTTATTGTACTATTTATTTTTTATAATCATTGTTGTACACGATACAATGTGGTATTTCATTTTTGTGGCAACACTGATTTGAGAAAAACCTTTCATTTCATTTATGAAAATAATGCCGATTTAATTTTTAAATAACTACAATTTTTAATCAAAAAACATGTTTTAATGAAATGTAAGTGTACGATGTCAGAAGCCTGTTCAAAATCCCTTCATATAGTATCTCATTTATCGTTCTGCGTTTCGTATTTGCTTAGAAAAAGGGATTCACAACAGAAATAATATATAGGACCAGACACGTGTGTGAATTTCGCACTGAAGTTTAATATTTTTTAGTAATATGTAATATATTTTTAGGTGCAGGTTTAGACTTCTAAAGAAACATTAAGGATAAATATATCTGCAAACAACATTAGTCAAGCCAGAATATCATCTCATTTATTCCTAACAGTAAAATCTCAATAGAAAAAGTTACGTCCGGTAGAAAAAAAAAATGTATTTTAACTGCATTAGAGGATGACGGTATTTTCATCCGGAAAAACACGGGACAAAGGAAAATAAATTGAAATACGCTTAAATTACAATTTTTATCTATTAGAACAAATCATACCTTTTATGCTGAGCGTGGATACCATTGCTTCGATCGATCAATAATATATTTTTTTCTCTAAGCGTTTAAACTTCAATTTTGGTTTTTAATTATAAATATAAAATAAACCCATGAGAAAACGTTCAATTTTTTATCTCTTTTGTACTATTTATTATTTTTTTTATAATCATTGTTGAACACGCTATAATACGGTATTTTACTTTTGAGGCAACACTAATTTGAGGAAAATCTTTCATTACAATTATGGTAACAATGCCGATTTAATTTATAATTAATTGCAATTTGTAATCAAAAAACATGTTTTAACGAAATGTGAGTTTACTATGTCAGAAGCCGCTTCAAAATCCTTTCATATGGTATCTCATTTATGGTTCTGCGTTTTTTCATTAATTAGAAAAAGGGATATTGACAACAGAAATAATTTATAGTATAATCCCAGTTACATTAATCTCCATTATCGTTATGCTAGTTTTTTTCTCTATAAACTAAAACTGCTCGGTAAATTTATTAAATGTAAGTGCTAAAATACTGGTAAGATTTACAAATGGACAAATAAAAACGTTGAAAATATTCTAGATGCTTATAGATAATCTAGTTTTTAACCTTTCTTATTGCTCACTACTAGAATTTGGACGATATGTCCTTACATTCATATATCTCTGAAGATATATCTACATATCCATACATTATTTTTTCTCTGTACATGTTGTTGAAATTTTACACACGTGTTCAATCTTATGTACATAATACGTTACATATTACAAAAAATATGACAGAATTCATTGCAATAATTACATAAAACACGAATTTTCCTTCTTTAAATTAATTTTAATCTTATTTCATATATATATATTAATATGACAATCTATATATATCACAATCTATATATATATCACAATCTATATATATATTTGTCTTAAGTGGCGCGAAAATAGGGCTGAATTTGTAACTTATGGTTTGGCAACAACCGTAGTTTCTAGAGCTCAGACCAATAAACAGACTAGATTGTGTTAGATCAGCTCCACCACCAATATGGCGGTCAGTGTGAAAGCAGTGAAACTATAGAATGAAACTCAAACTAGCAATTATTAAAAATAAAATAACATGTACGTAATCCAAAGCGTCTGAGATGATTCCTCATTTTAATTATGAGCAATATCGTTAATTTCAAATGAAGTCTCAACTCTTATTTAGAATTCATTTACGAATTTCACTCACTCAAAAGTCGGAGAAAAAAAATCAACTGTCTAGATTGTACTGCCGCCATCTGTTGCTGTACTGATGAAGTAAAAAATAATTTATTTTGAAAAAATTTATAATCAATTAGAACAATAAAATGTTGAACGAAATTTAAACAATGATTGATTTAAACTATCTTCCTATCACATAGTTTTTTTTCTAATGAAATTAAGTCGTGCTGTACAAAAGATCCTTTTTTCATAGTATTTAAATGATTTATATGCCCGTTGGTAGCGCCAACTAAATGCATTTTCAGTTGTGTTTTCAACGGATAATTACTTTTTTACATTAAAAAAAATTGTCAATTTCATATGTTCAAATGCTTTATGGTAGAACTTATTCCGGCTAGAAAAGAAGAAAAAAAGGGAGGAGCGAGCGAAACGATGTGAATTGCTCGCATGTTCGTCTCGATGTGAATTGCTTCGCAATTCATGGGAGTTTGCGGCGAGCGTTAGCGAGTAGGGGGCTGAGCCCCCTAGTATATTTTGAATATATTGTGATGTTCTGTCTAGTTAGTGATGTAAAATTATGCTATCTTTTGTATTTAACGAAGTGTTGTTCTAATACCAGTACAGGGAGTCTCGGTTAACCGCCAGTTTCTGTTAGCCCCGTTAGTGAACTGACGACAAGTAAAGAAAAAAGATGGGATACAAAAAACAAACTTAATAAACTAAAAATGAAATAACGTTTTTTTCCCCTCCATATTAGATCAAATGAAGCACAATATTGAGTTGAACAATATGTATACTTTACTGTAATACTTTTGTCGAAAAATACGCTACACAGATATTACTCTTACGTAAGACACATACAACACGGGAGCAACAAAAGACTGTGGAGTATGAAAACAAAAGAAAATGACAGACTTTTTAAGTATGTAGGATTACACTACTGTATATATACTGTATTCAATTTTGTTGTTTTATCAATATAACAAACAGAAGTCTACAAAATTTAATATCAAATACTGTACTGTACTTCTACCGATTGCTAATTGTTTAAAGTACAGTGCTAAACATCGTATAAATTAAAATAGCTAATATCTGTCATGTCTGTGGAAAGAGGGGGGGGGGGGGATTTCTATCACCCGTCTATCCTCTTAACTGTCATGGTGACGTTCCTGAGACTGACGGATAATGGAGACTCCACTGTACTTAACTGTTTCTCTCATGTTCGATAAAATGTAATACTGATTTTTCTTCAGATACAATGTTATATATTTTTGCTACATTCTTTTTAAAGAGGATCTTTTTCTATTCAGAAAAAGTATTTCAAGGTGTATATAATACTGTCCCCAAAGGTAAAAATTTCAGAAACTACTTAACAATTTATAAAAATAAAAGACAGAAAACGAGGTGTGGATTCTCTTTTTACTCCCATTCATTTCTTTTTAAATCTCATTCACATTTTTATCTCAACATATTCAGAATATGTATTCATATAAGCTATATTATTACAGTGAACAAAAACTATGATTCCTTCCAAGTAAAACATAGTTTATCTTTAATGGGCAAAGAACGGAGTTGCGCCTGGGAATACTTAAAAAAGTCTACGGTTGAAAATGAATAACGCAGTGTTTTATGTGAAAATATTTAATGACACTGAATAAGGCATAAAAGAAATAGCATAAAATTTCTATTTTTGGATCAATGCTCAGTTGTTATGCTGGATTTAAAGTGCTAGAAAGTTTTTTCTTCTCCCTTATAAACTAGAACTGCTCAATACATTTATTGGATATGCGTTTTTCAACTATATCCAATGCACAAATATATCAATAGGATATACGAAAAACTTTCGAAAGTCTTCTGGATGCATATAATACATACTTTGTTTTCTTACTTTTCAAAGTTAAACTATTTGAATATTTTGAAGATCAATACATAATACTTTTCTTTTTTTAATTTGTTGAAATGTTACGTATGTTTTAAGCTTAAATGCATTATAAGTTAATCATTATGTAAATTATAAAGACATTTGTCATAACAAATATATAACATTTCTTTTGTAATAAGGATAATCTTATCTGATTTCATAATTTTATACTTTAGCCTTTGCACTCGTTTCTTGGTAACAACGAGAATGACAACAAAAATTATAAACAACTTCTCTGATGATTGTCAAGAAATGTTACATATGTCTCAAGCTTAAATGCATTATAAGTTACGCTTTATGTAAATTATGAAGAAATTTGTTACAGCATATATACAGGGTGTTTCACTACCACACCGACAAACTTTGAGGAGTGATAGCAGACATCAAGACAAACATTATTAAATAGGAAACCATGGGGCGCAAACGTCTTCTGTAGGAGCTAGGGGCCATTAAAGTTTAAGGTCCAAAACTTCAAACGATGATAAAAAACGGAAAAAAAGGTCGATTCGTTTGCGGTTTTCGCTAAAATCATTTTTTATATCACGATTTTCTTCAAAAATTTTCTTAAAGGTTACGTTCAAATATTGTCGATAGAGAGTGCGTTAGACTTTAGAGTAACGAACAACTACTTTTTACCGTTATTTTTTGTATGGGGTTAAAATTATTCTAAAGTTTAGACTTTAACTTATATTTTAAGCCCAAAATCGAAAACATTGAGATCGGGCAACTAGCGAAAATTGAACTGTGAACAGAGGGGTTTGGGATTTTAAACGCTCATAAACATTGAACAAACAAATCGATTTTGTTGCGGTTTGCATGTAGGTCATTCCCTTGGTAATTCTTTTATTCAAAATAACGTACAGCTTTGGTGTCCTCCTTTTTTGATAGAGGGCGCTTCCGACACATCTCCGACATTTCAATGGCATTATTCCTGGGTGTTTTACTACCAGACCAACATACTTCCAGGAAGTGTTAAGGATGCAAAGACGACTCAGAATCACATAGGAATGTAACATTGGAAATGCCTTTTTTGCGAGTTATTGTTAAAAGAAGTAGAGAAAAAAGCAACACGTTAATGTAACAGAAAGCAATTTATTTAAAGGTTTTATTACAAAAGGTGTTCGAAATTACGACCAGAAGTAGTCCGGCAAGCTTGACAGCGACAATAGATGGCGCTGCGGTTTCCTTGCGGTAGATGGTGCTGAACGGTAAGGCGCGTGAACAGCGATCACGCTGAAGTGATCATTTGCGAACCGGTTTCAAAGGTAGTAGGACGGAGTATTCGAACGATGGGTCGACATGTTGCTCGTATATGGAGCTGCGGACTGTAACGGACACGCCGCTCTGAGGTTGTACAAGGAGCGTTTTCCGTATAGGCGTGCACCCCATCATACGAAATTTTCAAGTGTGAATAGAAGGCTTCATGAGACTGGTTGTTTAACGAAAATTAAGATGAATCAAGAACGAACGACAAGGACACCGTACAATGAGGAACAAGTGTTAAGTATCTCAGAAGGCCAACCAAGCACGAGTACTCGCGCGATAAGCCAACAGGTGTGGTTTTCGCACACCACTGTCTGGAGGACACTATCGGAAAACAAAATGAGACCATATCATCTGCAAAGCGTGCAAGAATTATACCCTGAAGATTATCCACATAGAAAGACGTTTGCTGAATGGTATTTGCAACAGATTGCAGCAGACAACACATTTGCGGAGTCTGTATTATTTACGGATGAAGCAACTTTTACAAGAGACGGAGCCTTCAATAAACATAATGCCCATGTTTGGGTTTTGGCGAACTCCCATGATACGAGACCACGTGCTGCTCAAATACATTTTTTTTATCAATGTTTGGGCCGGCATTCTTGGGATCTACCTTATTGGACCATGCATTCTACCCTGCCGTTTTGACGGAAGGACATGCTTGATATTCCTACAACAAGTTCTGACGAAATTCTTGTTCCTATTTCGTTGCGCCGCTCTATGTGGTTCCAGCAAAATGGTGCTCCTCCACATTATACCAATGACGTTCGCCGACACCTCAACGTAACATTTGGACAGTTGTGGATGAATCGTGGTGGCCCGGTTCATTGGCCTGCCAGATCGCCGGACCTATCATGTATGGACTTCTTCTGCTGGGGTCAAATGAAAAGTTGGGTGTATCCCGTACCTTCAGTTGAAGACCTCGCGGCTCGCATTTCTGTAGCTGCCAGAAAGCTATCACAGATGCCAGGAATCTTCCAGAGCGTGAGGAATTCCATGCGACGCCGCTGTCAAGCTTGCCGGAGTACTTCTGGTCGTAATTTCGAACACCTTCTATTGTAAAACCATTAAATAAACTGTTTTCTGTCTCATTAACGTGTTGCTGTTTCTCTGCTTCTTTCTGTTGCTTTTTTCTCTGCTTCTTTTAATCATAAATCGCAAAAAAGGCATTTCCAACGTTACATTCCTATGTGATTCCGAGTCGTCTTTGCATCCGTAACACTTCCTGAAAGTATGTTGGTCTGGTAGTAAAACTCCCAGGAGTAATGTCATTGAAATGTCGGAGATGTGTCGGAAGCGCCCTCTATCTAAGAATGAGGACACCAAAGCTGTACGTCATTTTGAATAAAATAATTACGAAGGGAATGACCTACACGCAAACCGCAACAAAATCCATTAGTTTGTTCAATGTTTATGCGCGTTTAAAATCCCCCCCCCCTCTGTTTACAGTTTAATTTTCGCTAGTTACCCTATCCCAATGTTTTCGATTTTGGGCTTAAAATTTATGTTAAAGTCTAAAATTTAGAATAATTTTAACCCCATACAAAAAATAACGGTAAAAAATAGTTGTTCGTTACTCTAAAGTCTAAAGCACCCTCTGTCGACAATTTTTGAAAGTAACCTTTAAAACTTTTTTTGAAGAAAATCGTGATATAAAGAATGATTTTAGCGAAAACCGCAAACGAATCGACCCTTTTTTCCGTTTTTTATCATCGTTTGAAGTTTTGGACCTTAAACTTTAATGGCCCCTAGCTCCTATAGAAGACGTTTGCGCCCCATGGTTTCCTATTTAATAATGTTTGTTTTCATGTCTACTATCACCCCTCAAAGTTTGTCGGTCTGGTAGTGAAACACCCTGTATAAAACATTCTTTTGTAGTAAGTATAAACTTATCTGATTCCATAATTTTATACTTTATCCTTTTGCATTCGTTTCTTTGTATCAACGAGAATGAATGAATAATAATTTGGAACCGAATTGACAAAAATTATAAAAAATTTCTGTGATGATTGTCAAATCGGAAACAGTATTTTCGGAAACTTGCTTTACTGGAAATAAATTTGATATTTGATCAGTAAACAATTGAAAATGTTTTTGTTTTTACCATCACATTTACAAAAATCGCCAAACTGGCTAAGCAGTTTTAATATAACATTTTCGTAAGTTAAATTAAGCTATTTCCTTTTGTTTTGTTAAGGAAGAAATAACACATTTCTTTGGAAATTTAAATCGTATTCGTTTATAAATCATCATTTCTATAAGATTATATCATTTACACATTGAAGGGAAAAAATAATAATATTAAGTAAATTCTTTTACCCGCGTCAGCATCCCGGGATTTCATTTAGAAAACTCGAAAATCGTGAGTATCAATACGATTTGGGATTGCATTCATAATATATGAATAATTATTTTTTTTAAATAAAACTCTTTAACATGTGTTTATTGCATGGTTTTTTAATAACTAATTTGTTGCATTTTTCCTCTATTTTACGCTACTTAAATTTTAATGTATCTTATAGTATAAATTACCATTCCATACTTCATGCGAAATGTATGATTTCCTTATTTTTCTAACACTATTACGTAATTTTTATTTAAAAATTCGTTTACAATCACATTTATAACCTTTTTAGGTCCTTAAAATTAATGCACTTAATAAATCAACGAAAACTTTTTTAGCCAATTACTGCAATGTAAGCAAAGAAGGAATTTCATCGAATTTTTCCAGACTATTATATATATATATAAATTAGCTGTTTATTTAAAATTAATTTCATGTATTTACTTTTGTATATTCACATATATAATAGCTTTGAAAATTAGTTATAGGAATAAATAACGGTTTTATTAATAATGAATAATTTCAATTTATAAGTCTTTATTTTTTAGTCTTGGTATGTATCCGTTTTTATAGTTTCTTCAAAAGTCGTTTTATAGTATATTACTTTTAAATGCTAAAGGTGTAAAATTAACAACTATAATATAAATTAAAATAACTTTTATTAGTTGTTTTACATGTTTCGTCTCTTCTGAGTCATTTTCAAAAACAAAATGAGAATATTCTAAAGCTGCACGGGCTTTGAAGTTATTATTTATATGTACTTTTTAAAAAAATTACGCACGTTATCTATTATTTTTTACTTGATTGTTTATTTTCATATCTTTGAGCATGGAGTAATTCTAACCACAGTTTCGGTAAATTAAAAGATGCCGCATCGTTACATATTGTATTTTTGCGCGTGAGTATCTCTATGGTTTCTCTTATTATGGATGGATAGTATAGACTGGAGGGAAATATTATTTTACTTTCATTGAAATTTATTTGGATGGTTTCTTCTTGATATAATCTTGCTAGGGCTGTAGTTTTTCTATTGTATTTAATATCAGCTATATGCTCTTTTTTTCTGCAATTAAATTTCCTGCTGGTCATGCCTATGTAGTAATTCTTGGATCCGTCTTCTTTAATAAAAGGTATTTCATATACTCCTGAATAATTCTCAAAATTAATTGGATCAATTTTACTGCAACTATTGTATTTAATTGTTAGAATTACTCCATGCTCAAAGATATGAAAATAAACAATCAAGTAAAAAATAATAGATAACGTGCGTATTTTTTTTTTAAAAGTACATGTAAATAATAACTTCAAAGCCCGTGCAGCTTTAGAATATTCTCATTTTGTTTTTGAAAATGACTCAGAAGAGTCGAAACATGTAAAACAACTAATAAAAGTTATTTTAATTTATATTATAGTTGTTAATTTTACACCTTTAGCATTTAAAAGTAATATACTATTACAAGGTGTTATATTTTATTATATTGTCGTTTTATAGAATGTTATGCATTTCTTTTTTACTTTTTTAGTTGTACATATATATATTTTTAATATATGTTAAAAAACAAAAATCAAAATTTCTAAAAAAAAAAAAAAATCTTTCATTATTTTTCTGAAAATTGCAAAACATTACATCAAACATTATCAAGTAGACTTTAAATTCGAGAGTTTAATATCTACGGTCGATGTTAATTCTATATAAACATTTTTATTAGGGTGATTTAGAGAAAAGCTAAATATTTTTCCAGAACAATTAAATGTACTTCAGAACAACTAGATAAAACGTGTTTCCCCTTAACCTTTTCAATTTTTTTTGGTTCTGCAGCTGTGGGAGCATTTCCCATTCATTATCTATCTATACTAACCAGATGGGAAGACCCGTGATCGGTTAAAATAGCTTTGTGTTCAACTAAGCCTTGTGTTCAATATAACAATAAATTCAGTGCAGACTGCTCTGAACTACCAGAATCGTGCTTTCTGCTGTATTGTGAATTATTGTTTGAATCATCCATCTAGGCTCCTATTCGGAATTTTTTTTTAAATCCTTCAGTCCTGAAAACCAATTTTTTCACCAAAAGTCGTCCAAATTTCGACAAATATCGCCAAAATGGGCGGCAATATTTCATTTGGCACCAAACATATGTTTTGGCATTGGTAATCTTGACAGTGAATTTTCCCGCCAAATTTCGCCAATGTTGCCAACTTTGCGACTCCCTTTATTGTCAACTGTTCAACAACTTAATAACTGTTTCAATCTTCATCCATACTGGAATGCAGTGACCCGTAGTGATCGAAAATGATCAATTAATCAAATTTTCTCGATCAAGTGACCTAGCCTAATGGTCTACTCGTGCCCGAAAACTGTACAATAAAAAAATTACTCAAAATCGTATCAGCCGTTTTTTACATACAATTAGCTTGACACTGACCCACAGTGACCCAAAATGTCCCATTAAACGAATTTTCTCGATCATGCAAACTAGTCCAGTGGTCTTCTCGTGCCCGAAAACGGTAGGGATTTTAAACATAAAAACACGGTTTTTAAACATAAAAACAATACCAAATTTCAACTATTAAGTAATATTAATTTAAAAACAAGGATTTTAACTATATTAAAAATAAAATAAATCGACCAGTTTTTTGTTTATTGGGGGGGGGGGGCTCTCCTTTTCTGAACCCCCTCGTTTTAGGTAAATTGGAAACACACGACCGATAAACAGGAAACATAATTAAAAATTGTCTTCTTCGAGGGGTTCAGGAGTCACCCCAACGAAAATTTCTCATTTCCTTATTCACTTAGCATTTAATTGTTTTATAAGTCAGTTGAAAGAAAAAAAATATAAATTTTAGGTGCGATTGTATTTATGTAAATACGTAGCATCCATAGTCGTCGCCTGGTCCAGGGCTGGACGATATCAGAAATTTAATACCGCAATGTATCAACGAATTAATATTGATATTGGTGGTATATCGCGATAACTATACTGTAAAAAAAAATGGGTCGATCTACTAAAAAACTTTTAGTTTTTCTCATTGATTTTTGCAATTACTAAAAATTTGTTTGTATTCTTACTCAGTTACAAGAAAATCTGTAAGAATTACTAGAAAACACCTAGCAACATTACTAGAAAACAGCTAGCAACGATTCCGGTTTTTAGTACCGGTTACTAAAAAAATCTGTGGAATACAAATATACTAAAAATTTTTTTGTAACCTCAGGATTTTTTTTTTACAGTGTACCTTAAAGTTCGTGGGAATAGGAAAATTGTTAATTTCTAAAGCTAAATGGTATAGTAGCAGCAATTTAAGTACAAACAAGTGTAGAAAGCCACGAATGAATTCGTAAATGTCAACAAAAGGTACAATGTTGTCAACTTAAAATGTACTTATTTTATTACGGAAATTAATCATATCACAATAACAGACTATATAATTCATTTCACTGAAACTAATTATAGTACGAACGCACCTTATTTGTCACGTTTGACGTACATTTTCCTACTTGTTTAATTTCCGCAAACATGTAGTGTCAGGAAAGTATTGTAATCATTATGAATATAAGATTGTCGAAATATTGTATACATTTACATTTTGAGGTTCCCTGAATACGTTTTCGTTATGTATGTGTGTATGTATGCTTCTATGCTGGAATGTTATTACGTTTTCAGGTCTCCAGAGTCCGTTTTTAGTGTTTTTATAATGATATAGGTATATATGTATTTTTGTGAGTGAATACGATAGCTCTCAATCTCCCATTTGGTGAATATGTGGTACAGTCCGCTGTTTTAAAACGAAATACATTTTCGAAGAAATCGGCCAATAGTTTTGGTTTCTAAACCATTTTTCAACTATGTTACATCCATTCAGCACCAATTCAGTGTAAATAACTGATAAATATATTTTATCTTATATCTCAATTATTCAATTAAATTATTTTTATTGTTCCCTTTCCTCTTATATCAAAACAAACATTATGTTTCACCAGAACGTGACATAATTTAGTACATTCCTTTTTACTTTCTTCTATCTTTACAAGAAGAAAGTATTGGATTCATGAAAATTTTCGACTTCCGGTTTTCGACGGATTTATACGTTTTAGAAGGTTCTGAACACGATTTGACTGTTTTTAGAAAATGTCTGTCTGTGAGTCTGCGACTCTGTCTGTCTGTTTGTATGTATGTGACAAAAATTTAGTGGGCGCTCTATCTCAATAACTAATGCAGGAAATTTAATAAAACTTTATTAGACAGTTAGTCCTTGATATAAATTGGTGATGATTAGTTTTTGGTGAAAATTGCCCTATAGGTGGCGCTGCTATGCGGAATTTTTCGCGGTTTCTGCAATAGCTCTATATCAAGAACTAATGCACTTATTTTCATCAAACTTCAGATTCATTTAGACCTAGACATAAATAGACGCTGATTACATTTTGGTGTAGATATCACAACAGGTGACGCTGCTATACCACTTTTTTCATGATTTTTACGATAGCTGTATTTCAAGAACTAATGCACGGAATTTAATCATACTTCAGATTTTGTTAGAACTTGACATAAATAGATGTTGCTTGCGTTTTGGTCTAAATAGCACACCAGGTGGCACTGCTATGCTATTTTTTCATTATTGTCACGATAACTATACCTCAAGAACTAATACACGGATTTTCATCAAACTTCAAATTCAGTTAGACGTTGTTATAAGTTGTCGTTGATTAGGTTTTGGTTAAATCTCCCAACAGGTGGCGCTGCTATGCTACATTTTGCAGGATTTACACGATTTGAGCAATAGTCATATCGCAATAACTAATGCACGGAATTTAATAAAACTTTAGATTCAGTTAAACCTTGATATAAATTGAGGCTAATTCTTTTTAGTGTATGCGAAACCTGTGTGAGATAGAAGAAAGTTTTGGGATTGGCACATCCGACTAGTTTTCTTTAATAAAAATAAAAATAATTTTCTGTGAGTAAAAAGGAATAATTCACAGTGAATTTAATTAGTCTGATAAAAATGGAATTTAAGTATTAATTTTGTTGATGAAGAATGAAAAAAAATATCTACGTTTATAAAAATCTAACGAAATACTTTTGGAAAATGTACTAAAATGAAAAATTGGCCCCTTTATGTTTTCTTCGTCGGTATTGCCTTGACGACATACACATTTAGCGAAGTGTATTCTACGAAAACAAATGTATGAAGGAAATCATTTTAATATAATTATGACTGAAGTGTATCGTGATTGTTATTAATATTCAGATTGCAAAATGTAAAATATACAATGCAAATTTGGAAAGAGTTTTGGCAATTAAATTCCGCCAAGTAAAACAAATAATGTCATTAGCAATGACTATGTAAATTACTATATTTACCTTACAGTTTCAACATTTACCTTTATTTGCACAGGCGGAATGAAGAACAAATGAAAATTTCGTCATATTTTAGAAACAGATTTCTGTTTCTACATTCTTTTATTTAACTTAACTTGGGGTAAAGACTGGATTTTGTAATGGAATTTTTACTTGCTTCCTGATATGCTAGAATTATAAAAAGTATGTACTCATGTGTGGTTTTGATCACAATACAACATTTTAATATTTTCAGAACATAATTACAAATTAAAAAATTAATTTTAAGGCATTTTTTCGTTAGACAGACACAGATGATAAATGGTCCAATTTCTCTATGGTTACATCCAGCGCTTGACAAATGAGGTGACCAGGTCCCACTGGCAACCATGTTTCTTTTTTTTTTTAGACCGGCGACCAGGCCCCTACCTGCCATTCTCCCTAGCTGAAAAGGGTTTGTCATTTGTTGCAGTTGTTTCTGGTTTCTCATTTGTTGCATTTGATTTAGTGTCTCATTTGTTGCAGGTTTCTCATTGTGATTTGGGTTTCTCATTTTTCGCTGTTGATGTTATACTCTGTTGCATCACTGGTAACCGTTGAATTTGTTGTCATGAATGCGCTCTAATGGCGGCCAGTCCATAGAAACCTTATGGCTGTTAGCATGAACTCGATGAAACTATTTGAATTCTTGGTGAGCTGTGGGGTGGGGCATATTCCTTGGCCATTAGTCCATTAATTAGTTCATTAACTTCCACCCTCTTAGACGCTGAAAGATCTATTTTTTTGTCGCACGAAAGAGGTTTCCTTTACACTGCTATTTTTATTATATAATATATATATATATATATATATATATATATATATATTTCCTGAAAGAGAAGATAAATTAGACAGAGGTTATATACACTTTGAATATAGACGTAAGGTGGCTGCTTGGACTTTTATGTTTTTGTTTATTTTTGTTGTATTAATCTATGTTTGTCTGTTTCATGTCGTCTACATTGTTCATTACTCATCTGATCACTGCCCTACCTTTATTTTGTACATGTTTGTTGTTTGCAAGTGGTCTGTGCCATAGCTTTTTGTTATTAACTGTGATGTGGACCAGATGGTGTGGTTGTGTGAGCGGGCAGGACGTGAGGTAGTGTTTTGGGGACCCCAATTTCCAGCATGTGCATTCTGGAGAGCTAAATATGGTAAATCTATGTAGGTATTGTGGAAATGCTCCGTGTTCTGTGTAGATTCAGCTCAGTAATCGACAGCTTATAAGTCTTTTTGTGTTTACCTTTGGGAAGTATTCATGGGTTGTCTTATCCGTGTCCCCGTAGTCCCACTCGAACTACCATTGTTTTATTGTTAGCTCGTTTAATATACGTCTAAGGTTAGATATTGGTCTTTCTATGTGGTAGGGTCTATAATTTTTTTTTTTTTTTTAAGCCGCTTCTTTTGCTAATTCGTCGGCATCCTCGTCGTTTCCTTGAATGTCAACGTGTGCCTTAACACAATTAATTTTAAATTTGTTGTTTGATTTTCTTATTTTGTTTTTTATGTCTGAAATTAGTTTTGCTACGTTGAATGGTTTGCTGAGTGCTAGTATTGCTGATAGGTAGTCCGAGGCAACCAAGTAATGTATCTCATCTTTTATTTTCTTCTTCTTCTTCTCTCTTTTTTTTTTTTTTTGGTACAAAAATTGATTTAAGAAATACACAAAAGGCATTTTTCTCTCCCGAAAAATGGAAACTGTTTTACTATTTTATTAATACTCCCTCATCAAATATAGATTTTGTAGTACTATCCGGACATTTGAAGCTTTCGGCTATTAGCATTTCCCGAAAATGCCAGCTAATTCGTCCTTTAGAGGTTTTTTTTTTCAGAGATATATAATTTTGATAAGTTTCATTTAACTTTGTTTTTATTATCTTTTTAAATTATGTATCATTTTAAACTATGTAACTGATAATTATAAACCATGCTTGTAATTATTTTCCAATTAACTCATAAAAAACAACTTTTGTATTTTTAGAAAATCAATGACAGTGGGGAGGGGAGATAAATATTTTTTACTGGCGACTATAATTTTTTGCTGGCTACCAATTTTTTTCAAATTTGTAAAGCCCTAGCTACAACTATATACGAGTTACAACAACAATGAAGTCCATGATGTGCCAAACCATGCCTCGCTAAAATAAGCCAACTGGCTGTGAAACTGCCCCAATGAAATATTTTAAAAGCTAGAAAATAGAAAATAAAATAAAAATAAAACATAAAGAGTACAGATATAAATAATATTTTTTTAAAAGTTATTTTATTTAATGTAAGTACACCTTTTTTTAGAAAATGGAGTCCCTTTCCCTTGGGAAATATTACACTTTTGTATTAGTAGGATTTAATTTTTCTACTTTTTTTCTATGTACATAAGAATGAAGCAGTGGATTCATAAAAATATTAGATATTTAGTGGATTGGATGTCCTGATTTTGGGATGTCCTGAACTCGATTTAACTATTTTTTACCTATAAACTAGCTTATAGTTGGGAATACTTCGGTAATCGAATCCACAGCCAATTGACATATGTTAGCGAGCGTGGTTTGGCAAAAAATTAATTAAATTGTTCTAACCATTGTTGTAATTCATGTACACTTGAAAAGAATTATTGCCAGCTTTGTTAATGTTTGACGCCAACGTGAATGTAGATCCGATCGCGGAAGATTAGTTCTATAGCTGAAATGTTTCAGTAGAATAAAATTGCATATATGTATTATATATTTCGAAATAAAATTTAAAAATATACCTATAATTGAATTAATATGTTAAAATTTTGTATGCAATTATGGTTTGCATTATTTGATATATATATATATATATATATATATATATATATATATATATATATATATATTACCAAAAACATATAGTGTAAAGTCTCATGTATGCCACAAGATCGTGTGCTCATGAAGACTTTTCCATCTAGTGTTGCGGTTGCAGCTTTACCAACATATGAGAGTGAGAGATGCCAGACTGGGTATCGTCCTGGTAGCTCAGTGGTAAAGTATTGGGGCGTTATATCAAGTATCGGGTTTGATTCCCGGTCGTGACAATTTTCACTCTGTTGGTTATACCCTTTGTTAGCAATATGAAAATTCACGTACTTAATATCTTAATTTCGCGCGTAATTTCACTGCTGAAAATTAATTAATTATATATATAATATTCTGTTCCGCTAATATTCTGTTTTCTGGTATCGTCATTATCATTATTATTATATATCTTTGTGTTGAAGATCACCATTTAAGTGTTGATTTTCGTGTTATTAACCTATCCGAATCATCAAGTTTATTGAAAAAAATGGTATATAATAAATATAACGAACTTCAAATAATATAACTTCAAGAATTTTTTTTAAATTGTTATAATTAAATTTTGTGAAAGTTAGTGCAGTTCGGTGATGAGACAAGTGTATGCAATGATACTGAAAACCTGGCTACATATACTTCTGTTATCTTTTTATTAAAATAATTCTTCTGTTATTTTTTTAAATAATTCTTTTGTTGATAATATCTGCAAGTCAAAAAAAAAAAAAAAAAAAAAAAAAACACGAATTTTTCTATGAGTTTCTATGAGTTTGTGAAATAGTTTTCATAAAATTTTGTTTCATCAACTGAAGGAAAATGGGATATGTGTACAACTGTACATCCTAAAGATGAATTAAATTGCTCCTTTTTTTAATACTATCATATTTTAAATATTGTTGTTTTGCATTATGAATGCTTGTGTTACATTATTTTATGAACAGGTAACTCCTTACTGCTGTTATTTTTTCGATTTCGGAAGAACGTATTATTTTTATAGGCCTATTAAAAAATATATTTTATACTCTTATTATTAAAGTTTATCATGTTAATTTGTTTAATCAGTAATATTGTCTCCTTTCAAAAAAATGCAAACAAATTTAATAAAATCATTTAAAATGTTAAAATTGTAACTTTTATTTGCTTACGTTTCTGTTTACTTTTTAAAATTATTTTTGAATAAATGGTAGTTTTTTATAATTGTGAATAAGTAGAAAATTTTGATTGTCAGTTAAAATTTGCATATTGGTATTTAAGTGTCAATATTTTTTACTGATAAATAAATAAGATTAAAAAAAATAATAATATGGAAATTTTCTACTCAACATAATCTTTTAGTCCCTCAGTTACCATACATATCATTTCTCAACCTCAATATAAGCACCAATTTTCAGTGTAAATTTGCCTATCTGTTTATAGGGTTTTTTTTCATCCATTTATGTGTTTGAGAAGAATAAAACTGTTTTATATAATATGTTTTGTATGTTATTTTTTTTAGTGACTTTTGTGTTTTAAATTCGTGTAATGTGTCAGTTTCTGCACAGGATTTTTAATATATATCGCTCTTTTCTATACGACGAGATTGGTCCTTGCCATCTCATTGAATGCATTATATGAGAGAAGGAAGGAGATGTCTTCACACATTTTCAAAGAAAGTTTTCTAATTTGTTTTACTTTAGTTTTTTTTTTTAGTATAGTTTGTTACAAGGCATTATTTCTTTTAAAAATCAGCTTTTTCAAACTTTATTGAGCCTTAGTAGTACTTTTCTAAATCGATTTTTTTAAAACTGTAGCTTACCAAATGACAGCATTTCAACGTTTCAACTTTCTGAAATAAGGACACATTTCAGACGCAAAAAGTGACAAAAAAAAGGCATTTTAAAAGCGTCTTAAAATTGAATCATCTGTTTCAGACATTTTAATTTACAGTGCGACAGGCAAAATTGATATTAGAGATATTATTGTAGGCCATTTTGTCATAATTGGATAAAAAATTTATTAATTTTCTGTCATTTTGGGTTTCGGGTTTAAGTATATTTCAGGTCAGGATCGGGTATAACAAACACAACCAGTTTAGGACTTTAGTCTGAACATTGGGATTTTTATTTAAAATATTTTTTATATGTACAAGTACATCGTAATCACAATTCATACCTAACTGCACAAAGCTATGTTTTGTCTGCAACTTAATAGAACTTATTTTCCAGTCTTAAAAGAAAAATGTATTTCCACCTGTTTATTAATATGATACTCTCTACTGTAAATGTCGGGATAATTGAAGAAATATTTTATCCGTGATACATTTTTTTTAGTTGCAATATTACAACCTGTAAGATAAGCTTTATTAGTTAGTTAATATTTTAGAGACTTCTGCTTCTGATAATGACATTAAAACAAAAGCATCAAAACAAATTATTTTGACGTAATTCATATCATTAAATTTATGCATATTTACATTTAATGACAATATTTTCAGATATTTAATTTCGCATTATAACATTACCTCTTATTATAACCTATAATTTAACTTAAAATGTTATCCATTGACTCTGGAGAACTCTGGCTTGTCAAAATCAATTACTCTTTCCTAAAAATTCTAGTTAGCAATTTATTTTGTAACGATTCTAATTTGTAAAATAATTAAATTAAATATGGAAAATGTCAGTCTATGTAAAACAAAAGAGCAAAACTGTGAACATAAGAAGTAAACATTTCCTGATAAAATGTAACCAGAAATATTTACAAAAATAAAAGTTTTTCAGAGAGAATTATAAATTTTCTGACACACAAAATTTGTTATGTATAAAATTTTAATTTATTCATATGTCATATCTGCCTGAAACTTTATAAATAATTTAAATAAAAAATTAGCACATGTAAATATAACGGACACACAAATGAAGCTTCTAAGAAACAAACATATTAGCTTCATCTCTTTAGAATTCCCAAAATAATCTGGATTAGATTCCAATTTACAAAGATATAGCAACAACAAATAATATAAGTTTTGAAAACTCAATTTTGATATCGATATACCAATTGTGCATACCGCGTCTATGCAACATAGGCCCCCAACTAGAGTCCTGCATCGGGTCGGGTAACCCGATTTTATTCGAACCCAACCCATTCAAATCGGGTCGGGTTGACGCTAATTTTTTTCGTTGCGGGTTGTGTTGATTTTAAATGTTTCGGGTATATATCGGGCTTTGACACTTTCGAGTAAAGTTCGGTTTGACCAGATTTTCAAAAGAAAGTCCTGAATATTTTTTCAAATGAAAAAACTATATTTGAATATTAATAAGAGTTTATATGCTCATTTTTATACAAATAAAATATGATATTAGCGATATAATTGTAGGTTAATTTTTCATAATTGTATTATAACATATTCATTTTCTTTCACTTCGGGTTCAGGTTCTGTTCGTACTCAAATATTTTGTGATCAGGTTGACGTGTGTTGGATTCAAGTCGGGTTTAAGGCTGAAGAAATTTTTTTTGTCTCGTCCGGGTGTACTTTCTGGTTTGACATTCAGGAAAATTTATGGGTTCGTGCCTGGTTCAACCCGACCAGCGCAGGTCTCTACCACTGCCACCTACTCTAGGTTATCCCGAACCAGTGGCATCTACGTCCAGCAGCCCTTTACCCCAACCAGATTTAGGGATCTCGCGTGAGCCCTTTGTTAAAACTGTCACTAATCTGCGAGCCCTTTGTTCTTTTTGTTTTCTTGTTTACTTATTCCAAGATACCTGTCTTGCAGATTTAATGACACTTTAAATAGGAAATATCTAACAAAGAAGGTCTCTTAAGTGCATACTCAGAATATTTTGAAAAAAAAAAATACATATGAAACTATTCATGTGCGTTATAAAGGATCAGTTAAATTTAGTTGCGGAATTCTAGTAGAAAATCTGAAAAAAGTTAAATACTTTCGAGTATTTGACGCAAAAAGACGCGATTTGGGTAGCAACACTTTTTCCTCGTCAAATAGAAGCGATTTTAATGCATTTGGAAGCTGCTTGTTGAATGAGTGTTTAAATGAGTAGTAATGAATTCAAAGTTAAAGGATGAAATAATTTATTATTAATTAATTTATTATTGCGACATTCTTATATAGTACATATAAGTTGCGTGTTGCTTCAGTTATTTTAATTTCACATGGTTTCACCGACTAGATAAGTTTTAAGTGTGTTTTAAAAGCAACTGACTGATTAAGAATGCTGTCGTTATAAAATATTGAATTAGCTGTTGTTTCCATGGAAGCAATACTGCTGTCTTGTCTCCTACAGTAACAATATCGAAGCCGAATTGACAGTGCGCAAAATAGGAGCTTAATTTTAAGTTTGAAATAGTTTTAATCAATTTAAAGGGGTCCGGGACACTTTATCAACACACAATACTACTTTTTTATTTATATATATTTTCAAATGAAATTTTTTGGAGAAATATGTGTTTATATAATAAACGTATTGCATGTGAAAAAATACTGAAAACTTTTAATGCATTTTTAACACTTTCCAACCTAGTTGAAAAGTGTTTATGACTTCGGTTTGTCTGGCCGTATGGCCGTCTGCCGTCTGTCCGTCTGTCCGTGCTCTAACTCCCGTAAATATGCTCGGATTGCTCTGCAATTTTTATATGTTATAGCCGTTATCTATAGCATATTCCCTATTTCAACTGAAGTGTGTAGCACTCATAGTTTTTTTACAGGGACACTCAAAAGAATTCCGTTACATTGCGGTCTATGGGGAAAAATCATTGACGGTTTATTTAAATAATGTTTCACTATTTTAAACGCATTGAAATTTATATATATCACTAAGGTGCATTAGAAGAAGCTTAATATGGAATAGGGTGTGCATAGCACTTATAGTTACTTTACAGGGACAGTCAAAAGAATTCTGTTACTTTACGTCTATGGAGAAAAATCGTCTGCGGTTTATTTAAATAATGTTTCCCTATTTTAAACGCATTGAAATTTATATGTATCACTAAGGTGTATTTCAAGAGGCTTACTACAGAATAGTGTGTGTACAGCAGTCATCGTTCATTTACAGGGACGCACAAAAGTTCGCGAACACATTTCCGTATTATTTAACTCCAGACGGAGAATTTTAAACTGTGCTACGCGTTTCCTAACTGAACTAAAATTTAACATCCTATGTAGTATATATACAAATCTATAGATCCTATACAGGGCTGAATAAAAGTATTTGGATTACTTAGATGTTATCTTTTAGCTTATTAAACGGTATGATTTGTAAAATTATTTTGGAAGCGTTGGAAAGTGTTACATAATCTATGCTTGACGCATGATTTTTCGTTCTTGTTTTAAATTAAAATTTAAACATATTTATTTTTTGATATAACTCTTGAACCACTTGCTTGATTTACATAATTTTTACACTGTTGAATACAGAAAATGTGTAATTTTAAATTGTCTTCAGGAGTTTTAAAAATATTAATTAAAAAGTTCATAATAAATTTTTAAGTAAAAAATGACATTTTTTCATGAGTGACTTAATTATTCATGAGTCATTAATTGCGATATTTTCACAATTCTCACTCAAAAAGAAAAATCCCGAAGCCAATCTATTAGAAATATAATACATAAAATATGTTTAAAATTCCATAGATATACCTTATAAGGAATTTTAGATATATCCTTTCAAAGTTTACAAATCGTGAAAAAATTCATTCCGAGAAAAATGAAGTTAAAATTTCGGCGAGTCACCACAAGGCAAAAAATGTGATATCTCCAGATCTAAATCATGATAAAAGCATGCGGCTTGCGGTGTTTAACCCTAAAAACATTGTATATATTTTTAAGCCAATTAAAAAAAAAAAATTGCATTTTTTTGAGAATTTTGTGTTCTTGACCCCCTTAAATTTTGTTCTAAACAGTGTAAGACGATCATTAAATTTCATTATATATATATGTCGTAGGCTAATTGGGAAATCCGACTGTTTGCAAAGAGCCGGTCTAATTAGTGAATGATCTCTCTTTTCCCAATCAGCCTGCTATTTTTCAGGTTTATTGCAAAGAGCCTAGAAAGCGTTAGGCTAATTAGAATATGGTAATTTTTTGGCTTATTGCAAAGTTAGCGTTAGGTTAATTGAAAAATGGCCATGCCTATTTAGAAAATGACCAGCTCTTTGTCAATATATAGTGTTGTACCTAACTCGAACCTGAAAATTCCATTCGAAGTCGACCCGAATCCGACAGAAAAATTCCATCGAACCGGAAACCGATCCTAAAATGACAAAAGAAATTCCTTCGAATCGCAACCCGACCCGAAACAGAAAACTAAAGTTAACCCGAAACCCGAGCAGAACCCGACAAAAAAATCCATCAAACCGTAACCAGATCCGAACCTGACCAAATAAATTCCTTCGTATCGCTACACGACCCGAACCTAAAAATCTAAGTTAATTCGAACCAGGAAAAAAGTTCCATCGAACCATAACCCGATCCGAACACGATAAAAAAAAATCCGTAGCAACGCAACCCTATCCAAAGCTGAAATTTTAAATTAACCTGAAACCCGACACGAACCTAAAAATTTAAGTTAACCCCAAACCCGACAGAAAATTACCATCGCCCAATAACCCGACCCCGAATCAGATAAAAAATCCATTCAACAGTAACCAGATCCGAATCCGACAAAAAAAAATGTCTTCATCTCGCAACTTGACCCGAACCGGAAAATTGAAGTTAACCCGAAAGCCGACCTGAACAAGGAAAAAAATTCCATCGAACCGTAACCCGATCGGAACATGACAAAGTAATTTCCGTCGTCATGCAACCTGACCCGAACCTGAAAATTGAAGTTAACTAGAAACACGACCAGAACCGAAAAAAAAAATCCATCGAACCGCAACCCGATCCGAACCCGACAAAATAAAATCCGTCGCAACGCAACCCGATCTGAAGCTGGATCTTCAAGTTAACCCAAAACGCGACACGATCCTGAAAATGTAAATTAACCCGAATCCCGTCCGCAATCTGAAAATTTAAGTTGACCCGTAACGCGACGCAAACCCGACAAAAAATTACCTTCGCCCCGAAATCAACCCGAGCCAGACCAAAAAATCCAACAAACCGTAGCCCAATCTGAACCCGAAAAAATAAATTCCTTCGTCTCGCAACCCGACTCGAACCTGAAAATTGAAGTTAACCCGAAAGCCGAACCGAACCAGACAAATAAAAATCCATCGATACGTAACCCGATCTGAACTCAACAAAATAATTTTCGAGTCACGCAAACCGATCCGAACCAGAAAATTTAAGTTAACTCGAAACCCTACCCGGCCCAGATAAAAAAAAATCCATCGAACAGTAAACCGATCCGAACCCGACAAAATAAATTCCTTCGTGTCACAACCCAATCCAAACCAGAAAATTCACGTTAATCCGAAACCCGACCCGAACCAGAAAAAGAAATCCAACGAACCGTAGCCCAATCCGAATCCGAAAAAATAAATTCCTTCTTCCCGCAACCCGACTCGAAATTGAAAATTGAAATTAACACGAAACCCAACCAAACCTGAACATTTTTGATCACCCGAAACCCGACCCGAACCCGACAAAATTAATCCATCGGACCGTAACCCGATCTGAAACCGACAAAATAAATTCCTTGGTCTCGCAACTCGACCCGAAACTGAAAATTAAAGTTAACCCGAAAATCGACCCGAACGAAACAAATAGTCCAGGTGCTAGGAGTGAAAAAACTGCAAATCGTGATACAGTTATACCGTTTGGTCAGTATCTACTCTATATTAATACAAAGCATATAAGAAGGGGAGGCATCGCGGAAAGTGCGGGGAATTCAAGATGGCGGCATTTATTCAAAATAGCGTCATTTTCGGGAATTAGTGCAATTTCGTTTCAATTCATCGTATAAAAGCATGTTTGATGGAAATCTAGATGTTTTTAGATAAAAAATATTATTTGTAAAACTTTATAGCACAGTCGTAAAGTATTTATGAATTCAATTTGCCTGTTTGTCTGTCTGTCTGGTCGTCTGTCTAGTCTCGCACTAACTAAAAAAAAAACTAACCGGATATCCAGATAATTAAAATAGGGTATTGTAGTATACCGTAACAAGATCGGTATTAATTTTCAAGTGTGTATCATTCATAGTTTATTTACAAGGGGAATCAAAAGTATTCGGTTACATTATGGTCTGCAGACGAAAATCGCTTGCAATGCGTTTTAATGATATTATACTCTTTGTAACATATTCAAATTAATGTACATCAGTGCGGTGCAGTACAAGATACTTACTATAGAATATGCAGTGCATAGCAGTTTTCGTTCATTTACAGGGGCTCACAAAATAATACGGTCACAGGACTTTCAATAAGCACAATGCTGTATATGCGCGTTTTTAATTATATAATGTGTTTTTGAACTTTGCTAGAGATGAAAGAATTACAAATTGTCATATGAACATTTTCTTTTATATAAATATACAATGTAGCGTGTATTTATGTATTTATTACAATGTAATTCTGATGACGAGGCACCACCCAAAATGAGATGTATTCACTATGGGGTTTTGTTCCAAAATTCCAAAACATATTTCATTTTAATGTTGCGATTTCTTACTCTACTCTCAGACTCTTTGGTGCGCAGACGATCAATCTGACAATTGAAATGATTTTTGTTTATGAAAGATCTGTTCTATATATAGTTTTATAGCGCGATGCACGATTATATACAGAAACGCGTGATAAAGATTAATTTTGTAAATATTCAGTGTCAGTATCTGTACCATTTACGTTTTCATGTTAATTAATGTTTTCGTTTTTTCTAAGAATCATGTTTCCTTTAAATAAATAGTTGCACAGAATCGTCAGTTAGACCTGCAAAATTTTTTCAACTATGAAAATCAACCATTTCCCTCTGCTTTTTCCAGTAACGGTGAATTTCGACCCATCCATAACAGTGATTTAGCACGTATTTTAGAGGAAACTATTGAGAAGAATAGAAAAACCTTTCCAGGAACATGCGATGCTTTAATTTATGATGGGCCAGTTTTTATTAACATTTTAAAGCCTCACCAGTCTTCAAAATCCTTTAATGATTACTACATTTCAACCTCATTTATGTAACGACATTGAGAGTTTTAGTTGCCAAAGAATAGATTTGATATGGGATAGATACATTACACTAAGCATTAAAGGTGAAACCACACAAAAAAGGGGTGCAGGAACCAGGCGGCAAGTGCTATCGCATGTCAAACTACCTAAAAATTGGCAAGATTTCTTAAGAAATTCAAGTAATAAAGAAGAGTTATTTAATCTGCTTGGAACACTAGCTATAAATACCATAAAAAATGCACAAGTTATAACCACTTCAGGTGAACAAGTTAAAGGAAATAATATTGCACCAAGTTCCTTAATTGGAATGACTTGCCCTGGTCATGAAGAAGCTGATACAAGGATAATCTTGCACCTCGAAGACATGGCAGGAAACGGATTGAAAAATATTGTTACACGCTCTGTAGATACTGGTGTATTAGTTTTAGCAATTGCACATTTCTTTACTCTGTCAGATAGACACCTGCAAACTGTTTGGATGGTATTTGGAACAGGGAAGAATTACAGATTTATTCTCGTCCATACTGTAGCTGCAGCATTTGGAAAAGAAAAAGCAATGTCGTTACTAGGATTCCATGCTTTCACAGGCTGCGACAGCAATCCTGGTTTAACAGGAAAAACAAAAAAGTCAGCTTGGAAGACATGGATTCTCTATAAAGATGCTACTTTCGCATTTTCATTTTTATCAAAACCGCAAACATCCATACCTGACGATACTCTAAATATTTTAGAAAAATTCGCAGTATTGTTGTACTGTTCAACATGTAACAGCATAAGTGAAAATGGTGCTAGACAGAAATTGTTTATCACAAAAAATCGTCCTATTGAACATCTTCAACCAACCAAGGGTGCACTAGAGCAACATATTTTACGGAGTGCTTTCCAAGCTGGACACATTTGGGGACAAGCACATGAGCGGGAAATATGTCCTCCCTCTCCAAACAAATGGAGATGGTGGTTGGATAATTTTTTATTGAAATTAAAATGGTTGGAGCTGCCCGAGATTGCAGATTCTTCCAAAGAACTAATAAAATGTATGTGCAAAATCTGCAAAACTAAGTGTAGTTGTAGAATGGTTGGTCTTTCTTGCACATTATTGTGCAAGTGTAAAAACTAATGTGAATGAGAAATAATATGCTACAAACTAAAGTTTTTATATTCCGCAATTTTATGTCATTCATTTGTTATGTAGCATTCATTTATTAATATGTTGCATAAGTAAGGCATTAGTAAAATGCATTTTTATTATTTATTTATTCCATTCATTTTACTCACTATGCAATAAAAAATACTTTAATAATTGAACTGTTTTCATTTTAAGCATATTTCTGATATTAAAAAGAAAATTTTTGATTAAAAAAATCGAAAATGACATCAAAGACACTTTTATATGACGAAAACGGAACAATTTGAATAACAGCCTAAATCTTAAATTCCTAAGACATTTCATTATGCCTCTCTTATATACATTGTTTTAATATAAAGAAGATACTGACCAATAGGGATATTATTATTAAAAATTGCAGTTATTTCATACCTAGCACCTCCCTTAATAACACTCGATTTAGCTGATGATCTATAAAATTTATACACAAGTTATAAAGGCACTGTGCTCGGAGACATTAATGTAACGGTAACCGTATTATTTTGTGAGCCCCTGTAAATGAACGAAAACTGCTATGCACTGCTTGTTCTACAGTAAGTATCTTGTACTGCACCGAACTGATGTATATTAAATTGAATATGTTACAAAGAGTATAGCATTATTAAAACACATTGCAAGCGATTTTCGTCTACAGACCATAATGTAACCGAATACTTTTGATTGCCCCTGTAAATGAACTATGAATGATTCACCCTTGAAAATGAATACCGAACTTGTTACGGTATGCTACAATACCCTATTTTAATTATCTGGATATCCGGTTATCTTTTTTCGAGTAAGTGCGCGACTAGACAGACGATCAGACAGACAGACAAACAGGCAAATTGAATTCATAAATACTTTACGACTGTGCTATAAAGTTTTACAAATAATATTTTTTATCTAAAAACATCTAGATTTCCATCAAACATGCTTTTATACGATTAATTGAAACGAAATTGCACTAATTCCCGAAAATGACGCCATTTTGAATAACAGCCGCCATCTTGAATTCCCCGCACTTTCCGCGATGCCTCCCCTTCTTATATGCTTTGTATTAATATAGAGTAGATACTGAGCAATCGGTATAACTGTATCACAAAGTGCAGTTTTCAACTTATTTTTGTCGTGTAGCACTTGGACTAAAATAAAAATCCATCGATACGTAATCCGATCCGAACTCGACAAAATAATTTCCGTCGTCACGGAACCCGATCTGAACCAGAAAATTGAAGGTAACCCGAAAACCGACCGAAACCTGATAAAAAAATCCATTGATCCTTAACCCGATCCGAACCTGACAAATTAATTTCCGTCGTCATGCAACCCGACACGAACCTGAAAATTGAAGTTAACTCGAAACCCGACCTGAACCCGACAAAAAAATCCATCGAACCGTAACCCAATCCGAACCCGAAAAAATAAATTCGTTCGTCTCGCAACCCGAGACGAACCTCAAAATTTAAGTTAACCCAAAAACCAACCCGAACCTGAAAATTTAATTTAACCGGAAACCTAAAAACCGAAAATTATTTTGTCAGGTTTGGATCGTATTACGTATCGATAAATTTCTATTTGTTTGGTTTGGGTCGGCTTTCGGGTTAACTTCAATTTTCAGGTTCGTATCCGCTTACGGTCTGATGGATTAAATTTTTCGGGTTAGGGTCGGGTTTCGGACTAACTTAAAGTTTCAGATTTGGGTCGGGCTTCGGGTTAGTACAAATTTTCAGTTTCGGTTGGGTTTCGGGTTAACTTCAATTTTCATGTTCGAGTCGGGTTGCGAAACGAAAGAATTTATTTTTTTGGGTTCGGATTGGGCTACGGTTCATTGGATTTTTTTGTCTGTTCTGGTTTGGATCGAGCTGTGACACGAAGTAATTTATTTTGTCGGGTTCGGATCAGTTTACTGTTCGATGAATTTTTTTATCTGGTTCAGGTAGGGTTTCGAGTTAACTTAAATTTTCTGGTTCGCATCGGGTTGTGTGACGTCGAAAATTATTTTGTCGAGTTCAGATCGGGTTACGTATCGATGGATTTTTATTTGTCTGGTTCGGGTCGGCTTTCGTGTAAACTTCAATTTTCAGGTTGGAGTCGGGTTGCGAGACGAAGGAATTTATTTTTTCGGGTTCGGGTTGGGCTACGGTTCGTTGGATTTTTTTGTCTAGCTTCGGGTTAACTTGAATTTTCTGGTTTGGATCGGGTTGTGACATGAAGGAATTTATTTTATCGGGTTCGGTATCGGTTACTGTTCAATGGATTTTTTTTCTCTGGTTCGGGTCGGTTTCAGGGCAATGGTAATTTCTTGTTGGGTTTGCGTCGGGTTTCGGGTTAACCTAAATTTTCAAATTTGGGTCGGATGTCGGGTTAACTTGAAATTTCAAATTTGGATCGGGTTACGTTGCGACAGAATTTATTTTGTCGGGTTCGAATCGGGTTACGGTTCGATGGAATGTTTTTTCTGGTTTGGGTCGGGATTCGGGTTAACTACGATTTTCTGGTTCAGATCGGGTTGCTTGACGATGAAAAATATTTTGTCGGGTTTAGATCGGGCTTCGGGTTAACTACGATTTTCTGGTTCAGATTGGGTTGCTTGACGATGAAAAATATTTTGTCGAATTCGGAAGGGTACCTATTGATGGAGTTTTATTTGTGGAGTTTTATTTATTAAAAAAAAAACATAACTCTAAAAGTAATTGAGTAAACTGAATAATGTTTTTTCCAAGGTACTCGGCAGTTATCCAAGATTGGTTAGATGTAACTGTTTTAAAGCCGTGACATTTAAACTATGCGGAGAATCGATGATCTGAAAACCACACATTCGCAGCTTTCACTTTTGGCTTAGTCTATTCGTGTACATAGTGGATCCTTTCCTAATAAATCGACGATGCAGAAGAATTTTCTTACTGATAACACTGGTTTACATGGTTTATATACTTTTACAGAAATGTGTATTTTTTCATAGATTCTAGTGCACTGAGTACGGGAAAATTACTGTAAAAAATCTGTCACGTCTAGTTTAAAAAATATTTATTAAATACTTAAAATCATAATAACATGAAATATAAAAAGAAAAAATAGAAATGATTGATTTTACTCTTCTTTTTATAATTTGTTTGATCTGCTTCTCTTAAAATGACCAGCTGTAATCCCCTAACATACTTTCGTCCGAAAAACCTTTGTGTCTGTCTTCAAAAAGGTTAAGGTCTTGGTGAAAATGCTCGCCCTGCTCGTCACTCACGGCGCCCAATTTTTCAGGAGAATAATCCAGGTGTGAATGGAGAAAATGTATCTTCAGAGATATGTTCACACCCATTGTATGATAGTTTTTTAATAAAACAGCAATATTTTTTTCATAATTTTCATTTTTATGATTTACTAAGAATCCATGGACGACCGTTTTAAAGGAATCCCAAGCATTTTTTTTTTTTCATTAGTAGATAAAAGTTGCCCAAAGTCCTTATCTTGCATCAGTTTACGTATCTGCGGACATATAAAAATGCCCTCTTTTAATTTTGCGTCTGAAATACTTAGAAAAATTTTGTGTAAATATTTAAAATCAACACTATTTTAATCCATGGCTTTGATGAAATTTTTTATTAGGCCCAATTTAATGTGTAATGGTGGCAAAATTATATTTTGCAGATCCACTAAAGATGTATATTTCACATTCATTTTTTCTGGAGTAAATTCATTTCGGACAGGCCAATATTTTTTTATGTAATGGTGTTCTTTAGCTCGACTGTCCCACAGGCACAAAAAACATGAATATTTGGTATACCACCCTGTAAGCCCAATAACATATTAACTACTTTTAAATCGCCACATATTTTCCAGTTGCGCTGTTCGTATTGTATCATTTTCATTGAAAGAGACATTGTTTGATAGGTTTTTTACTGTTTACTGCATGTCCAATTGGTAAAGATGGTTTTATATTACCATTATGAAGTAATACAGCTTTCAAGCTATATTTAGATGAATCGATAAATAAACGCCGTTTATTTGGATTATAATTTTGATTCATTGTAATAAAAAGTCCAGGAATATCATGGCAAAAACAAAAATCATCCTTTTTGGTAAAATAACTGCTGAAAATTTGACTTCGATTTCGGTAATAAGTTACTTTTGTATTTGGTGTCAATAAATTTCACTGTTGTAGACGAGATGTAAGAATCTCTGCGTTAGATCTAGATAGTTGCAAGTCTTGCACAAGGTCATTCAACTCATTTTGAATTATTAAATGGGGCGTTTATCATCTTCGATTACGAACTCGTCATCATTTTCATCGTCCATAAGCAGTCACGATCTTGGCAACTCGCACTTGACATACCTGGACATACGGGATGTGGCAGAGTTTCCGAATGTGATATCGGTTTGAGACTGATGTAATGTCGGGATATCGAATTTTATGTTTATTTTTTGAATACTGCAGGATCCATATGAGGCCTGCAGTTTTTGTAAAACAAAAATACCAGTCATTTTCGTGATTTGAAGTTTCGCTTCACATCATTGGTGATCTAAATTGAAGATACTTTTTTTCTCCCGAAGCCCAGCATATAACAGTAAACCTACAGCTTTCACAAAAAAAAAAACATGTGGGACCCTCTTTTTATCTTGATTACTCACTGAGAATCCAAAATAATGTAAATATGCTGTTTTAAGACATTCGATATCGGTCTTCCTTTTTTGAGAATATAATCCACAAACATAACAAAAACGATCAGAATTTAATTTACACACTCTATTAGACATTTTATCAAAAACAAAACCACTTTAGTTCACAAGAAAACAGAATATAGAATCCAAGTTGACAATGCGGGTAGGTTGAATGTGATGTGATAGATATATTATAGAATTAAAAACGTGAATATTGAAAAATGTAAAATTTTTAAAAAAGTGACGTGATAGATTTTTTTCAAATACCGCCTTTTTTTAGTAAGAGATATTATAATAAGAAAATATGTGTTTCATCAAAAGTATATAAAAAATGTTTAAATTTGTAAATCAGTGTAATTTTTGCATAACTCCAATAGTTTTAGATCATGGTAATAGAATACCTCAGGTAGGGGAACGCTGTGTTAGGTTTTTGACTCCGAAATGAAGTTTGGTAATGCGCGAAATCTCGTGTACTGGCCGGAGCGCCATCTGTGTCAGCAATCAAAGTTCAGCAAATCGAAAACTTTTTTTTTTTTTTTCCTCAAGCTGCATTTAAAAAGAAATTCTGTGATGTTTTTTATTAGCACTTTCCAACCTAGTTGAAAAGTGCTTATGACTTCGGTTTGTCTGGCCGTATGGCCGGATGGCCGTCTGGCCGTATGGCCGTATGGCCGTCTGGCCGTCTGTCCGCGCTCTAACTCCCGTAAATATGCTCGGATTGCTCTGCAATTTTTATATGTTATTGTCGTTATCTATGGCCCGTTCCCTATTTCAACTGAAGTGTGTAGCACTTATAGTTTTCTTACAGGGACACTCAAAAGAATTCCGTTACATTGCGGTCTATGGGGAAAAATCATTTGCGGCTTATTTTAAAAATGTTTCACTATTGTAAACGCATTGAAATTTATATAGATCACTAAGATGCATTAGAAGAAGCTTAATATGGAATAGTAGGTGTATAGCACTTAGAGTTACTTTACAGGGACAGTCAAAATAATTCCGTTACATTACGTCTATGGAGAAAAATCGTCTGCGGCTTATTTAAATAATGTTCCACTATTTTAAACGCATTGAAGTTTATATATATTACTAAGGTGCATTACAAGAGGCTTACTACAGAATAGTGTGTGCATAGCAGTCATCGTTCATTTACAGGGACACACAAAAGAATTCTCTACTGTCTGTTAACAATAATTCCTGGAAGTGCGTTTTAAGTTACTGAACGCGATTTTAATCTTAACTAGCTTTTTGTCTATTATGTGGTGTGTATAAATTCTGTAGATCCTATACAGGGCAGCACAAAAGTTCGCGAACACATTTCCGTTTATTGACAGAAACTCCAGAAGGAGAATTTAAACGGTGCTACGCGTTTCCTAACTAAACTAAAATTTAGCATCCTATGTATATATACAAATCTATAGATCATATACAGGGCTACATAAAAGTATTCGGATATTTTTCCGAATATTGTATATATTGAAAATTCCTGAAATTACGTTTTTAAATATGTTATGCGTTTTCCAAATTGTTTACTTAGATGTCATCTTTCAGCTTATTAAACGGTAATGATTTGTAAAATTATTTTAGAAGCGTTGGAAAGCGCTACATAATCTATGCTTGACGCATGATTTTTCGTTCTTGTTAATTAATAAAACAGAAAACGAACTATTTTAAGATTTTGTAAAATATTTATATTGAATTTTACAAACTGCAAATAATATATATTTTCACTGTAATATTAAAAAGGAACAAAAAATATTAATTCTTATTCAAAACAAGCCTGGAACTCAAATATATCTTTTTTTTCTTTTAAATTTTATTGTACTTCGATATCCGGGATTTATCACGTAATTCTCGTAAATATTTTATAGAATAACATTTTTTTTTTTTTTTAATTAAAACAAATGATGATGTTTTTATATGCTTTTATTTATTTTTTAAAATAAATAAAATATGAAAACCAGGACTATTTAGTTTAAGAATTTGTTAAATATTCATACTAAATTTTACAAACTGCAAATAACTAAAAATTATATATATTTTCTTCCCAGCTGTATTATTTAAAATGAGCAAAAAATATCAATTCCTATTCAAAACAAGTATTGGAATAAGGTAAATTTTGATAGGATTAATTTTATTGTACTCAAGCTCTAGATTTAAAAAATATTTATGCCTACTACAAATGTAAAGTAAATTTGAAATTTGTAACAATTGGGCCCTAGGCCCCCCAAATTTAGCATGTAATTTTCATTAGAGATGATATTTTATACTATTAGAGTAGGATAATAATAAATATATTTATCTAAATATATATTTACATACTCCCATCACCACTCACCACCCCTTTGAGGCATCGGAAATGCTCAAATTTTTGTGACAATACAGGAAAGGGGACCCTAGAAAAAAATAGTGTTTCCTATACTGCTGGATTATTGTAATTTTATTCTTATATTTAATGTAATATAAATTCAAATACAACTAGCTTTTTCTGTAAATTAATTAATACACATGTATAATATGAATCATTTTCTACATTCAAGACTTGCTGTCAATAACTTCCTATTTAAAAGATTTTTTTTTTTTTTTTTAAATCAAAAAATAATTTCATGTCTATGTATTTATTGCATATGATCAAGATATTTTGATAAATTAAAAAGCTTTTGTGCCTATATGTGTATATTTAAATAAAGATTACACAAGAAAAATTACATATCTTTATTTAAGGAACAAACATTATTTAACAGAAATAATTAACAAACATTTGTTTAACAAAGAAAAATACAAAAAATATAATTTCAAGAATTACTCGGCTACAAACATTTAAAAATCACAGCATTTACCTTAGATTAAAAAAAAAAAAAAAAAAAAACTATATTTATATATAATTTCAAAAAGAAGCACAAAGGCCATCCATTTTATTCAGTTAATTTATCTGTTGCACCCCCCCCCTCCCTTTTTCTTTTTTCCTGGAAGGGGTGGATTCATTTTTTGAATTGGTGAAAAGATAATTTTTAACTGTGTTTCCTATCTGAACTAAATTTTTGGCATTTTTTACTGTGCTAGACGAGATATGCTCACGGAAACAACGATGGATTTCTTATACCCAGTTCTTTATTATGTCTTTCGACTTTCTTATAACCTGTGCCACATCCATATACAAAACAGTTCCGAGCCATATTAAAATATAATGTAAAATTAATATTTTATTAAAGAAATAATAACGCACTCCTATAGCAAACAATGTTATTTTGACTCAGCTAAAGATCGCAGCGCCACATGCGGCCACTTCGGCGTTAGGCTCAAGTTTGCAAGGAAGATGCCATAGGGGAAAATTCTCCTAATCTATTTATATCTCCCTGTTTTAGATATAGGATCACTTTCCACTCCGGAGTAATCGAAAAAGTTTGGATAGCATGAAGGCCTCGTTCACTGAGCAATTGCTTCTTCGCTTCGTCTGAAGGTCGAGGCTGCGAAGCAGTTACATCTAAAAAATCTTGGATAATTGCCGTGTACTTTTCAAAGAATATTACTGCGTTTCCGCAGCAACTTTTGGAGTTATAATTTTTTTTAAATGTGTTCAACTTTTTTCGATGACCCTGTATATTTTTACATCTAAATATCGAAAATAAAAAAAAAGTTAGAGCTGAAAAGGATGGACGGATTGTCTGCCACTCCTCCTGTCGCCCTTCCCATACCCTCCCAAGACTGATTCGATGGCCCCCTGGCGGGAAAAACGGCATTTTGACGGGTAAAAAGGTGATTTTTAACGAATTTTAGTGTATTTTAATGCATTTTGTGGTATAAGACGAGGGGTTGAGCCCTACGACGACACAATTTCACCCCTGGACGGTCGACACCCTTGAGAAATATTAATAATTCAACAAAGCAAATTAATTTTTAAACAAAACAAATTAATTTTTTACTCAAACAACGCCATTTAATGACACATTTAAAAAACATTTTTCCTGAAAAGACAAAATTATTTGAAAATATTTTTACCGAGACCAGTTCGAACGATCACTGGCGGGAAAATATTGATATTATTTAATGAAAAAAGGCGAATTTTAACGACTTTTAGGGAAAATTTCTGATTTTTATGGAATTTTAGGTTTAATTATACTGTAAGACGAAAATTGGCACTATTTAACTCTTAACATAATACAATGAAATAATAAAATTTAGATAATTTTATAGACGAATTTTAACGAATTAATTAAATTGAATTGATATTTTAGTAATTTTTCAGTGTTTTTACATGTTTTAATTTGTCAGATTCAGTTTTAATGGCAGGATATTAGAGATTTAAAATTGATTTTTCTGTGAAAATCATAACCATTTTTAAAATTCATAAACCAAAACCAATAACAACGTTGTAACGCAGAAATATGAAAAATTGGCACAGAACACCGCATACGGTCGTTTCAAGGATTCCTCGATCCCCTTCCTCAGTGCGAAAAAAAAAAAAAAAAGATATAAATGTATTCCTTTTAAAATGCTAAAGGTGTAAATTAACAACATAATACAAATTAAAATGACTTTTATTAGTTGTTTTACATGTTTCGTACCATTTTCAAAAACAAAATTCTGCTCAAGACAAAAAAAAGATATTTTGTTTTTGAAAATGACTCGGAAAGAGTCGAAGCATGTAAAACAACTAATAAAAGTTATTTTAATTTGTATTATGTTGTTAATTTACACCTTTAGCATTTAAAAGGAATATATTATTACAAGGTATTATAATTTATTATATTGTTAAGATAAAAATGGTTCAAAGTACCCCTCGGTTATAGCCCCGAGTACTGGCTTGAATGAAAATGCTAAAGCAAGAGCCAAAGAAACTAGATACTTATAAAGAACGGAAAGCTCCATAGGCCGTAATGGTAAAGCGCATTCCCTCCGATTCCCCCTCCCTCCACCACCCTTCGGATACCCTGGCTGTATGGCAGTAAAGCAGTTTTACAGGATGAAATTGGCGGTGGGTGCTTGGTGGAAGCTGGCGAATAATAGTAGCGATAAATAGCCAAATGTTACATTTTTTCAGTGAATTCGAAATCGCTGTTCGCATTGTACAAAACTTTATTTTTATTTCATTATTATTAATTTGCACGAAAAAGGTGTTGCATTGAAAACATTTAGACTAAAATGAGTTGCTTCCTTTCAATTTATTTAAGCAAATTTGTTCTGAGAATAAATGTATTTTGATTCAAATGATTTGATTTCAAACACTTTGAAATTGTATTTTTTATCATTTACCCCCCCCCCCCCACCACTTCTCCTCTTAAAAAAAATTATTAAGCAAGACCACTTAGTAAGTAGGATAAATTTTAAAGAAATGAAACATCTGAGTGTTTTTAAACCTGCCAATAAAACTTGTAAACAAAAGACGAAAGCTATTTTTATTCAAGCACAAATTTTGCAAAGGCTTTTCAGTGTTTCGTAATCTTAAATTTTTAGATATCTATGTAGTTTTCAATTATTGTAATACAAAGAAGAATCAAACATAGTTAATGTCTACTTTTAATTGTTTTACAAAACTTTTTTTTTTTTGCACCAAAAATCTTACATTAAAAATATGTATACTAAATTTAGTCAATTTTTTTAAACAAATTTGACAAGAAAATAAATACTTAAATTTCTATCAGTTATAAAAATATGTTTATTTATTATTATTATTTAAAATTTTTATTATTTTACTTTAAAGTAAACCATGTTTTTTTTTTTTTTTTTAAGGTATGAAAAATTCACATGATTTTAGTTTTATAGATTATAATTGTATACATACAGTGACAGTCAGATTTTCTTTTTTATTTAAATATAAATAATAATATAAATAACAATTATTATTTTTTATCATTCTAAAATAATATCCATGGTTATTTGTTATAACTTGATGCTTTCACATAAAAATAAAAAAATACATTCTGTGATATTAAACACCCTCCCCCCCTCCCCCCCACCCGCCTTCTTTTTATTATCAGAAATCAAATGAAAACTTCAAAAGTGAAAATTGTCATCTTATTATTTTTACTTAAAGTATAATACAAATAAAATTATTTTTAAAATAAATAACTAAACTGAGCTAAATTTTGGGAAGCACAGATATTATAGTCACTATAATTAAAACCAAGCATTAACTAATTTTGCTTCTTTTTATGTATTACAATGGTTAAAAACTACACAGAAGTCTAAAAAATTAAGACTTTTGTGAAACACTGAAAAGCGTATAGGTATACACGTGTTTACAAAATTTATGCACAGATTTAAAACACACAGATTATATAATTTCTTTAAAACATAAACTACTTACTAACGGGCTTGTGTACTTAATATGTTGGTATTGTACTTTTCTATGTTTTCATGAATCAAACTAAAAAAATTTTGTAATACTTTTCACAAACGACGCTAACATCCACGAACGAATAACGAACTCCATTTCCATTTGAAAGAAACCACCAACGCCAAATAATTTTTTGCAACCCCGGTGGACCTTGTCCATTCAAGTTGCGGGGATACGGGAAGCAGCGTTTCCCCGGCAAGTTTTTTTCTCCTGTACACTTCTTCGTCACAATTCAGCAGAAAACGTCGACCAAGCTTTCCGTGCAAGAGCTTATATATCCCAAAAAAATGACGTATTTAACCGGAAATAACTGAAAAAATGAGTCACTGCGCAGGATCCCTCCACACGTGCGAGAGAAAAGGGGTGCTGGTCATATTCACTAAGGATGAACGAGATGTATAACTGAATAACATTTTTGGATAATTTTAGCAATTTTAGCTTCTGAATAATTACACCTGTAGTTGGAATCCCAACAATGTTTAGCTATTGTAGATTTCTCACACTCCTGCTTTTAAACATAATTTTGGTGTTTTTTTCAGCCTAATTCTAAGAGCACGCTTCGTCTTCCCAATGTAAGAGAGGCCGTATTCACAAAAAATTCTGTAAATGCCCCAGGTATTATGTTCATCAATTGGATCTTTAAGACTGGAAAAAGAAACTTTATTGGTTGGAGAGAAAACAACTTTGAAACTAAACCTATTTAGAATACGAGAAATTTGTGTACTGATTTTATGAAAATAAAGTAAGACAATAACATTTGTAATATCATGACAGCCGAATGACACGATTCTTCTTTTTAAAATTTAAATGCACAGTTTATTAAATGAGAGCTGATATTTACAAGATGATTATTTACATTATGTACACTTTCACTAAAATTCATAAAAATTCCACCTAAACCACATTACTTCTTAAACAACCAAAATATACTCGGATGCCTTCCCACATCCTACTTACTCCGAACGAACCACCATTCCTTCCTGTCTTCTCTTCACTTCCGTTTACTTTTTTAAACAAAAAAGGGTTGGAAGGATATTGGTTGCATGACACCCCCCCCCCCCGATAAGATTGTGCTACGCAAAGCGAAGCAAAATCTGACAAATAGCAACCATACAACTATACAGCATAAAATATATATAAAAACACAATTCAAAACAGATGTATAGAAGCCTTGTTATAATAGTTATAATGAATATGTAATAAACATATAAAAAACACTAACAATTCAAAACAGATGTATAGAAGCCTTGTTATAATAATTATAATGAATATATAATAAACATATAAAAAAACACTAACAATTCAAAACAGATGGAAAGACGACTTGATATAATACTGCATACCAAAATTAAACACAAAATAAAGTATCACTTAAATAATCCTTATACAGTAACTAGTCGTGACAGACTATCTGCATTTTTTAATTTTGCACCTGGGCAATGAGAAATATTTATGTTATATCTTTGTAGAGATAAGGCCCATCTTTGTAATTTTGCAGACTGAGGTGCAGATTTCTGAAGATATATTAAGGGATTGTGATCAGTTATTAGTTCAATTTCAGCACCAAACACATAAACTTCAAATTTTTTTAATACCCACACTACCGCATAAGCTTCACGCTCAATAGTCGACCAGTTTTGTTGCACCTTAGTGAGCTTTTGGCTAGCAAAACTAATAGGACACAAATTTTCTTTCTCATCTCTTTGCGATAGACAAGCACCAACTCCATAAGAACTGGCATCACTCTGAATAGTGTAAGGCTTTTTAGGATCTGGTGTATACAGCTTAGGAGCTTCACACAATGAACGTTTTAAAGTTTGGAAAGCCTCTTCTTCAACCTCAGACCACGGAATGATTTCTGGGATTTTCTTTTTTGTCAAGTCGGTTAAAGGCTTGGCGATTTCAGCATAATTTCTTATGTAGTCACGATAATAATTAAATAAACCCAATGCACTTCTGAGGGCTGTTTTGGTTTTAGGCGATTCTATTGTCTCAATGGCACGTAACTTCTCCGGATCGGGCTCATGTCTACCTCCTCCTATGACATGACCTAGATACTTGATCTATGCCTTTGCAAAAACACATTTTTTAACATTCACCGTGAATTTCAATTCAGTTAATTTGGATAAAACAGCGTCAAGATGTTTCAGATGATTTTCCCAGTCATTTGAAAAAATAGCAATATCATCCAGATATGCTCGACTGTACTTACGATGTTCATCCAGAGCATTGTTGATCGATTTCTGGAATGTGGCAGCCGCATTGCGCAATCCAAAAGGCATGACTTTCCATCGGTATTGAGCACGATGGGTTTTAAAAGAAGTAAGATCTCGACTCTGTTCTTCTAGAGGAATTTCCCAATACCCTTTTAATACATCTAAACATGTAATTATGTTAGCACTTCCTATTTGATTAATTAATTCAGTTGCATTTTCCATAGGGTAATCAAAAGGTTTTGTCACTGTGTTCAATTGACGAAAATCTATACATAAGCGCATGCTACCGTCTTTCTTTGCGACACATACGACCGGATAAGCTATTTCAGCTTCACTTTTTTCTATAAGTCCTAGATGCTCTAACTCTTCTATGTGCTTATCCACTTCATTTTTTAGCGATTCCGGAATTTTATAAATATATGGTTTCTTTCTTTCCGCACCTGGTAATAAACGAATTTTGTGTTCTCCAACATTGGCAACTTGAATTTTACCTGAGAATAATGGTGCATGTTTTTGTAAAAGTTTACTTAACTCGAATTGTTTATCAACCTCCAGATGACTAAGGTCTACTTCTATGTTATTTTCATTCAAAGCATTAGCTTTAATTGGTGTTGGGTGAATTTCACCAAATTCTACATCGTCTTCAAAAATGACCCCAACAGTCTGTACTCTTACGTTAAATTTCCTTATTTTATTCGCATGAACATGTCTGACACCCCAATCAGGTAATTTCACTTTATACGAATGTGGTTTTATTCTTTCAAGTATTTCTCCGGGTCCTGTCCATCTAGCATATAATTTATTGGTAGAATCAGGGATAAGTAAATATACTAAATCACCTTTTTCAAATTCTTTCATTCTACTTCGACGATTGAAATAGCGAGTGTAATTTTATTGTTTTTCTGCAGCAGTTAAAGAAGCAATGTCAGTGGCTCTTTCCAAATTTATTTTTAATTCTTGTAAATAGTCTACTGCTGAATTACTAAGATTCAATGGTAAGGGGATTTCACTTGACCATGATGACTTTAGTACTGCCAAGGGACCTCTAGCTTCCCGACCATACATGAGCTTAAACGGTGATACTCCAGTTGTGCAATTTGGCACTTCACGGTAGGCAAAAAGTAGAAAAGGAATATGTTTATCCCAATTAACAGGATCCGTACGAATTACATGATGAAGCATTTGTTTAAACACACGATTAAATTTTTCAATTAATCCATTTGAAGCGGGGTATGATGGAGTTGAAAAGCGAGGACATGCCCCTAACCGGTTCTCAAATTCTTTAGTCAATTCAGATTTAAAATTAGTGGCCTGGTCTGAACAGATAACTTCAGGAATTCCGGTGCGCATAAAAATATCTAATAAAGCATCACATGCTGTTTTCGCAGAGAGACTCCGTAATGGTACAACTTCCGGCCATTTAGAATTTTGATCAATTAAGGTAAGACAATATTTATGCTTCCTTCCTGACGGCGGAATAATTTCACCTATACAATCAATATTTACAGTATGAAATGGATATGGTGCGCGGACAACAGGTGTAATCGGAATTTTATCTGTTTGTTTCTCAGGGCTTTTTAACTGACAGTTCTTACATGTTCTACAATAATTTTCTACATCTCTTGAAATATTCGGCCAATAAAAAGATAATTTAATTCTTTCTTTTGTTTTTCGCATCCCTAAATGATTCCCAAAAATTGAATCATGAGCTAATTCTAACACTTTATTTCTATAACTTTCCGGTAACACGAGCTGATATATTTTATCACCGCAAATAGTTTCTTTATGATACAATAAATTATCCCGTATCAAAAAATTATTTTTTCCTAATCTAGCGTCCTTAAATGCATTCTTTAAAGTTGCGCAATCTTTTTGTTCTTTACAAAACTTATTAAACTCTGAAAATTCATCATTTCGATCATTTTGTTTATTCTCTGAAGAAATAAAACAAACATTTAATTCCTCTTTCGCCAGTGGGGCGTCTGAGCTATTTTTAGCTTCGTGACCTTCGAACTCCTGCAGTTGACTATTACACAACTCTTCATTTTGAAGTTCAATCAAAGCATTATACACGTCTGGAGTTATTAAACAGGGGACATTTAAGTTTTCAGTGAAAGCAAAAAGCGTATTTAAAGTGACATAAATTCCACTGTTAGGTAATTTATAATGGATGGGTATAGTAGCCAAATTTGCTTGTACTTTTTCTTTGAAAGTGGACTGTAACAAAATACTACCTTTAGCTTCGATTTTCAGATCGGAAATTAATGACGTATTTAAAATACTAATTTGGGTACCTGAATCTAAAATAGCTTCTATTTCTTTTCCTTCTACATAAATAATGATCTTTTTTAAAGGAAAAAGAACTTCGTTTAATTGATCATTCATGTGTAAATGCATGGAACTAACATTAGTGACTACTGCATTATTATTTTTATTTGGATTCAATTTATTTGTATCTTGTTGCATTTTCGGTTTTCTCTGACCCTGATCATCATTTTGAGTATAAGATTTATCATACTTATTTCTTCTGTTTGGGCACAATTTTGCTAGGTGTAATGGGGAATTACAAATATAACAATCACGTGATTTTGAGAAGTGTCTGTTCTCATACGTAGCTTGATTTTTCCTTAGTTGTGGGGGAACATATTTAGTATTATTATCATTATTCACTTCACGATAAATAGGTCGTTTCTCAAATTTTGTTTCCTCGAAAGACCTGCCTTTTGCAGTAAAATAAATGTCACAGTCTTTCGATAACTGATCGGGCAAAAGCCAACTTTCTCCTTGCTTGACTGCAATGTGAGTAGCTAGCTCATTATCCAAAGTTTCAAAAATTCTATCTGATATTATTAAATTAATAAGTGAGTCGAAATCTTTAACATTTCGAATTCTACAATAATTTAACCAACAGGATCTTAATCGGGAACCGAACTGTTGATGGGTTTCACCAGGTAATCTTTTAGCGTTTCTAAAATTTTGTAAACAGGTAAATGGGGACGGTTCATATTCTTTCAAAATTAAAGATTTAATTTTATCATAATCGGCTAACTCTTCATCATCAATATAAACAAGAACATTTCCTGCTTTTTCACCTACTAATTTTAGCAAAATTTCCGATTTATATTCCTTAGGAACATTTTTGTGCTTAAACGCTCTTTCTAAAGAATCAAAAAAAAGATTCCATGTTTCATTTTTCTTGGGCACTGGGATTACCAAAACTTGAACTGCTTTAATTAATTTATCTAATGATAATGACGTACTATTTTCCCCTTCGTTATGAGTTAAATTCTCGCTTCTCATTTGTTGTTGTAAACGCAATCTATTTACTTCCTCGCCATTTTTTCTTTCTGACACTGTAGTCGATAAAAATTCAGTTACGAAATCTTTATCTTTTAAGTATTCTTTAGATTTCAATAACAAATCTTTTAATTCGGGTACTCTCTTACTAGCATCAGCTTCTTCGCCTATTTCTTCCAGAACAATAAGTAAATCCGCTTTAGTTACGTTTTTAAACATTTTCGAATAAAGTTAACAGTATCTTACTACACAATCAAATGATAAAAAAAAGAATAGCTCACCTCTATTTTGTAATCCAAACACTGCGATTCAAAGCACAACTTTTATTATTTTAAATCGTAGAAATAACTCTTGTTCTCGTTATGAGAGCGTGCTGTAATATCATGACAGCCGAATGACACGATTCTTCTTTTTAAAATTTAAATGCACAGTTTATTAAATGAGAGCTGATATTTACAAGATGATTATTTACATTATGTACACTTTCACTAAAATTCATAAAAATTCCACCTAAACCACATTACTTCTTAAACAACCAAAATATACTCGGATGCCTTCCCACATCCTACTTACTCCGAACGAACCACCATTCCTTCCTGTCTTCTCTTCACTTCCGTTTACTTTTTTAAACAAAAAAGGGTTGGAAGGATATTGGTTGCATGACAACATTTTTAAATTCTTTATTAGCTGGAACAGAATCAGTGATTGTCGGAGGTTTAGATAAAATACGGTTAATTATATTCAAGTTAAATTTACGATCGATGGCGACTGCTTTAATATGGTTAATTTCATTATTATACAACTCAGAATTTGAACAAATTTTACGTACACGGAAAATAAGTGTATTGAAAGCTGCTAATTTTTTATGTGGGGGATGATTGGATCTATAATGAGGGGGCAAATTTACTGCAAAAGGTTTACGGTAAGCTGTTGTCAAAAATTCACAATCATTACGAATTACTAGGACATCTAGAAAAGCGAGATGTTGTTGAGCTTCAACTTCAAAAGTAAACTGGATAGATGGATCAATTGAATTAAATATATCAAGTACAGCACTAGTATTGTATTTAGATAAATCAAGTAAAGCAAAGGAATCATCTACGTAACGTATATAAAATGGGAATTGTATTAATTTAAATAAATTAACTTCAAAATAATGCATATATATATTACTTAAAACTGGGATTAAAGGGTTACCCATAGCTAAACCTTCGGACATTTTATAAAACTTACCATGAAACACAAAAGTCGCCATACATATATTTTTAAAATATATGTATGGCGAATTCTTCTTTTATTGCATTTAGATAACACAGCTTTATCTTGATTTTTTTTTTTTTTTTTTTTTTTTTTTTTTTTTTTTTTTTACATTTTATTTGGATTAAATATTGCATAGCTAAAAAGTAAAACAAGGATTTATTACTTTCGTTTTACGGTGATTTGAATCGTAAATGAAATACATAGACATATTAGTTTTTATTGTTTTATCTGATATTCTTTTGAAATTTATCTATATTTTCGCGAATTCAGATATAGAAATAGGGATTTACTAGGCAAATAGTTAATTTTTTTGCATGCACAGACTAATTTTTACCACATTCAGATATAGAAGTAGGTATTTACTAGGCAAATAGTTAATTTTTTTGCATGCATAGACTAATTTTTACCACATTCAAATTGATTTTAGCGTGTTTGGAATAATTTTTAAGATACATAGAATAATTTTTAAGATACATAGAATAATTTTTATCACATTCAGACTATTTTTCCCGTGTTTAGATTATTTTTTAACATAGTTTTCCTAATTCGCTATCATTAATTTTACTAAACTTTTTGATGACAATATTTTTTAAACAAGCATATTAGGAAATCTGACCAGAAACACACTTTTGTTTTCCGAGATACAAGGGGTGGAAAAAAGATCCCCCCTTTCGAAAGGTGGGAGGTAGAAGAATAGAGTGTGACGTGACATCACACATACAACCAACAGATGAAATGTGCAAGTTCGTATAAAAAATCATCCATCACACAAAAATTTCAACTTTTACGTAAGCATTTAACAGATGAATGCTACTTAACAGAAAAGTATTCAATCACCGAGCGATTTACACTCCGCATTTTCAATATTATTTCTTAGACATTTTAGCAGTTATCAGCCTTAGAAACATTACTATCTTATAAAACACTTTTAATATGTAAAATTAAATATTAAATAGCCATATGCATGAATTACCACAAAACGAAAATACTAATCGTCAGTTAAAATAATTAACCACCTAAAAGTAGTAAACATCAAACGTACAATTTACTCATGAATGAAAAATACAAAATTTAAAGTTATTACTTAAATATACTAATAGTTGTCCGCTATTTAACTCCCATAAGCATTACCATTTTAAAAAACGCTTTTGGAAATTAAATATACATTAAATATTAAATAAACTTGTGTCTGAAATTTAACACTCAATGAAAATAATAATAATCAATCCAAATAATTAATTATCACTTAAAAATGTCCACTATTTAATAAAAAAAATATACAATTTATTAAAAAATTTCGATGTTTTCTTAAAAAAGTTTAAAAAATACAAGTCAGATAAAATAAGATCTAAGTTTTCTAAAAATATTTATAAACTAACAAAAAAGTAAAAAACAAACAAACAAACAACAAAAACAAAAAAAACACAAGTTAATTTTCTTTAATTACAAAATTTACAAAAAAGTTTTAAAAAATTCACAAATTAACAAAAAATTTCAATGTTTTCTAAAAAAGTTTAAAAAATACAAGCTAATAAAAAAAATGTCAATCTTTTCTAAAAAAAAATTAACAAATAAATGAAAAAAGTTAGCGAAAAAAATCCTAGAATGAGTGGTTTTCTTAAAATATGCGCAATATAATAAAAAAAAGTTCAAATACGCAAATAAGTTCAAGAAGTACTTTCAAGTTAACAAAAAACTAACAGTTTCCTAAAATTATTTACAAATTGACGTAAAAATTTACAAAAGAACAAAAAATTTTCAATATTTAGATAAAAAAAAATAATAATAATAACAGATGAACGAAAAACTATACAAGTTAGTAAAAAAAATTCAAAGTTTACTAGAAATATTTACAAATTAACAAAAATATTTTTAAAAAAATTACAAAAAAGTTTTTGAAAAATGCAAAATTTAACAAAAAATGTTTTTAAAATGCACAAATATTAAGAAAAAGTTTACAAGTTAACAATTTTTGAAAAAAAATTACTAGTTAGTGAAAAATTCTTTTAATGTTAGCCAACAAATGTTAAAAAAATTACTAGATGAATGAAACATATAAAGTTAGTAAAAAAATTTCAAAGATTTCTAAAAATATTTACAATTAACAAGAAATTAAAAAAATATATTCAAAAAAGTTTTTAAAAAATCACAAATTATAAAAAAGTTTAAACAATTTGCAAAAATTAAAAAAAGAAAATTACAAGTTAACATAAATAAAAAAATAATAATAATTACAAGTCAGTGAAGAAATTTCAGTGTTTTCTAAAAAAGTTTACAAAATTCACACGTTCACAAAAAAGGAAAAAAAAAAAAACTAGTACAAATGTTTACAAAATTATTTAGGTGACTTAACTAATTATATGGATTGAACAGGATTTGATATGAATGTTTAAAAGAATATTTCAATGTGAAGGATGTCAATGTTAAATAACTTACATACTTTTGTAAAGATTTTTTTACTCGTAATTTTTTAATTGATATGAATGTTCACAATCACTAATATTAAGCGCGGTAAACGTCTGTGTGTGTGTGTGTCTGTGCACTCCGCCTTTGTACCCGCAAAGGCTCCGGGACCAGGCGACGCACGGACGGCGGACGCGGACCGAAAAATTCGCAAAAAAGGCGCGACGCTCAAGTTTCGATCGGGTCGGGATTCCGACCCGGACCCGGGGAGTTATTAATGAGCGAAAGTGTTTTAATTACCGACCGAAACCGAAGTTGGAAGAGAAGTCAAAACAGCGAAAAGTTCGCCTTCCGTTTTGATAATCGCAGACATCCAAATCGTCGCTTTTTAACGCATCATCGAATAAAAAAAAATGTACCGGAGGTATCGATCCGAAAATCGGGGTACACACGCGGCCGATTTTTGTCGTTGCAAAACGTCAAATTTTTTGAAATTCGGACCGTAACTTTTCTTTATTTCGGCCAAAAACTGACCAGACATCCAACATCGACCCCAGACGTAAAAAGAGGTTGCCGTAAAGAATGCAGGGTCGACAGATCCGAGATCGAATCGCCCCAGTCCTTTTTGAAACAAGTGGAAATAATGACTCTACATTCGCGAAAATTTGCTAACACGTGTATAAAAAAATCGCGAATTCAACAAAAAAAAGTTCGTAAAAATCGACCAGTAATTTTTGAAGATATCAATTAAAACTCATTAATGACACGGCAAATGAATTTATTTCTATTCCGAAGAGACAGATTCTTTTTTATTTCAACATTCAACGGAGACAAATCGTCTGTGGATAAGTCATTTCTGAAAGAGATAAAATAGTCAACTGCGTTTTTTCAGAGGGGGGGGGGATTTCCGAATCTAAGGGGCGCATTAATTTCAAACTTTGACAGGGCGACTCAAAATGGATTCTGCTTTCAGAATATCTAAAAATTATTCTCATATCTTCATTAGGAGCCGATATATTATTTTATTGTATAATTAATCATCGTTATTTGTATAATTAAAGCAAAAGAAAGAGTTCTATTACAGTGCCGGCTAGATATTACGATTTTAAGAAGTAGGCCGCGTCTAAAAACTGCCATAACGAGTATCTTAAGTTTTTGTTTTAGAGTGGCAACCAGATATTATGATAGGAAAAAGCAGGCTTCGCCCGTTATCGATTTTTTTTTTCAGTTTTAAGTTTTCCTACAGGTCCCTGTCTTTGAACAAGAAGTCCGGTAGTCTAAATAAGTTGTTTGACATCAGATTTTTTTTTTCCGGCAGTCTAATTCAGTTGTTTAAGGAACCCCCCCCCCCCTTCAAGTTTTTTTTATCTTAACTGTGGGGTTCTAGAGGTTTGTTCAGTTCGAGGTTTATCTTATTCGAGGTTTATTTTTTTCTATTTGCGCCACCTGGTGGCGGAAGGTGGAACTAACGTATACTGCAGCGCGTGCGCAGCACGACTGCTATACGGTGCCGCAGGCAGCGGGGACCCGAGCCGGAGGTTCGTTCAGTTAGAGGTTTATACTATTCCATGTGCAATTTAAGGGATTATCCGGTGCATGCGTAGCACGACCGTCATACGGTGCCGAAGGCAGCGGGGACCAGGGTCGGAACGACTGCTATACGGTGCCGCAGGCAGCGGGGACCCGAGCCGGAGGTTCGTTCAGTTAGAGGTTTATACTATTCTATGTGCAATTTAAGGGATTATCCGGTGCGTGCGCAGCACGACCGGTATACGGTGCCGAAGGCAGCGGGGACCAGGGTCGGAGGTTCGTTCGGTTAGAGGTTTGTACAATTCAATGTGCTAATTAAGGGATTACCCGGTGCGTGCGTAGCACGACCGGTATACGGTGCCGAAGGCAGCGGGGACCCGGGTCGGCGGTTCGTCCGGTTTGAGGTTTTACAAGATTCGAGATTTTCTACAATTCGAGGCACCGATGTAAATTAGGGGCCCGCTGGCGGGCGAAGCCAGCTAGTCACTAATATTAAGCGCGGTAAACGTCTGTGTGTGTTTGTGTCTGTGCACTCCGCCTTTGTACCCGCAAAGGCTCCTGGACTAATCGACGCACCGACGGCGGACGCGTACCGAAAAATTCGCAAAAAAGGCGCGACGCTCAAGTTTCGATCGGGTCGGGATTCCGACCCGGACCCGGGGAGTTATTAATGAGCGAACGTGTTTTAATTACCGACCGAAACCGAAGTTGGAAGAGAAGTCAAAACAGCGAAAAGTTCGCCTTCCGTTTTGATAATCGCAGACATCCAAATCGTCGCTTTTTAACGCATCATCGAATAAAAAAAAATGTACCGGAGGTATCGATCCGAAAATCGGGGTACACACGCGGCCGATTTTCGTCGTTCCAAAACGTCAAATTTTTTGAAATTCGGACCGTAACTTTTCTTTATTTCGGCCAAAAACTGACCAGACATCCAACATCGACCCCAGATGTAAAAAGAGGTTGCCGTAAAGAATGCGGGGTCGACAGATCCGAGATCAAATCGCCCCACTCCTTTTTGAAACAAGTGGAAATAATGACTCTACATTCGCGAAAATTTGCTAACACGTGTATAAAAAAATCGCGAATTCAACAAAAAAAAATTCGTAAAAATCGACCAGTAATTTTTGAAGATATCAATTAAAACTCACTAATGACACGGCAAATGAATTTATTTCTATTCCGAAGAGACAGCTTCTTTTTTATTTCAACATTCAACGCAGACGAATCGTCTGTGGATAAGTCATTTCTGAAAGAGATAAAATAGTCACGTTACTTTCAACTGCGTTCTTTCAGAGGGGGGGGGGGCATTTCCGAATCTAAGTGGCGCATTAATTCCAAACTTTGACAGGGCGACTCAAAATGGATTCTGCTTTCAGAATATCTAAAAATTATTCTCATATCTTCATTAGGAGCCGATATATTATTTTTTTGTGTAATTAATCATCGTTATTTGTATAATTAAAGCAAAAGAAAGATTTCTATTACAGTGCCGGCTAGATATTACGATTTTAAGAAGTAGGCCGCGTCTAAAAACTGCCATAACGAGTATCTTAAGTTTTTGTTTTAGAGTGGCAACCAGATATTATGATAGGGGAAAGCGGGCTTCGCCCGTTAACGATTTTTTTTTTTTTTTTTTTTTTTTTTTAGTTTTAAGTTTTTCTACAGCTTACTGTCTTTGAACTAGAACTCAGGTAGTCTACATAAGTTGTTTGAGGAAAAGCAGTGTCATCGCCAACCCCCCCCTCCCCCCGCTTTTTATGACAGTGCCGGCTAGATATTAGGATTTTAAGAAGTAGGCCGCGTCTAAAAACTGCATTATTATTTTAAGTTTTAGTATTTTAAGTTTTTGTTAGTGGCAACCAGATATTACGATAGGGAAAAGCGGGCTCCGCCCGTTATCGATTTTTTTTTTTTTTTTTTTTTTTAGTTTTAAGTTTTTCTACAGCTCACTGTCTTTGAACTAGAACACAGGTAGTCTACATAAGTTGTTTGAGGAAAAGCAGTGTCATCGCCAACCCTCCCCCCCCCCGCTTTTTTCTTTTAACTGTGGTCTGTTTCTATAACTAAGAAACTATGTTACGGATGTCCACCAAACTGATTCCAAACATCATAATTAAAGTAATAAGGACCCCCTATCCAGATATTATGATAGGGAAAAGCGGGCTTCGCCCGTTATCGATTTTTTTTTTTTTTTTAAGTTTTAAGTTTTTCTACAGGTCCCTGTCTTTGAACTAGAACTCAGGTAGTCTAAATCAATTCGACTCGACATCGATAGAGCTTACCGATTTTATTTCGTTTTTTCACCACTAGGGGGCGCTTTCCTATCTTCGGTTCTACGGGCATGAAAACGACGGGGTATGGCTCATTCGACTAGACATCGAAAGTCTTAACGATTTCAGTTATGATCATATAAACAGATTGCGCCACCTGGTGGCGGAAGGTGGAACTAACGTATACTGCAGCGCGTGCGCAGCACGACTGCTATACGGTGCCGCAGGCAGCGGGGACCCGAGCCGCAGGTTCGTTCAGTTAGAGGTTTATACTATTCCATGTGCAATTTAAGGGATTATCCGGTGCATGCGTAGCACGACCGTCATACGGTGCCGAAGGCAGCGGGGACCAGGGTCGGAACGACTGCTATACGGTGCCGCAGGCAGCGGGGACCTGAGCCGGAGGTTCGTTCAGTTAGAGGTTTATACTATTCTATGTGCAATTTAAGGGATTATCCGGTGCGTGCGCAGCACGACCGGTATACGGTGCCGAAGGCAGCGGGGACCGAAATCACCCACTCGTGGACAGCAGTAGTAGAGGAATGTATGTTTCAGTCCAGCAGGAGCCGTGAGCGTGGTGGAGGTGGGTACCGGAAGTGAGCCTGGCAGTGGAAGCGGAAGTGATGAAAGATAAGACAGGAAGGGATGAAAGATAAGACAGGAAGTGAACCGGAAGTGTTGGAAGATAAGAGAGGAAGTGAAGTAGGGGAGGGCTTAATTTTTTTTAACCGATAAGGGAGAGAGGGGAGGGCTTATTTTTAGGGGGCTTAATTTTTTTTGTGAAAAATAAAGGGTTTTAATCAGATTCTTTCTTGTTAGGGAATTTTTTTTTTTTTAAATTGGGGGCCCACCATAACCACCCGCTATGAAAACAATTCATAACGCCACATTTTTTTTTACCTATTCTTTTACACCAGTCATCTGTGAGAGACCTGTAACGAAATAAAAGGGTTTAATTATTATTATGCTTCAGCAAAGTCGAGTGGAGTTGAGGGGTAGGAACCCTGCTATAAAAATAATACCTGTAAAAGAAATATATATGTGCTACCTTTCGCGCTCTTCTACCTAACTGTTCAGAGTTTAACATGAAATTTACTTATAATTCACCTGCAAAAGAATTTTTTTTCCCTTCTTTAAACATTAACTTAAATGTGAATGAGATTAAAATAGATGTGAGGGCTAAATTTTTAGAGAGTTAAAATGAAAATCCACTGAGGGTTGTGTTAAATAAAAGGAGATGATCGACTTTGACAGCATTTTTCTAAAAGTTTATTTATCGAAAAAGGAATCATACGTTTCGATTATATTTGTTAACTATTATAGTTTAACATTAAAAAGCAGGTAGACATTCACATCTTTAGCGCTCGTCGACCTAACTGTTCGGAATATTTTTCGAACCCATTATTTTTGACTTTATAAAAGTTTAATATAAAAAATTATTCTTTAAGTATTAACTGAAATGAGATTAAAATAGATGTAATGGCTAAATTTTTAAGTATTTAAAATGAAAATTGTGATAGCCATGTAAAGTAATGCGATTACTTTGCTTTATAAAAATCTAACACGAAGAAAAGCTGGTAGACGTTTACCTTTCACACTCGTCAACCTAACCGTTCGGAATTTTGTTTAAACTTCTCTCGAGTTCGTCGACCTAACCATTCAGAGTTTTCGTCGAAATCCTGTTATATATTAACTTACAATAGTTAACTTTTTTAAGGGAAGTTTAAATAACATACTTCCCAAAGTGTCTTAGAAAAATTTCAGAATTTATACACACATAAGAACCTCACCTATAGGTGCAAGGTTCTGATTTTAAAGCTACTAGACGTTGAAATTTAAACTTCTTGCGCTCGTCGACCTAACTGTTCGGAATTTTTTTTTTCGAACTTTGTGTCAATACGAGTTAGGATCCCTTAGAAAGACCTACATAGAGACACTTATCCCTAACGTAGATAATCATCCCTATATTTAACTAACCAGTTACAACACACAAGACATAATCGTTACATTCAGTTAATAAGTGATTTGACATGTAAAATATTAGATATAAAAACATATATGATATATACAACACACAAAACAAATTTAAAGATTTTTTCCCTACAATTTTTAACAAGAATTTAGCAATAATTTAACTTGAGAGCAGGTATTTTTTTTAGAGTTATACGATTATAATAAATTTTAACCCTATTTTACTTAATACAACCAACATTTAAAAAAAAGAGAACGACATCTAGTTTTTTTAACGTCACATATTTGAATTATTAACCTATTTTAGTTAAAAGTATGATACTTAAATGATTTTATTTGAAAAATCAATTCAACATTTTAAAAGCAGTCGAAAGATTTTTGCTTTTGAAAAATAACTAACAGAATTTTTTAAAGCAGTAAGGTAGATGACACTAACTTTAAATTAACTTTTTATAGGTCACTTTAAATAAAATACATATTTTTTTTTATTAAAGAAAAATATAAACTACTCACACATTATTATGTTGCATTTTAACATAACTGAAATACTACAACCTTTCTGCTGACATGTGGTCACGGAGGAAATCTTTTCATATAGAAGGCAAAATAAGATAATGAATTGATAATCATGATTCGTTATGCATATGTTTAAACAGGAAATTATTTAAGACGTGTGATTAAGACCATTTTACATGGTATTACAGAATAAATCTTTTCACAGGATGCAAGATAAGATAATATAACGTAATGATTTAATAAACACGATTCGTTATGCATATTTTAAAACAGGAAATACATCCGTCAGATAACATTACTTTGTTTATATGAAGTGACCAAATACAAATTTTGCTGATAAGATTAATTTAATTTCGAAAATATTATTGACAGAACATTCAAATTTTACACAATATTTTTAAAAATTTAAATAAGGGAAATCAGAAAATTGTACACGATATTTTAAAAAATAAATAAATTAGGGAAGTTACAAAATGTTGTACACTCTTTTATTTAGAAAAAGAGAGCGGATATTTTGTTTTGAGTTATACGATTAAAATAAATTTTCATTATATTTGATTTTACACAACCAACATTTTCAAAAAAGAGAATGGAATCTAGTTTTTATAAATTAACGTCCTTCAATTTTTCAAATACTTAACACCCCCTCTTTTGCTAGACTTTATACACATAAGACATAAAAGGTGTTTTCGAATACATCATTTAGAAATTAAGCGACTTGATAAGTAAAACATTATTTATAAAAGCAATACATACGAAAGTAATAAAGATTTTTACTTACAAATGTACGAACTTCTAATAGGTAACACTTTCTTAATCCCTGTGCAAGAATTAAGTGGTGATTAAACTTATAACATTATATGATGAAATAATCACGTGACGTATATTTAAACCAATAAAATGTCAGTATTTTTAAACTAATACAAAGTTAGTATTTTTACACGAGCGCCCTCTATCATTATATAAATTTCAATGAAACGAGTTCATAACATTCTACTGCGACCTGATATCGTTGTAATAGGTTGTATTTTTCGTTAAGTTAGTTTTCATTTAAGTTATTATGGAACGAGTTATGAATTCTTATGTTGGTGATGTAACCAACTTGGAGTGTCAGCACTCATCACCAGAGTTAAATAATCAAGAGATGGATTCTACACTTTTATCTAAACAAGGACCCGTTTCGAATTGGGAAGTGAAACCCACCTCATCAGGACTAAAGAAACAGAAGTTACCTCATGTGTGTAAGATGTGTAACAAGGCATTTCCTCGAAAAGTTAACTTAGTGTTTCATATGAAATGTCATTTAAAGGAAAAGTCTTTTCGTTGTGAGGTGTGTGCTGAAGTTTTTTCGCGAAAGAGTGATTTACGTATGCATCAAAAGATTCACAAATCACCCAAACAATACAAGTGTGGGGATTGCAACGAACTGTTTTCAAGAATGTATGATTTATTAATTCATAAGAAGACCCATAAGACTCATAAACAACATTCATGTATAAAGTGTAGCGAAATGTTTGATTGTGAATCAGATTTAGTACAACATTGTGATACTTTTCATAAAGTTGTGAAATCACCCTATTCAAAAGATTTGTTATTTGAAAAAGTGTAGCATTTTAAAAGACAAAATGATGTGCGAAATATTTTTACTAAAACTATCATTGTATCCAATGAGATGAATCAAAAAGACTTTCATTCATTTTTTAACAGTATTCGAACGGATGTTTTAAACGAATTAAATTATCAATTGCAAATAAAAAAGTCAATAAAATGGTATGCAGCCGTTAAAGTGGATGTCTGTCGTGAATCACAGGATGGTAACTTAGAGAGAGCAACCCCCTTTTTCCTTTCCAAAAGTGAACTGGAATTAACAGACCAAAACATACAAGTGCATGTTGAGAATGCCTTTCTAAAGTTGTACAACGGCTTTGAAGATTTTACAGAACGTGTGTTTAATTGGACATTACAAAAAATTTTAAAATTAGAATTGATTACAGCTCAATATGACAGTCTTATTTGATTTGTATTATTTTAGATGAATAATAAATAGTTTGGTTGTGAAAAAAGTGTTATGTGTTTTCTCAAGCTTACACTGTGTGATGTTTGAACTAATGATGTATATTTCGATTGACTTAGACAAAATAGGAGTGTGTGTTGACATTTAAATGATTTTAACATGAGATAAGAGAGTTATAATTAAAACTGGACTTACCTAAAATTTTTTCAAGATAGTCTCGATATCCTTTCCATTACAATTGTTTTAAGGAAATAGAATTCAATTTTATTGCGAATAACACTTTGTTGTTAACATCACGTGGTTTGTCTTATCATAACTATGAGATAGATCACTTCCGATTAACATGATAACAAGAGTATAAAAATGACTAATGCAAACCGATTTTCCTGCCTAAACTTGTTATCAGCTTGCATGAGTGACTCATCTTTACTTGACCTATATCGCCACCAGCTTGTGATATTTCAAAACTTTGAAAATTTATCACATTTTAAGAATAAAACTTAAACATTTAAAAACTTTAAAAATTTGTGTTAGTGAAATTTGTTAGATTGACACAATTTAAAAATAAAAATTAAGCATTTGAAAACTTAATCATTTAAAAACTTTAAAATTTCGAGTTATAGAAATTTGTTGGATTGTCACATTTTCGAAAAAATCTGTTAAACATTTGAAATTGAAAAATCAACATATCATTTTCAAAGCAGTGAATAGATGTATACCTTTAAAAATTCGACTTAGTGGAATTTAGTAGTGAAATTTATTAACCTAACACACATGCTAAAAATAAAACTTTATGAAATTTTCCCATTTTTAAAATAAAACTTATTTAAAAAATAAAAAATAAATAAGCAACTATTAAACATTTTGAATGTCTTAGACAAAGTAGGAATAAATTTGTTGAAATTCTATAAAACATGAAAAATTTAATTACTTTTAAAGGAAATTTTACTTTTGGTGAAATAAACTCGAGGTATTTATTATATGTTACTTAAACTACATGAGAATTGATTGAAAATGTGTTACTTTTAATCACTCACAAGATAAGATATGATATTACAACATACACATAGGAATGACATAGGAATTATAGATGGGTTTTTCTCCCACACATGACGTCACTGATAACATATTTACTGATCAAGTCAAAATCATAGTTTAGGGTAGGTTTTTAAGCACGAAGTTTAGTTGAGATTTAAGATATTTGAGAAATATAAACTACAACTTTGACTACTTTTTGAAATTTCCCCCTACATAAGAAAAAGAACATAGAAAAATAAAAAGAAAAGTCGTATTTGAATGGAATCGAATTATTATCCTTTCACTTAACAGCTGAATGCGTCGGCAATTACATCACAAAGGCACTGATAACAACTGATTGAATATATTGTGTTTCTTTTTTAAGGTTAAATTGATTTAATATTCAAGTTATTTCTTAATGATACACTTAAAAACAATAAACTTAATTAGCATTCAAAAAGCAAACGAGCACATTATTGTGTAAAACAATCAAATGTTTTAAAAGTCACGAGTTAAAATTTGAAATGACTTAGAGTTTAAGTAGAATTTAGATGTGAACCTTTTAAAATGAAATAATAGTTTTTTGTATAGCCCTCTATCGGTGGGTAATAGAATTAAGAGATAATTAAAAGTTTTAACTTGAATTCGAACCCAGAACAAAAATTATTTTTCGGTTTTATAATTTAGGGTAGGTTTAACTGAGCAAGCCATGATATAACAGTATTTATAGACGATTTAAGATATTCGATAAAGGAAATCATCTAAATTTCTAATTTAATTGAAGGGTTTACTGCTTAAAGTACTACACGATGCATAGTTTTTTAATTAATTATATTTTTCGAAAGGTTAAATTGAATTATTGATAAACTTAGGATTTATGTTTAAAGTGAATAAATTTGATATGTTAGGTTCACTTAATAACAGAGGGTTGAATAAGTTATTTTTAATAAAAATAAAGTTTACTAAAAGTTTTTAAAGTTAAAAAAAAATGTAAGTTACGTTAAAAAAGTTAACAAAAATATAGTTTTAAGAAATTTAAAGTTTACAAAAAGTTTGAAAATCTCTATGTTAATCAAAATTAACTTTTTAATTTTAACTATTGAGAAACTATAATCTGTTTATCCTTGTAACCAACTGGTGCATATCAACTATCTGCACATATGCAGTAAAAACATACACTTTTAAATTATTTGCTAATTTTTATACAGCTCGATTACCTTTCAGAAACAAAACAGAATGAAATACTTACCAAAAAACACGTCAACGTCTTATACTTGCTTTCACTTAACTAATCTTTCTACATTAGCTTTGCTAGGGGGCGCTGCAATCGCCGCTAGAGGCGCTACTAGTTTCCGGTTTGTGACGTAGTTTCCGGTTTGCGATAAGAACAAGGTTAAAATAAAACCCACGTGCATTCAGTTGGTGTTGTTTACCTGTACTTTGTTATAAGCCGTTTGCCTTCTCTTGTTCACTTATCACTCGCTTGTCCAGACTTGTTTCTGTGCTGCACGCCTGTTTTGCTGACTCATCTCTTGCTTTAACTGTTTGGACTTGCCTGATGTGAACTATCTCAGGTCTTTTGTCATAGCTTGAATGTACTTTATGTCGATCACTTTAATATAAAAGTTATGTCCCAACTTACTTAAACTTTAATAAAAATATTATTTATTTATAAATTACATGAAATTCTTATTTTTCTAACACATTTACTAAGTCACTTTCGTTCAAAAATATGGTAAAACCTGATTTTAAATCGAAGTTTAGGATAAATTCCCCAAATTTTGTAACATTTTAGCACTAATAAGAAATATTGTAAACACCCTGTACATACAAGTTTTATAAAAATAATATTAAATTCCCCAAATTTTGTAACATTTTAGCACTAATAATAAATATTGTAAACACCCTGTACATACAAGTTTTATAAAAATAATATTAAATTCCCCGAATTTTGTAACATTTTAGCACTAATAATAAATATTGTAAACGCCCTGTACATACAAGTTTTGTAAAAATAATATTACTTATAGCTAACTCGTTTAGTCCCATGATAAGAACCTTCAATATCGGTAAAATCAGTGTTAAGCAAAAATGCAACCATAGGTTTAACCGTCTAATTACATGTCTTTACATATTATTTTAAAATGTAAAGCATTATAGCTGAACGAATGATATAAGAAAAAGTTAGAATAGATCACATATTTTTGTTATTAAAAAAAACTTATATGCAAACAAACTTTTTAAACTTAGTAAAATATTTTTAATTTATAAATTTAATTTAAAATACTTTAAAAATTCTTAAATATTCTTATTTAAAAATATTTTATTTTTAAATTAAATTTATAAATTAAAAATATTTTACTAAGTTTAAAAAGTTTGTTTGCATATAAGTTTTTTTTAATAACAAAAATATGTGATCTATTCTAACTTTTTCTTATATCATTCGTTCAGCTATAATGCTTTACATTTTAAAATAATATGTAAAGACATGTAATTAGACGGTTAAACCTATGGTTGCATTTTTGTTTAACACTGATTTTACCGATATTGAAGGTTCTTATCATGGGACTAAACGAGTTAGCTATAAGTAATATTATTTTTACAAAACTTGTATGTACAGGGCGTTTACAATATTTATTATTAGTGCTAAAATGTTACAAAATTCGGGGAATTTAATATTATTTTTATAAAACTTGTATGTACAGGGTGTTTACAATATTTATTATTAGTGCTAAAATGTTACAAAATTTGGGGAATTTAATATTATTTTTATAAAACTTGTATGTACAGGGTGTTTACAATATTTCTTATTAGTGCTAAAATGTTACAAAATTTGGGGAATTTATCCTAAACTTCGATTTAAAATCGGGTTTTACCATATTTTTGAACGAAAGTGACTTAGTAAATGTGTTAGAAAAATAAGAATTTCATGTAATTTATAAATAAATAATATTTTTATTAAAGTTTAAGTAAGTTGGGACATAACTTTTATATTAAAGTGATCGACATAAAGTACATTCAAGCTATGACAAAAGACCTGAGATAGTTCACATCAGGCAAGTCCAAACAGTTAAAGCAAGAGATGAGTCAGCAAAACAGGCGTGCAGCACAGAAACAAGTCTGGACAAGCGAGTGATAAGTGAACAAGAGAAGGCAAACGGCTTATAACAAAGTACAGGTAAACAACACCAACTGAATGCACGTGGGTTTTATTTTAACCTTGTTCTTATCGCAAACCGGAAACTACGTCACAAACCGGAAACTAGTAGCGCCTCTAGCGGCGATTGCAGCGCCCCCTAGCAAAGCTAATGTAGAAAGATTAGTTAAGTGAAAGCAAGTATAAGACGTTGACGTGTTTTTTGGTAAGTATTTCATTCTGTTTTGTTTCTGAAAGGTAATCGAGCTGTATAAAAATTAGCAAATAATTTAAAAGTGTATGTTTTTACTGCATATGTGCAGATAGTTGATATGCACCAGTTGGTTACAAGGATAAACAGATTATAGTTTCTCAATAGTTAAAATTAAAAAGTTAATTTTGATTAACATAGAGATTTTCAAACTTTTTGTAAACTTTAAATTTCTTAAAACTATATTTTTGTTAACTTTTTTAACGTAACTTACATTTTTTTTTAACTTTAAAAACTTTTAGTAAACTTTATTTTTATTAAAAATAACTTATTCAACCCTCTGTTATTAAGTGAACCTAACATATCAAATTTATTCACTTTAAACATAAATCCTAAGTTTATCAATAATTCAATTTAACCTTTCGAAAAATATAATTAATTAAAAAACTATGCATCGTGTAGTACTTTAAGCAGTAAACCCTTCAATTAAATTAGAAATTTAGATGATTTCCTTTATCGAATATCTTAAATCGTCTATAAATACTGTTATATCATGGCTTGCTCAGTTAAACCTACCCTAAATTATAAAACCGAAAAATAATTTTTGTTCTGGGTTCGAATTCAAGTTAAAACTTTTAATTATCTCTTAATTCTATTACCCACCGATAGAGGGCTATACAAAAAACTATTATTTCATTTTAAAAGGTTCACATCTAAATTCTACTTAAACTCTAAGTCATTTCAAATTTTAACTCGTGACTTTTAAAACATTTGATTGTTTTACACAATAATGTGCTCGTTTGCTTTTTGAATGCTAATTAAGTTTATTGTTTTTAAGTGTATCATTAAGAAATAACTTGAATATTAAATCAATTTAACCTTAAAAAAGAAACACAATATATTCAATCAGTTGTTATCAGTGCCTTTGTGATGTAATTGCCGACGCATTCAGCTGTTAAGTGAAAGGATAATAATTCGATTCCATTCAAATACGACTTTTCTTTTTATTTTTCTATGTTCTTTTTCTTATGTAGGGGGAAATTTCAAAAAGTAGTCAAAGTTGTAGTTTATATTTCTCAAATATCTTAAATCTCAACTAAACTTCGTGCTTAAAAACCTACCCTAAACTATGATTTTATGACTTGATCAGTAAATATGTTATCAGTGACGTCATGTGTGGGAGAAAAACCCATCTATAATTCCTATGTCATTCCTATGTGTATGTTGTAATATCATATCTTATCTTGTGAGTGATTAAAAGTAACACATTTTCAATCAATTCTCATGTAGTTTAAGTAACATATAATAAATACCTCGAGTTTATTTCACCAAAAGTAAAATTTCCTTTAAAAGTAATTAAATTTTTCATGTTTTATAGAATTTCAACAAATTTATTCCTACTTTGTCTAAGACATTCAAAATGTTTAATAGTTGCTTATTTATTTTTTATTTTTTAAATAAGTTTTATTTTAAAAATGGGAAAATTTCATAAAGTTTTATTTTTAGCATGTGTGTTAGGTTAATAAATTTCACTACTAAATTCCACTAAGTCGAATTTTTAAAGGTATACATCTATTCACTGCTTTGAAAATGATATGTTGATTTTTCAATTTCAAATGTTTAACAGATTTTTTCGAAAATGTGACAATCCAACAAATTTCTATAACTCGAAATTTTAAAGTTTTTAAATGATTAAGTTTTCAAATGCTTAATTTTTATTTTTAAATTGTGTCAATCTAACAAATTTCACTAACACAAATTTTTAAAGTTTTTAAATGTTTAAGTTTTATTCTTAAAATGTGATAAATTTTCAAAGTTTTGAAATATCACAAGCTGGTGGCGATATAGGTCAAGTAAAGATGAGTCACTCATGCAAGCTGATAACAAGTTTAGGCAGGAAAATCGGTTTGCATTAGTCATTTTTATACTCTTGTTATCATGTTAATCGGAAGTGATCTATCTCATAGTTGTGATAAGACAAACCACGTGATGTTAACAACAAAGTGTTATTCGCAATAAAATTGAATTCTATTTCCTTAAAACAATTGTAATGGAAAGGATATCGAGACTATCTTGAAAAAATTTTAGGTAAGTCCAGTTTTAATTATAACTCTCTTATCTCATGTTAAAATCATTTAAATGTCAACACACACTCCTATTTTGTCTAAGTCAATCGAAATATACATCATTAGTTCAAACATCACACAGTGTAAGCTTGAGAAAACACATAACACTTTTTTCACAACCAAACTATTTATTATTCATCTAAAATAATACAAATCAAATAAGACTGTCATATTGAGCTGTAATCAATTCTAATTTTAAAATTTTTTGTAATGTCCAATTAAACACACGTTCTGTAAAATCTTCAAAGCCGTTGTACAACTTTAGAAAGGCATTCTCAACATGCACTTGTATGTTTTGGTCTGTTAATTCCAGTTCACTTTTGGAAAGGAAAAAGGGGGTTGCTCTCTCTAAGTTACCATCCTGTGATTCACGACAGACATCCACTTTAACGGCTGCATACCATTTTATTGACTTTTTTATTTGCAATTGATAATTTAATTCGTTTAAAACATCCGTTCGAATACTGTTAAAAAATGAATGAAAGTCTTTTTGATTCATCTCATTGGATACAATGATAGTTTTAGTAAAAATATTTCGCACATCATTTTGTCTTTTAAAATGCTACACTTTTTCAAATAACAAATCTTTTGAATAGGGTGATTTCACAACTTTATGAAAAGTATCACAATGTTGTACTAAATCTGATTCACAATCAAACATTTCGCTACACTTTATACATGAATGTTGTTTATGAGTCTTATGGGTCTTCTTATGAATTAATAAATCATACATTCTTGAAAACAGTTCGTTGCAATCCCCACACTTGTATTGTTTGGGTGATTTGTGAATCTTTTGATGCATACGTAAATCACTCTTTCGCGAAAAAACTTCAGCACACACCTCACAACGAAAAGACTTTTCCTTTAAATGACATTTCATATGAAACACTAAGTTAACTTTTCGAGGAAATGCCTTGTTACACATCTTACACACATGAGGTAACTTCTGTTTCTTTAGTCCTGATGAGGTGGGTTTCACTTCCCAATTCGAAACGGGTCCTTGTTTAGATAAAAGTGTAGAATCCATCTCTTGATTATTTAACTCTGGTGATGAGTGCTGACACTCCAAGTTGGTTACATCACCAACATAAGAATTCATAACTCGTTCCATAATAACTTAAATGAAAACTAACTTAACGAAAAATACAACCTATTACAACGATATCAGGTCGCAGTAGAATGTTATGAACTCGTTTCATTGAAATTTATATAATGATAGAGGGCGCTCGTGTAAAAATACTAACTTTGTATTAGTTTAAAAATACTGACATTTTATTGGTTTAAATATACGTCACGTGATTATTTCATCATATAATGTTATAAGTTTAATCACCACTTAATTCTTGCACAGGGATTAAGAAAGTGTTACCTATTAGAAGTTCGTACATTTGTAAGTAAAAATCTTTATTACTTTCGTATGTATTGCTTTTATAAATAATGTTTTACTTATCAAGTCGCTTAATTTCTAAATGATGTATTCGAAAACACCTTTTATGTCTTATGTGTATAAAGTCTAGCAAAAGAGGGGGTGTTAAGTATTTGAAAAATTGAAGGACGTTAATTTATAAAAACTAGATTCCATTCTCTTTTTTGAAAATGTTGGTTGTGTAAAATCAAATATAATGAAAATTTATTTTAATCGTATAACTCAAAACAAAATATCCGCTCTCTTTTTCTAAATAAAAGAGTGTACAACATTTTGTAACTTCCCTAATTTATTTATTTTTTAAAATATCGTGTACAATTTTCTGATTTCCCTTATTTAAATTTTTAAAAATATTGTGTAAAATTTGAATGTTCTGTCAATAATATTTTCGAAATTAAATTAATCTTATCAGCAAAATTTGTATTTGGTCACTTCATATAAACAAAGTAATGTTATCTGACGGATGTATTTCCTGTTTTAAAATATGCATAACGAATCGTGTTTATTAAATCATTACGTTATATTATCTTATCTTGCATCCTGTGAAAAGATTTATTCTGTAATACCATGTAAAATGGTCTTAATCACACGTCTTAAATAATTTCCTGTTTAAACATATGCATAACGAATCATGATTATCAATTCATTATCTTATTTTGCCTTCTATATGAAAAGATTTCCTCCGTGACCACATGTCAGCAGAAAGGTTGTAGTATTTCAGTTATGTTAAAATGCAACATAATAATGTGTGAGTAGTTTATATTTTTCTTTAATAAAAAAAAATATGTATTTTATTTAAAGTGACCTATAAAAAGTTAATTTAAAGTTAGTGTCATCTACCTTACTGCTTTAAAAAATTCTGTTAGTTATTTTTCAAAAGCAAAAATCTTTCGACTGCTTTTAAAATGTTGAATTGATTTTTCAAATAAAATCATTTAAGTATCATACTTTTAACTAAAATAGGTTAATAATTCAAATATGTGACGTTAAAAAAACTAGATGTCGTTCTCTTTTTTTTAAATGTTGGTTGTATTAAGTAAAATAGGGTTAAAATTTATTATAATCGTATAACTCTAAAAAAAAATACCTGCTCTCAAGTTAAATTATTGCTAAATTCTTGTTAAAAATTGTAGGGAAAAAATCTTTAAATTTGTTTTGTGTGTTGTATATATCATATATGTTTTTATATCTAATATTTTACATGTCAAATCACTTATTAACTGAATGTAACGATTATGTCTTGTGTGTTGTAACTGGTTAGTTAAATATAGGGATGATTATCTACGTTAGGGATAAGTGTCTCTATGTAGGTCTTTCTAAGGGATCCTAACTCGTATTGACACAAAGTTCGAAAAAAAAAAATTCCGAACAGTTAGGTCGACGAGCGCAAGAAGTTTAAATTTCAACGTCTAGTAGCTTTAAAATCAGAACCTTGCACCTATAGGTGAGGTTCTTATGTGTGTATAAATTCTGAAATTTTTCTAAGACACTTTGGGAAGTATGTTATTTAAACTTCCCTTAAAAAAGTTAACTATTGTAAGTTAATATATAACAGGATTTCGACGAAAACTCTGAATGGTTAGGTCGACGAACTCGAGAGAAGTTTAAACAAAATTCCGAACGGTTAGGTTGACGAGTGTGAAAGGTAAACGTCTACCAGCTTTTCTTCGTGTTAGATTTTTATAAAGCAAAGTAATCGCATTACTTTACATGGCTATCACAATTTTCATTTTAAATACTTAAAAATTTAGCCATTACATCTATTTTAATCTCATTTCAGTTAATACTTAAAGAATAATTTTTTATATTAAACTTTTATAAAGTCAAAAATAATGGGTTCGAAAAATATTCCGAACAGTTAGGTCGACGAGCGCTAAAGATGTGAATGTCTACCTGCTTTTTAATGTTAAACTATAATAGTTAACAAATATAATCGAAACGTATGATTCCTTTTTCGATAAATAAACTTTTAGAAAAATGCTGTCAAAGTCGATCATCTCCTTTTATTTAACACAACCCTCAGTGCATTTTCATTTTAACTCTCTAAAAATTTAGCCCTCACATCTATTTTAATCTCATTCACATTTAAGTTAATGTTTAAAGAAGGGAAAAAAAATTCTTTTGCAGGTGAATTATAAGTAAATTTCATGTTAAACTCTGAACAGTTAGGTCGAAGAGCGCGAAAGGTAGCACATATATATTTCTTTTACAGGTATTATTTTTATAGCAGGGTTCCTACCCCTCAACTCCACTCGACTTTGCTGAAGCATAATAATAATTAAACCCTTTTATTTCGTTACAGGTCTCTCACAGATGACTGGTGTAAAAGAATAGGTAAAAAAAAATGTGGCGTTATGAATTGTTTTCATAGCGGGTGGTTATGGTGGGCCCCCAATTTAAAAAAAAAAAAATTCCCTAACAAGAAAGAATCTGATTAAAACCCTTTATTTTTCACAAAAAAAATTAAGCCCCCTAAAAATAAGCCCTCCCCTCTCTCCCTTATCGGTTAAAAAAAATTAAGCCCTCCCCTACTTCACTTCCTCTCTTATCTTCCAACACTTCCGGTTCACTTCCTGTCTTATCTTTCATCCCTTCCTGTCTTATCTTTCATCACTTCCGCTTCCACTGCCAGGCTCACTTCCGGTACCCACCTCCACCACGCTCACGGCTCCTGCTGGACTGAAACATACATTCCTCTACTACTGACAGCCACCCGTGAGGTATAGGAACAATAAGTCCACGAGGGGAAAAATAAACGCTACCCGGCACCGATAGCACCCATCCGTTCCAACCCCCACCGCAGGAGGCGCCTGTTTATTAGATTTGAAACAATGAATATAATTACATAACAATAATAAAATATAAAAGGTAAAAAATAACAATTTTTTGCAAATTGAAAGTTAAATATAAAATATTTTCGAAGTACTATAAGTTCATAATGTCCTAAATTTATGGTATTTTAGTTCAGAAAGTCAATGGTCAGTTCAGTCAATTTTTTTTTTTAAATTCTTTCGTAATGAAAGAGAAATTTTTATTGAGAATATTATAATTCTCTTTTAACTTTTGAGAGTTTGTAGGATTGAAAATGATATTACGAAGGTTATATCTGAGAGTTTCGTTCTTATCAAAAGGGAAGTGATGGATCATAAGAGGGCAGCATCCGAATATATAGTGAACTGCATCTCCTTCTGCTTTATCGCATGGACATCTAGGTGAGGCTCTTTTTCTTATTTTAGGTCGGAGGTTCGTTCGGTTAGAGGTTTGTACAATTCAATGTGCTAATTAAGGGATTACCCGGTGCGTGCGTAGAACGACCGGTATACGGTGCCGAAGGCAGCGGGTATCCGGGTCGGCGGTTCGTCCGGTTTGAGGTGTGCGCAGCACGACCGGTATACGGTGCCGAAGGCAGCGGGGACCGAAATCACCCACTCGTGGACAGCCACCCGTGAGGTATAGGAACAATAAGTCCACGAGGGGAAAAATAAACGCTACCCGGCACCGATAGCACCCATCCGTTCCAACCCCCACCGCAGGAGGCGCCAGGGTCGGAGGTTCGTTCGGTTAGAGGTTTGTACAATTCAATGTGCTAATTAAGGGATTACCCGGTGCGTGCGTAGCACGACCGGTATACGGTGCCGAAGGCAGCGGGGACCCTGGTCGACGGTTCGTCCGGTTTGATGTTTTACAAGATTCGAGATTTTCTACAATTCGAGGCACCGATGTAAATTAGGGGCCCGCTGGCGGGCGAAGAGAGCTAGTATATTCTTTAAATGACTATAATAAATATATTTTTATCATATCTGGGTGTTTATTTTAATAAAGCCTATTTCATTATTCAGTAAGTTCTAAGATTTTTAACTTAAAGTTTCTACATGTTAGCTATTTTTATTTACAGGAGACTTGGGATATTAACTAAATGTTACTAATGCTGTCTATTCCAATTCTCATCCAAAATTTGAGATTAGATCACTTAAGCAGATTATATATGAATAAAAAGAAAAGTGCCCAGTTATTACTGATGGCATTGAGCTCACAGGCTATTAAGTAATTGTATATCTTATTTCAAAGAATAATGCCCCTCGCAACCGACAATAAATTTTAGGGGAATCAGCCCCCCCGTTCCCCCTCTTTATAAACCATAAACCCCCAAAACTAATCAGAGAAGCGCCTTATCATAAACCTGTATACAAAATTTGAAGCAAATCGGCAAATTCTGCATGAAAAAGCCAATTATCTAAATTAAGGGAGTGGGGGGGTCACCCCCCCCTTTCCCCCCTTTATACTTAGCCAATGAACAAACAAAGCTAATCAGGAAAGCGCCTTATCACAACGAACCTGTATACTATATTTGAAGCACATCGGATAATTCTGCATGAAAAGCCCATCTATCTAAATTAAGGGGGGCGTTATCCCCCCGTTCCCCCCTTTATACTTAACCAAAGAGCCCCCAAAACTAATCAGGGAAGCGCCTTATGACAATGAACCTATAAACAAAATTTGAAGCAAAACGGATATTTCTATCAAGAGTTATCGCGTTACGTACATACGTACATACATACAGAACGGGCGGGCACATTAGCTCTCAGGCTTTGATAGCCTGTGAGCTAAAAAGAGAACAACACGTCTTTTGCCAAATATAAGTCGTGATTAAAGTAAATCGTCTGAACACATCTATCCTTATTTAAGTGACGTCATATAACTGTTTTTATGTTAGTAATTAAAATTATATGTTTTAATGAAATTGATTTAATTAAATAATCAGATTACATAATCAATAAATTATGTATTTTAACGGATAGAAAAATGAAACCTGACGGACGCTGTTTCAGATTTCAGATTTGGTCACGTGACCGGCGTTGAACAGTACGACCATGCGTTTGTCTAACATCGCATTTTTTCGACTTGAAATGTTAAAAGCACGCTATTTTAAACAGTAATATTATGTTTAGTAAACTATTATACACTTCTTTTTAACCCTTTCCGACACAGACAAATTCTGTTCGTAAAATGCGAAATTACTGACTGACACCGGAATTTACAAACGACTTTTTTAGAAAATAGGAACTTCTTATTTTAAGCTTTCATTGTAGAAGCAAAATTTTATTAAAATATTCTTGGTGCCGAATGCAAGTTTGGAATCAAAATGAGGTGTGCCCGGAGTGGGACCACTGTGCCGGAAAAGGTTAAATCTTCTATTACACAGTTCCTCTTTTTCTCAGGAGAGTCAGTCACCAAAGGTTTAGATTGTGCCGTAGGAGGGTTAAACCCACCGTCTTATACTATAAATTTCATTAAAATGCACTAAAATTCGTTCAAAGTTAAACTTTTTCGTCAAAATGCCGTTTTTTTTCGCCAAGGAGGCGCTGTGTTGGTAGGGTGCGGGGGGCACGCATATTCACAGTACCTACTCGGTTCAGATATAGCGCCGCTCTGATTAGCTCGCCAAGATATCCAGACCATACTGATTTTCAATGTCTTGAAAGCAGTGATGTTGGTGAAATAAAATTTTGTTTTAAGTTACTTTGAAATGATTGCATTGTAGCATAGTGCTAGGTCAAATACCTCGAAACCTGAGAACTTCAGTTCGGCCCCAGAAGAGGGAAGTTTAAATGGAAAGTTTTAATGTTTAATTAAGCATAAAAAATGATTTAAAGCAATATCATATAAATTATAAAACTATTTATGTAATGAGAATTTTTTAAAATTCGTTATACTGGTTGCGGTTTTAACGAATTTTCTATATTTAGAGATTCCATTGCAACGATTTCGCCAAATTCATTTATACTTTTTTTTTAATGGGCGCGAATCGCTCATAAACGCGTTATAGTGATATCGATTTTAACGCATTGCATGGATTTTTGAGATTGCTACACAGCGCGGTTCATGCATCCAGTGATTTATTTATTCATTTTTGTTTTGTTTTTATGGGCGCAACGCGGTCATACATACGTTTGAGATCGCAGCGGCTTTAACGAATTTCATGCATTTTTGAGATTGCTACACAGCGAGGTTGCTGCATCCAATGATGTTTTTCTTTGTTTGTTTTCAGGGGCACGAAGAGCTCATATATGCGTTTGTGATCAAAGATTTAATGAATTTCATGCATTTTTGAGAATGCTACACAGCTAGGTTCCTGTATCCAGTAAAATAATATTTCTTGTTCCAGTAATTTCTTTTTCATGGGCGTGAAGAGCTCATACATACGTTACTGATAGTTACTTTAACGAACTTCATTTCTTTTTGACATTGCTACATTACAAGGTTGATGTATCGAGTAATTTTTTCTTGTTTTCCTGTGCGCGAAGTGCTCCTACATGCGTTAGGGAAGGCATTTGATTAAAAAATGTACTAATTTACAAAATTTACAAACCTTTGTACAAACAATACTGATATTATTAACCCTTTCCGGCACAGACAAATTTTGTTCGTAAAATGAGAAATTACTGACTGACACCGGAATTTACAAACGACTTTTTTGGAAAATATGAACTCCTTATTTTAAGCTTTCATTATAGAAACAAAATTTTATTAAAATATTCTTGGTGTCGAATTGCAAGTTTGGAATTAAAATTAGGTGTACCCGGAGTGGGACCACTGTGCCGGAAAGGGTTAAAAGCGCGCAATTTGCTTTACTGAGTTTGTAGAAATTGAAAAAAATATATTTGATAAAGGTATGTAAATTATTTATGTATGCATTTTTTAAATTATTCAAAATCATCATTGAATTACGCTAAAATTAATTTGTGTAAATCAAAAATAAAGGTTACTTGATGCAGTCAATCCCCGCTTCCAAGACATTAAATGGTCTGGAATCTGGAGAGCAAATCAGAAAGGCGAAGGCACCAGATCTGAACCGAGAGTAGGTATTGTGAATATGCGTGCGGAACGGGTGCACAGGAGGGTACACGTAGAGGGACTGGAGGATTGATGGTGAATCCGTCAAGCCTCCTGAGCTCCAACTCTAATTTTCCTATTACTTACCTGCGAAAAATATTTGGTAGTGAAAATTACCGTATATTTAAAACAATATGAGTATTTTCAAGCGTTGAAGTATTTTTTTAAAAATGATACATGGGGCACAGATAACAGTACAAAAAGGAAAATTTTAAGTAGAAAATTATGACATAATTAGCAAGAGATGTTTACTTATTTATATATTTTTAATCAAATTTAGACTTAAAAAAACAATTATTTAATTTATTTTTGTTACAATTAATTATTTTTTCCTGTTGCTGTATTTTTTAAAGAAACTGAGATAGAGTAAACATATTTTGATATGAATACATTAATTTTGAACATTAATTATATGTTCGTATTCAACACCGTTCAAAAAATTTCCTCTCTTCGTTATGATTAATTATATTTTTTTAGACGGGGAAGTCGCGCTATATTCAGCAGATCATTTACATTTCCAGTTATAAATCATGAATTTTACAGTTTCCAATGTCGACATAATTAAAATGAAACATTCAGAAAACTTGAATATTTTCAGAAACTGAAATAGCTTATAACGATTATGACGTTAAAAAATGACGTAAATTCTTTTTCACAGCTTTTCTTTCTTTCTTCCTCTTCTTCTGCTTCTTCTTTTTTATTTATTTATTATTATTTTTTTTGTGTGTGTGTGTGCGCGCGCGCGCGCGTGTGTGTGTAGGGGGGGGGGGGGTGTAAAAATTATATTTTATTAAAAATTTTATTTATTAAAAGCGCTTTTAATGCCTTTTTAATTCACTGAACCCATTTCTTAAAATAATATTTATCTTCAAAGAGCTATGGAATTTCTATATATAAGCCATTTCTTTTCTTCTTTTTAAATCAAAGAAAATTAGCCTGTTTGTAAAGGGCGCAGAGATTGGTTGGGGGATGTAGGATGTAGCTTGTAGGTGGAAGAGTCCCCAGTTAAAAATTGATATTTTGCTTTTATAAGATGAAATGTTGAGCCCTTTGTTAAATTTTCCATAAATCACCACATTTCCCAAGTATAGTAAAATTGAAGAAAAATATACAAATTTTATGAATTATTATTTTTATGGGTTAAAAATATTTTAAACTACTGGTCACTATGGAAAAATGCTAATAGAAAAAGTAGAGAAAAAAAAACTCAAGTATACGTTGTTTGTATGTATTTAGATTATTGTATCCCTTGCAATAAGAGCATCGATGTATCATCTGAACAGTCATGTTAATGTGGGGAAAATTTTTTGTAAGAAATATATACTGTGGTATTTTTGCTGTTATTATGAGTGTAAAAAAATTTATTATCTTCTAAGAAGCACGTAATCGGAAAAATATTTCTTTGCGAAATGGTGTTGACAATTTTTATTCATACCAGCAGACCCGTGCAAAGATTTCGCACTGCAGTCTAATATTTTTTGGATGCAGTTTAAACTTATAAAAAAAAAAATAAGGACTAAAAATAACTGTAGACAATATTAGTCAAGCTAGAATATCATCTCATTTATTCCATCAAAGTTACGGTAAAAAACTGATCGCAGATATAGCTAAGGCAATATATATATATATATATATATATATATATATAACCGCTAATGAAACATTACCGAAACACCAACAAAACTATGGAATTAAGAATTAGTATGTAATAATTAATTGACAATGATAGTGTTCCCAAACACTCTGAATATAGATACCATATACTAATTTAAAAGAAGAAGAAATTAAATTAAAAATTGAAAAAATGAAATTTGTGGAATTTAGACAGAATTTTCAGGTCCCAAATGCCTAAATACCACAAATAAAATGTGTGGTTTTATCATCATATTACCCATAACATTGCTAAAGAATATGATTTTGGAACTACCACATCATAATAGAGAAAAAATCTGCGAAAAAAGCATAAAGTTAAAAAAATAAAAACAATATTAAAAAGGAAAGAAACCTTAGCCATAAAAAGGAGAAATAAACATTGAATTTTAATCATAAAGTTAAAATTACAACTGGATTAAAAAGGACATATGGAAAAGAGCACATCAGTTACCAGAGATACAGGAGTCGTCACATAACACAGGCAATGAATTGCAGAAAAGCAGAAAATCATAACATGTTGCCAAAATAAGTTTTAAAAGATAATTGACCATGGAATATTATTGTACAGCAAAGCAAAACTCATAGTGAATATTCTATGATTTAATAAAATCAGTGGATTAAAATTATCAGATAAAGATTAAACCAAATACTGTCTAAAGAATGATTACATTTAGTTAAATAATAAATAAATATAATTAAATAATAAATAAAATTTGTTGATATAATATTCAATTACATTAAAATAATAATGGATGTATTAATGGAAAATTCTATGCTAAAAATGATATGCAAAATGGTAAAATTAATAATTATTGATTAATGCTACAGAAAAATATTTGTATTAAGCAATGACATAGCCACAATTAAATAGCTTTGCCAAAAATGAAACATCACAAAAATGAATTTATAATCAAATTAAAATAATAAATTATAAGAATTAAGATGCTAAGGATTTAAAATTAATATTAATTAAATATTGAAATTAATTAGTTAAATATAATGTTTGTGCAAACAATGTTAAAAATTAAATACACATGATATAAGTGGATAGGGTAGAACATTTAGTAAAAATTAATACATGTATTATATTAGCATTTAAGAAAGTATACATTATAACAGAAGTTAATATGATACTGTCCACAGTGGGTATTAATGTAAATACAATTAATCAAAAACATTATTAATATTAATGAATATAAATACATTTAAATTAATTAATGAATATGTAAATATAACTACATTAATTTGCATATAAAAGTATCAAATCATAGTCCATTATAAAATGTGTATTCGTAAACGTATGTGTAAATCAAAATGTCCCCCCCCCCCTCTTTTTTTTAAACAAATAAATTAACCATGCGTTTTTTCCAGACAACTCCGCCACACCTCCGTAATCTAACATCTATCCGTCCTATTATAATTTTTTTTAAAATTATTTTCTAATTTTATCTGTTTTTTATACATTTTTAACACATGTGTTAATTTGGTTGCTAAGATTATTTAAGTACTAATTATATATTAAAGAATATATGAATTTTTTTGGAAAACCATGTTGTAATGCATCATATATTAGTTTTTAATATTGTTGTTAATTAGTTGAGTAGAACATAAACTCTTTATTTTATATATATATATGATTAAGGAGTATATTACGATATGCAGAATTATGAAGACAAGATTTAAAATTAGTAAATGTATTAACTTTAAATTTAATTCTTTACGTTTGTCAAATATATCAATTATTGTTTTGTTTTCTTTAAGTGTAACTTTAAGATCTAAAAAGTTAATAGTATTGTTAGAAAGGAGGCTTTCCGTTAATTCTAAATTAGTAGGATAATCTACTGGAAATATAGAAATATTATTATGATCAGTGGCAATTAAAATTATGTCATCAATATAACGATATAAATGTATATTACTGTTAATAAAAGTACGTTCATGGTGATACAAGTATAAGTCAGAAAGTATACTAGATGTAGATCCCCCTTGTGGTATACCGACTTTCTGTAAATATAATGTGTTATCATGCATTATAAAATTATTATATATAATGAAATTTGTTAGCATTTTAAAATAAGCAGTATCTATAAGAATTGGTAAATTCAGTGTATTATGATACTTATTAAATAATGCATTTATAATTTTATGTAGATCAAATAAATCTATATTATTAAAAAGATCTTTGAAATCATATGTCATTATATTGTTAACACTTTTAAGATTTTTCAAAATATTGACGAGTTGATAGCTATTTTTTATACTATGTGTATTATCAGTGGATGTTGTCAGTGTATAAATTTGATTGAGAATTTTTAATAGATGTTTATTGGCTATATTATTATATGTATTGCGCCCAATAGTTACAGTCCTAAATTTAATTGGTTATATATATATATATATATATATTAATCGAATTTTAACTGCATTAGAAGATAACATCATCTGTTTCGGGAAAAAAAAAAACATGGGATAAAAGAAAATAAACTGAGCATTTGAATTTAAATTTTGCAGTTTAATCATGAACCCGTGCAGCAACAATGACCACTTTATCTTTATTTTACAATTTTTTATGATCAATTCTGTGTACGGTATAATGTACGTATTTTATTTTTGTGGCAACACTAATTTGAGAGAAAAAATTCATTTCATTTATGAAAACAATGCCGACTTAATTTTTAATTAACTGCGATTTTTAATCCAAAAACATGTTTTAATGAAATGTAAGTGTACTATGTCAGACGCCGATTCAAAATCCTTTCATATAGTATGTCATTCATCGTTCTGCGTTTTGTATTTGCTTAGAAAAGGGGATGTTGACAACAGAAATAATATATATGATGACCAGAGGGCCTGTGCGAGGATTTCGCACTGAAATCTAATAATTTTTAGGTACTTCTCTATTATCCCGTCAACCACTTTTCATAACAAAAAACTATCGCCAAACTGTAAGATTAAACGCCAAAAATGCAGTCCCATTTACTTGATGTCAGAATCATTATACATGTTTGTTACGTCATCAAGTGGTTTTTAACTCGACATTTGCGTGTAGTTTTCATTATGTTTTACTGATTTAGTAGTTATTTCATTAATTAAAATTACAATTGTGTCCTTAAATTCTTATATTTTATTTATTTAATTATTTTTTGATATTCCAATGGCAACGTTCTCGCGTTTATTTGACGATAGTTTTTTGTTATGAAAAGTGGTTGACGGGATAATAGAGAAGTATCATGTTTTATCAATATGTAATATTTATTAGATGCAGGTTTAAACTTCTAAAGAAAAAGCAAGGATAAAAATATCTGCAAACAACATTTAGTTGTTCGTCAAGCCAGAATATCATCTAATTTATTCCATCAAAGTTAGATTAAAAACTGATCCAAGATTGCTAAAGGCACGCGCGAGAAAAAAAAAATTAACAATCGTATTTTGACTGCATTAGAGGATGACGTCATTCGCTTCGGGAAAACCATGGGACTTAGAAATATAAATCTAAACATTTCAATTTCAATTTCGCTTTTTAATCATAAGTATGAAATAAACCCGTGCGGTGTTTTTTATAATAATTGCTATGAGCATCATATAATGTGGTATTTTATTTTTTTGGCAACAATAATTTCAGAAAAACCTTTCATTTCTTTCATGAAAACAATGCGGATTTAATTTTTTAATTTCAGCAAATTTTAATCAAAAACATGTTTTAACGAATTGTTAAGTGGGCTATGTCAGAAGCCTGTTCTAAAACCTTTCATATGGTATCTCATTCGTTGTTCTGCGTTTCATATTTTCTGAGTAAAAGGGATGTTGACAGGAGAAATAATATATATGATAATTAATATGGTACACGTGTAGTTTACACTAGTTTTGTTTACGTACGCACGTATGCAGTCAAGAATATGACGAATGAGGTGAGGTTCACCAGAATTCAGTTTTTCCAACTAGGTAGTTATGCCACTGCATGAAGCAAATGTGATTGTGTTTCCGGATTTTTTTTATCACTGTTTTCGTATTGTAATATATGCATTATAAATTCTGCGATTAAATAGGACCGACATTACTAGAAAATAATAGCGGTTAGAAAAATCCAGACACACAGTAACCTCTGAAAGAGTTAATATAAGTTTAAATTCTTCCTCCCACTAAAAAAGAAATAACATATATAAGATGGCAATATTTTATAAAATCTAAGGTTTTTTTTTTGCTCGACTGAATTATTATTATTTTTTTTTAATTATAGAACTGCAATTTGTTGCGTTATCACTCATTGCACTTAATGATACGATCTATTGAATGACAAAGGATGGTGTGAGCTTGGCTTAACACTTTTTAAATCGCTATTGTTTGAAAATTTTAATTGTTGTATTTAATATAAAATTTTTCAAGTCAGTTAATGTAATGCCCTTAACATTTAACCTTTTTAATTTATTTCCATGCATTATATTTAATTTTATATTTTTCAACTCAGTTTAAAAAAAAAATAACTTAACCTTTTGAAAATACAATACAACATGGAATCTCTTTTAGCACAATGCTTCAGATGTTTTGGAGAAACATAAACAATGGAATAAAGTGAAGAAAAACATATATATTTCTCTCTCTTTCTCTCATTCCTTTCGCTCTCTTAGCTCCGTTTGGTGAATACGGCTGCACTTCGTTCTTGATAAACTGTGCTGCTCAATTAAACTCCAATATATTATTATTTATAAATTTTTAAGAAAATTTGCGTAATAAATTCAAATGATGGCAATTATAGAATTCCATTGCTGTGAAAAAAAAAAAAAAAAAAAAAAAAAAAAAAAAAAAAAAAAAAAAAAACTCAAGTGGAATTATTAGGTCCTTATGCAATTCTCTGATTAAAATTTAAAAAATCAATAAATTTGAATAGATGGTGTTAAAGAACATAAAATGGAAATGACACCATAAAAAAAAATTAAAAAAAAACACGTATTTTAATTTATAAAACTAAAATATTTTGCTATAATTATATCAACATGGTGTCATTTTCAAAGATTTTTTATACTAGTTTTGAAGTTATAGGCCAAACTCTTCAAAGGGTGAAATTCTTTGTCTGTGAAAATGACATCATTGACAATGTGTATTTTCATTGAGGAAACTGCTCCATTTTAATTGCATATAATTGTATCAGAATCACATAATTTCTAAAGTGTAATTTTCATTTACCTACTTTATGTGTATGTATTTCTACTTATTATCTATATTTTTTTATTTGAATTTTTTTTTCTAAATGAAGTATTAAAACTAATGTTCTCCACCCCCACCCTAAAAAAAATCATAGATAGCATGTAATAAAAATAGGAACATAGGGTTTGTTCTTCAGCAAGTAAAATCTGTTTATTGCAAGGTTTTGTGTAAACTTGATCTGACATTTTCTCTTATTTTTCACTTTTCTTCTTTTCTTGAAAATTTCGAACATTATATTTATTTTTATACTTCTCAACTCAGTAAAAGAAAAAAAAAAATCATTTTATTTAACCTTTTCAAATTACCATACAACGTGGGATCTCTTTTAGCACCGTACTTCAGCTCTTTCTGAGAATCATAAACACTGGAATAAAGTGCTGAAAAACGGACACTCTTCTCTCTCTTCTTCTCTTCGCTCTCTTTTCCCTCTTAGCAGCACGGGATGAATGCGCCTGCGCCTCGTTCTTGAGAAACTGTGCCGCTCACCATCCGGATGCTCAGTGCACAGAGCAACAGGCGACAAGGATCATGCCGACTGCGTAAGTTAATTCCTTTCTCTCGTTCGTATCATCTGCTCATTTTATTCTTCGATACTTTTTTTTTCAGTGTTGCTCGTCATTTGCTTCTGGGTTTCGTGCTATTTTATTATTGCATTTTATTATCTGCATAACAAGATGGTTTTTTTTGTTTTTTTCCCCTTATAGGTTGATATTATTTGTTGTGTTTTTAAAATAATTTTACGTAACTGAAACGTAAATGAGACATCCGTAAAATATTCTATATAGTGCAATAAAATATTTTTTTAAAGTGCTATCTTACAAAAATAAATAAATAAATACTTTTTAAATTTCCATAAATATTTAAAATGATTATTTATTCGTATTAACACTATTGCATTTATTTTTCTCCTGCTTTTACCAGTTGCTCATTTTTTTCCGAGAAATTTTTTTCAATGTTGCTTGTCACTTGTTTCTGGGTTTCGCGCTATTTTATTATTGCATTTTATTATCTGCATAAAGATGATTTGTTTATTTTTTTCCCTTATAGATTGATATTATTTATTGTGTTTTAAAATAGTTTTGCATAACTCCAACGTAAGTGAGATATCCGTGAAATATTCTATGTATCGCAATAAGATATTTTTTAAAGTACTCTCTTATAAAAATAAATAAATAAATACTTTTTAAATTTCCATAAATATTTAAAATGATGTTTGTGCGTATTAATATTATTGCATTTATTTTTCCTCCGCTTTTATCAGTTGCTCATTTTTTCAGTTTTGCTTGTCATTTGTTTCCGGGTTTCGCGCTATTTTATTATTGCATTTTATTATCCGCATAAATAGATGGTTTGTTTAATTTTTTCCCTTATAAATTGATATTATTTATTGTGTTTTAAAATAATTTTATATAGCTCCAACGTAAATGAGAAATCTCTGAAATATTCTATATACCGCAATAAAATATTTTTTAAAGCACTATCTTACAAAAATAAACAAATAAATACTTTTAAATTTCCGTAAATATTTAAAATGATATTTGTCTGTATTAATATTACTGAATTTATTTTTTTTCCGCTTTTATTAGTTGCTCTTTTTTTTTCCAAGAAATTGTTTTCAGTGTTTCTTGTAGTTTGTTTCTGGGTTTCGCGCTATTTTATTATTGCATTTTATTATCTGCATAAAAAGATGGTTTGTTTAATTTTTTTACCTTATAGATTGATATTATTTGTTGTGTTTTTAAAATAATTTTACATATGAGACATCCATGAAATATTTTATATAGTGCAATAAAATGTTTTTAAAAGTACTATCTTACAAAATGAATAAATAAATAAATATTTTTTTAATTTCCATAAATATTTAAAATGATATTTGTCCGTATTAATATATTTATGTTTTCCCCACTTTTATCAGTTGCTCATTTTTCTTCCGACAATTTTTTTTCAATGTTGCTTGCCATTCGCTTCTGGGTTTCGCGCTGTTTTATTATTGCATTTTAGTATTTGCATAGCAAGATAGTTTGTTTGGTTTTTCCCCCTTATAAATAGAAAATATTTGTTGTGTTTTTAAAATAATTTTACATAACTCAAGCGTAAGTGAGACATCCGTGAAATATTTTATATAGGTAATAAAATATTTCTAAAATTACTATCTTAAAAAAATAAATAAATATATGTTTTATTAAATTCTCTTAAAAGTTTAAAATGATATTTGTCCAAGTTAATATCATCGAATCTATTTTCCCCTCATTTTTATCAGTTGCGGTTTTTCTTCGATATATGTATATATTTCTATATTACTTCTCATTTTCTTCTGGATTTCGCGGTATTTTATTATTACATTTTCTTATCTGAATGATAATATGAAATTTGATTAATCTTTCATTTTCAGATATGATATAATTTTTTTTTTAAATTTTTTTTCTTAATTCGAATTTAGTGAGACATCATTCAAATATTTTCATTATAGTGGAAAAAAAATACTATCTAAAATAAATAAATAAGTAAAATTTAAAATTATTGCTCTAAAAGTCTAAAACAATATTTATCTGGATATATTTTTTTCTCCAGTTTATCGGATACTGTTTCTCATTTTTTCCAATGTTGCTCGTCGTTTGATTTTGGATTTCAAGCTATGGTATAACTAAGCCATTTTATTATAAGCATAACAGAATGATATACATTATACAGTCTTTATTTTTATTAAAGACTAACTTTGTTGATTTATTTCTACTTTAAATAGTTTTATTAAGTTAGCTCATTTTGTTAAGGAAATATATTATGCAGTGAAATTAAATTATTTTGTTTTTTCGCGATAAAAAATTCATTTGCCTTTTAAAGAGAAATTCATGTTTGCGGGTGTGACACCCATACATCACATTCATGGCTGTATCTAAAGGATTTAAATCCCTAAGATTAACTTAAAAAATTAGTTATATCGGTGAAACTTTTATTTGTCTGAATACAGTCTGAATCTGCCTGTACAATTTTTAAAAATATACTTTTTCTAACACAGGATGTGAATTTTCAGTTTGCTACACAGCGTACAACCAGCTGCGCGAAAAATGCCCAGGCCGGGGATCGAACCCGGTTACCTTGTACAGCGCACCAAGTGCTTTACCATTTCAGCCACCAGTACGACATCCATTCTGTCATTTTTCACTGTTATATGCTGGCAAGGCTGCAGCTTCGCAGCACAAGATCGAAAGTCATACGTGAGCACACAACTTTAGTGGCATACATGAGACGAACAAGTTCCCAGCATAGGAGAATATATTTATATCTAATTAAATTTTTTAGCAGGGCTGAAACTACGCCGGAAATTAATACTAACAAGTTGGAAATTGTACGTCAAACGTGACAAACGAGGTGCGTTCGTACTATAGCTAGTTATATAAATATTCAGATCTTGATGATTTTTAATTCTGTGAAATGAATTATATCGTCTGCAGATTAATTTCTGTAATAAAATAAAGTATCTAGGTCGCTTGACAATTAAACTTTAGAAGCTCCTGTAACAAAAAAGCACCGATTTTTAAAAAAAATAATTCAAATTTCTTAATAAATATTTTAATTATATCTTCTAAAGTTTTGATTCGATTATCATAAAATTTGAAATATGTCTCGACAAAATTCTGCAAATATTATATATATTAAATTTCAAATCATTTGGTTGAGTACTTTTTGCGATGTTATATGCGACAAACGGACGGACGGACAGGCAGACAGAAGGACGGACCAGACGACGACTATAGGTGCTACGTATTTATATAATTACGAACGCACCTAACAAAGGATGTTAGTACCAAGATATCCGGGTTCGATCCCCGGCCTAGACATTTTTCACTCTGTTGGTTGTACGCTGTGTAGCAAAGGGAAAATTCGCATCCTTTGTTAGTATTAATTTCTGAAGTAGTTTCAGCCCTGCTGAAAAATTTAATTAGATATAAATACCTTTTCTATTAAAAAATATATAGCTTTTATGCGTTGCATGTGTGGCATAAAAACGACAAATATTTCTTCTTTGTAATGCATGATTACAAATTACCTATGAAGTATGAACTGGTAGATTTTTTTAATACATTTGTAGTTAAACTGTAAAATGCAACATATCATTCCCAAAACACAATTTCATTGTCAAATGATTTTTTAAAATTTTATAAAAGTTAAATTCTGCGTTGCGGGTGTAACAGTTTTTTTGCGGATGTAACATGTATGATACATATATCTGAAAAACAGATTAAAAGAACTCTTTTACGTGGGATATCACATTTAAAACTATCAAAAATATTAAAATATAAATGATTACATTATTACCACAAACTTTGTATATATTAGACCCAGAAAAAGGAATTGATTAAAACTACAAAACATGTTTTGTTGAGTACATTTTGGTTGTTTTAGCAAAATTCAAGTAAAATTGAACCATTTTACTTGAATTAACAAAACATTTTTTGCTGACGATATAATAAAAATTTTTGGAATTGCAAAAAAAAAAAAAAAAAAAAAAATTTGTTGATTTAAACAAAATTTCCATTGACCTATATTTAAACAAAAGTTTTGTTGGGTCAACCAAATTTTTGTTGATTCAACAAAACTTTTTTCTGGGTGTATAATTATAACAATACCATTACAAATACTACTACTAATTGTAATAACATATACTATATAATTATAAGATTAATTGCACAAATTATAAAAATTATAATAAAAAATTTGCCTACACTGTAACAGTATCTAAATTTTGATTTCCATACATGTTGTTAAAATTATGATGATAAGGCTAATTGTACAGGAGTGTACAATTATAGGTTTAATTAATTAATAATGCCCAGATATCCTGCTCTAAGCCAAAGACGAACATGAAGTGTTGTGAGTGCTATACAAACTTTAGATCCTGCTGAACGCTTTGTAAAAAATGTGAGCATTTATCTCCAATATTTCATTAGTTATAACGTTCTTTAATGTTAGAAATTTGCAGACACCTTCTACCATTAAATAAATATAAAAAACTTTTTCTAATGTTGGAACACTAAATTCACTTTCGTATATAAATTAAAAACATGAAAACATTTCAAATGAATCACAGTTTAATACTCATTACTAAAATAGGTGAAAATTGAAATAAAGGCTTTTAAATATTAAATCCCTTCTATAGATGTTAAAATCTTCGTAGGAGTCCCGTACGCTTTCGACCAGAACCTGGCCATCATCAAGAGGGCGAAAATTTCTGTAAAATGAGAAATATTCTGTAGAATATTTCTCATTTTAGCCCTCTTGATGATGGCCTATTTTAGTGATGGAACACCTAGTTTAGTAATGAGTAATAAATTGGGATTCATTTGAAATGTTTTCAGGTTTTTAATCTGTACCATTATATTATCATATTACTGTCAACAATTAGAAAAGCAAACTAAAATTTAGATACCGAACAACACTAAACAAAATTAAACACACACAAACATTTATCTCGAATATTTTCTGAGTTATAACGTTTTATATTGGTAACATGACTTTGTGGGTACCCAATATTTTACACCAGCAACGCAAATAACAACTTTTTAAAGATGTATATATATATATTTTGTGGTTCTAGCGAATGCTTCTTATAGATCATAAGTGTAATCTTAAATCGTTCAGCCATTCTCTGGTGATAAAACTAAATATCACTTTTCTATTCCAAGTGCGACAAAAAATATCAGAAATTAAAAAGGCTTGCATTTTCTAATGAAAAGCAGTAAAAGTTTCTCCATAAGTGAAGTTCTGTTTGCTAGTAGTAACAGATTATATATGCAAAAGTGGAATTTCATGACATTAAATTTGTAACTGTACGAAAACATGAAATTTCATAGAGTTGAGAGGAATATTTTATCGTGCGCATCATAAAATTTCCAAGGAAAATTTGAATCTTTTCACTTGTTTTTCTGAAAAATATTCAAATGTGCACGCTTACGAATGAATCATAATTATTTCAGATTATTTGGATGAATTTAAAATTTTCTACCACTTTTTCGTGGTAGCTTAATTTGGGGATAATTTATCATTAAAGTTCAAAATGATAATTCTGATAATTGTATTGTTAAAAACTTTTTTAAAAAGGTTTTAATATTATATTGTGCATTACAACAGATTTTATACCATCATATTTTTATTACTTCTAATTCCTTTCTTCGGTTCGTATCATATGCTCTTTTTCTTTGATTACTCTTAAAGTTGCATTTGAATGTCATTTGCTTCTAGGCTTCCAACTAATGTATAATTGCATTACATCACCGCTTCCCAACCTTTTTCTTTCACGTACCCCTTGCTTAGGCTTTTCATTTTGGAGTACCCCCTGTTTATCATTCACACCCACTACCCCCTATCTTCTCCCACATATTATTAAAATATTCATCTCCCATGAATGAAAATCCAGATTTCAAGAATTATGCATTATTATATTTCCTTTTCATTAAAGGAGCACTGATGTTTTCAGTTTTATTTAAAAAATTAGGTTTATTAGTATTCAGAACGGGCCTGTTATAATAGCTACGCCCAGGTTCTATTACATTTCTAAATAATCAGATTGTTTCTAAGAACTTTTAGTTCCAGAATCATCAGGTTAATTTCAATCGCAGTTGCAGTACTCTTAGGAATTCCGGATTGCAACGAGTTATGCAATTTAAACAGAAAACCAAATCATTCAAATAATAAGTAAACATTTCAAGTTAAATACTCATTAACGGGATGGAAGCTTTCCAATTAATATACGTTAATGACAAAACTCCGCCTATTCGTAAACGAAAATAAGGGCTTGCTTTTCAATGCTTTTAAAATTAAAAATTAAAACCAACAGCTCTGCCGTAATTTAGGCGTTTTGCAATTTTAAAAAGAAACAATAAGAAAAATGAGGGGTGTAAAGAACATTGTATAATGATCAATGGAAGTTTTCGTGAAGATTGGGGAAAATATATAAGTACTCGTGCAATATGATTAGCAGTGGGCGGAGCTAATGACGTTGAATTATCAATGAATTATTAGGTCTAGTGGCCTTAACCCTCATTTTGAGTGTAACATATTGGACTTACACATGAGGCTAACTTTATAATTCAAAACTATCAACTTTCTTTATGTGCTTTCAGCTAAACCATTTTTGTGATTTCTGCCATTACCGATGTTATTTTTACGTACCCCCTGCAGGCTTTCCACTTACCCCCAGGGGTACACGTACCCCAGGTTGGAAACCGCTTCATTACATTATCTGCATAACAAAATGGTATATTTAATGGTGATTTTATTTTTATTATAAAATAATTACTGAGGAATTTTTAAAAATAATTTTAACAAAATTATGGATGTCACATTTCGGGGAAGTATTGTTTTCATGTTTTGCAAATAAATATTTTTGAAAGCATTGGCGTACAAAAAGTCATTTACTTTTCTACCTTATTGTGAAAGTTCAAAAAGATAGCTTTTCTGTATTAATATTACTGCACACACACACACACATACACACACACACACACACACACACACATATATATATATATTTGCCTTTCTTATTATTTTTTCAGTGTTTTTTTTTTTCAGTATTCATTTGCTTTAGGTTTCTCACGATTGCATTATTGACTTTTATTATTTGCTTAAGAAAGTGGCGTATTCTTGTGAAAATTGTGTTGTACAATTGTGATTTAATTTTTATTATAAAATAATAAATGAGAAATTTCCTTTTCAAGTATTGATCCAAATTATTGATTCAAATTTTTTAGGAAGTATTATTTATATCTAGTGAAACTAGATATCTTCCAAAGCACTGACATACAAAATATATGTTATCTTTTAAACCTATAGTAAAATTTCAAAATAATATTTTCTCAGGATTAATAATATTAGATATAAAGTGCTTTTTGCTGTTCATATCATAGGCTATTTCAGTTCCTTTTTTTTTATGTTGCCCGTCATCTGCCTCTGGGCTTCGCGATATTGTATAATTCCATTTTATTATCTCTATAACAAAGAGGTGTTCTTAATGGCTATTTTAATTTTTCTTATAAAATGATATTATTGAGAATTTTTTTAAATAACTTTATCTAAATTATTGATAGAATGTTTTAGAGATTTTAAATTTTTATGTCTATAATTAGATATTTTCGAAAGCATTGACATACAGAAAGACAATTATCTTTTTAATTTGTATTAAAATGTCAAAATAGTAGTTCTTCGGAATATCTTTAGGATATAGAATATTTCTTATCATCTCGCTCTTTTTTGTCGATAAAGTTTTGTTGTACGTCATCGGTTGCGCGTTGTTGAATTATTGTATTTTATTTGCATAGACTATTTGCTTAACATATTTTTTAATCGAATGTCATTATTCTTAAAAAAGAAAATGAAAATTCAAACTTCAGTGAAATACCAGTAAAATATTATCATATAGCGCAATAAAATATTTTTGTAAAAGTACGTTCTTACAAATATAAATAATTAAAAAATATTTAAATTGCTGTAAAATTTTAAAATGATATTTTGTCTGTTTTAATATTATCGGATTCCCTTTTTCTCGCCGTTTCTATCAGCTGTTTTTTTTTTCTTTAATAATTATTTTTCTCAATGGTACTTGTCATTTGCTCCTGGGTTTCAGACTATTTTATAATTGTATTTTATTATCTGCATAACAAGATAGTTTGTTTAACGGTGTTTTCTTTCTTTCTTTCTTTTTCTTTTTTTAAAAAAAACTAATTTTACTTAATTCAAATTTAAGTGAGACGTCAGTGAACTATTTTTGTTACACTGGTCAAAACTTTTGTTTTGTAAACGATTTTTCACCATCTTGTGGTTGCATCTACCGCAACATCGGTTCAAACCGCCCCAAAAATTTGAAAAGTGTATAGTGAAATAAAAAGCTTTTTAAATGCACTCTCTTACAAAAGATTAACAGATAAATAAACAAATAAACTTTAAATTGCTGTACAAGTTTAAAAGGATATTTTTCTGTATTAATAGTATTGGATCTCTAATTTTCCCGCTTTTATCAGCTGCTCTTTTCGTTGTATTTATTTTGAATATTCCTCGTCATTTGCTTCTGGGTTTTACGCTATTGTATTAGAGTATTTTATTATCTGCATAACAAAATGATTTGTTTAATGATTTTTTTTCCTTATAAGTTTATTTATATAAATAAATAATTTTACTGAAATCAAACTTAAATGAGACATCAGTGAAACGTTTTTAAATGCTTATAAAAATTACTGTCTCACAAAAATAAATAGATGCATTAACAAATAAACATTAAATTGCTGTAAAAGATTAAAATATATTTTTCTGTATTAATATTATTGGATCTATTTTTTTCAATCGGTTTTATCAGTTACTCATATTCTTTGATATATATATTTTTTCAATATACCTTGTCATTTGCTTTTGGGTTTTACGCTATTATATCAGAGTATTTTATTATCTGCATAACAAGATGATTTGTTTAATGATTTTTTTCCCTTATAAATTTATTTATATAAATAAATAATTTTACTGAAATCAAGCTTAAATGAGACATTAGTGAAATGTTTTTAAATAGTGTAATATAATACTTAAAAAAATTACTGTCTCAAAAAACTAAATAAATGCATGAACAAATAAACTTTAAATTGCTGTAAAAGATTAAAATATATTTTTCTGTATTAATATTATTGGATCTATTTTTTCAATATACCTTGTCATTTGCTTTTGGGTTTTACGCTATTACATCAGAGTATTTTATTATCTGCATAACAAGATGATTTGTTTAATGATTTTTTTCCCTTATAAGTTTATTTATATAAATAAATAATTTTACTGAAATCAAGCTTAAATGAGACATTAGTGAAATGTTTTTAAATAGTGTAATATAATACTTAAAAAAATTACTGTCTCAAAAAACTAAATAAATGCATGAACAAATAAACTTTAAATTGCTGTAAAAGATTAAAATATATTTTTCTGTATTAATATTATTTGGATCTATTTTTTCAATATACCTTGTCATTTGCTTTTGGGTTTTACGCTATTACATCAGAGTATTTTATTATCTGCATAACAAGATGATTTGTTTAATGATTTTTTTCCCTTATAAGTTTATTTATATAAATAAATAATTTTACTGAAATCAAACTTAAATGAGACATTAGTGAAATGTTTTTAAATAGTGTAATATAATACTTAAAAAAAATTACTGTCTCAAAAAACTAAATAAATGCATGAACAAATAAACTTCAAATTGCTGTAAAAGATTAAAATATATTTTTCTGTATTAATATTATTGGATTCATTTTTTCAAACGGTTTTGTCAGTTACTCATATTCTTATATATATATATATATATATATATCAAATATATACAATATATATATATATATTGCTGTATCAGAGTATTTTATTATCTGCATAACAAGATTTGTTTAAAGATTTTTTTTCTTATAAGTTTATTCATGTAAATAAATAATTTTACTTAACTGAAATGAGACATCAGTGAAATGTTTTTAAATAGTGCAATATAATACTTAAAAAAATTACTGTCACACAAAAATAAATAAATGCATGAACAAATAAACTTTAAATTGCTGTAAAAGATTAAAATATATTTTTTCTGTATTAATATTATTGGATCTATTTTTTCAAATGGTTTTATCAGTTACTCATATTCTTTGATATATATATATTTTTTCAATGTTGCTCGTCATTTGCGTCTGTGTTTCGCGATATTGTATAATTGCGTCTTTTTATCTGCATATCAACATGATTTATTTACGGGCATTTTTTAATTTTTACAAAGTGATAATGTTATTTATGTTATTATTTTAAATAATTTTACTTAATTCCATATGAAGAGAAACATCAGTGAAATATCTTTATACACTGCAAAAAATAACTGTTGAATTTACAGTATAAAACTGGCACCCCAGCTGCCAGTATTATACCGTAAAATTAACAGTATTAAATAGTAAAATAAGCAGTAATACGCTGCCGCGCAAGCAGTAATACGCTACCGCGCATGCGCGGTAGCGTAAATAAGAAATAATTAATATTACTTAATTCAGAATTAACTTTTTATTATAATGCAATGAAATAGTTTTGAAAAGTACTTTCTTACGAATAAATAAATAAACAAAAATAAATTGTTGTAAAAGTTTTGAAGGATAATTCTCTGTATTTATATTATTATATCTGTTTTTCTCCGTTTCTATCACCTTTTTTCCATTAATTTGTTTTTAACATTGCTAGTCACTTGCTCTTGGATTTTGTATTATTGTATTATTATCATAATCATTATTACCACATAACGATTCCTTTAGTAGTGTTTTTTCTTTTACTGACCAACAGTTTTTCTTTTTCTTAAAAAATAATTTTACTTACTTTAATATTAAGTGGGGCATCAGTAAAATTATTTTTATGTAGTGCAATAAAAATACTTTTTAAAAGTAGAATATTTCTAAAATAAATAAAATGTAAATGTCTGTAAAAGTTTAAAATAGTATTTTTCTGTATTATTATCATTAGATCCATTTTTATCAGCTGTTGTTTTCTAGATATTTTTTTTTCAGCATTGCTTGTAGTTTCATTTTCGATTTCACGCTATAATTGTATTTTATTATCAGCATGACAGAATAATGCACATTATAAGCATTTATTTTTATCAAAGACTTATATTATTGAATGAATTTTTTATTTTTTTGAATGATTTTATTAAATTTAGGGGAAGTTCTACTTCCTCGTCCTAAATTTCACGTGATTTTGCGATTTCTTTACGGTTGCAAAGAATAAAGATATCACCTTTGGACTTTTTGAATTATATAGATTTACATTTCACGTATATTTTTTAATTTGTGATGTGTAAAAAAAAAAAAAAAAAAAAAAAATACGTCATCTGCAACGGGGTGTACCTTCAAGTGTGCACCAATCGAGCGACCGTTTTTCTCGGTCAGAAGCATCTGAAACAAATTTGGTCACCAAATTATGAAAAGACATTAAATTATATGGAGTATTCCTCGTAATAAAATAATGTTCAACATAAAAAAATTATGTTCATCAGAACTAATTTTTTTAATAAAATATTAATACTAAGGTATTCTTTTTTTTTAAAAAATATTAAATTAAAGCTTAGCAGAAATTATTAGGTAAGTAGTTTTTATAGTTAAATATAAATTTAATTAACTAATTTATTTATATTTTAAATTCCTTCCCTTTTTTAAACTACTGTAAATGTTCAAGATTTTAATTTTCCTGGATTAATTTCATACGAAATCATATTATACTCCACATTCTTACCAACTGTTTTTTTTTTTTTTTTTTTAAGATTTTTTTCGCATTGTAACTCGTCATTATTTTCTGGATTTCGTGCTATTGCATAATTCAATTTTATTATCTGCATAGCGTTGCATTTAATGGAGATTGTGTTTTCGTTATAAAATAATAGTACTGAGAAATTTTTATATAATTTTATCAAAATTTTTAAAATTAGCTGAATTTATTGGGAAATATTTATATGTAGCGAGAGTAAATATATTTGAAAGTAGTTATTTAGAAATAATCATTTGTCTTTTTAAACTAAAGGAAAAGTTTCAAATGATAATTTTCTGAAGTAGATATAGATTGTTTTCCTTCTCTTTTTTTAAAACTTTTTTTTTCAATGATTCTTATCATTTGGTTCTGAATTTAATGCTGATGTACTATTGCATTTTATTGTCTGTATACATAATACAATATTTAATAGTGTTTTATCTCTTATAGATTTATTATTAAGCTTTTTTTAACACTATTACGTAATTCAAACTTTAGTGAGACTAATAGTGAATATTTTCTATTGTGTATTTATTATTTTTTAAATACTAGCTTAAAAAATAATATAAAATAAAGAATAAAATAAAAATAAATAAAAAAATAAATATCTGTTTTTTTTAATGCTGTGAAAGTTCAGAATAGTAATCTATTTTTTTCCTTCAATTTATATAAAATATTCTTTTTCTCCGATATACCTGGGAATTCAAAACAGATGACGATGGTAAAGGAGATTGTTTATTGAAACGCTGGTGATAGGAACATACTTCCAATAATAAAATCTGTAACAATAAAGAACAGTTTCTAGATATGGTATTAGTTTTACAATGAGCTAGCTGTATATATATTAAAATACGAAATTTAATTATTTAATCAGCTTTTTCCCCCTATAACTTATACCAGCGAGGAAGACCGAATTACATTCGGTTAAAATTAGCTTTATGTTCAATTCTATATATAACAATAAATTCGCGCTTTATTATTGCTATAAAGCATCTCTGCTCCTATTAGGAATTTCTAAAATATTCTTTCAGATTCTGAAAGCCTTTTCGCCAAATGTCGCCACAATTTGGCGAAAAGTTATGCAGAACTTGCTGACATTCTTTCATTTGGGACCAAAGATGTGTTTTGGCATAGGTAATCTTGATTTTAAAAGTCAATTTTTCCCGCAAAATCCCACCAATGGCGCCAACATTTCGCCAAACATCACCAAATTTGGTGAAATGCTGCCAACTTTGCGATTTTGTTAATTGCCAACTGCTCAACAACTTAATAACTGTTTCAATCTTCATTCCCTTTGAAATACATTGACCCATAGTGACCCCAAAATGACCCACTAATCGAAATTTTCTCGAACATGTGACTTAACCCAATGGTCTTATCGTACCACAAAACGGTAGGATACAAAATTTAGTCAAAATTGTTAGAACAGTTTTTTAGATAAAATTTGCATCTATATATAACACACACACACATTTGTTCATATTATAATATATGATTTAGGAAAAAAATTATCCCGCGTCTAAGTAGCATATTTAAAAAAATCGCATTCGTTTACGATCAAAACTTATACAGTTAGGATGCTTCGAGTTTTTTGAATATTTAGTGTTTTCTGTCTTTAAAAATGCAGTTCTGTTTCTGAAAATTTTAAATGTGAAATCAACTTGAGTCGATTTTAAAGAACAAAGTATAGAAAATACCTTTGCCTTCTACTTAATCACATATATTTTAAACGTGTGATTTAAACACTTAATATTTTTTCATCCCGCGAGCAGAAAAAGAAAACGTTCGATCTTCACGATATCCGTTATACGCAGATATGTTTTTAATTGCAATTCGACATTATACTTTTTTTGAAAGTGAAAAAAAATTTCAATACGTTGTCGAGTTGACACCTTCATTTTCCCTATTGAAATTTCCCTAACGTTACAATAATTTTGTCCAAATCCTTATCATCTATTTTGGGTACCAGATAATGTACATAAAATTTTTATTTTATTCTATTTTAAAGAAATTATTCAGTGAACAAATTTTTAATGTTGATTTTATGAATATCCAGAAAAAATTAACTTTGTAATAATGGAAATTTCATCTAAGCTTTCATTGAAATATTATAGAAAAATCTTAAAAGCGTATGATGATTTTTAAATTCCACTCATTTTTTATCGTGTTGAAATACAGGGAACAAAAAAAGTATTTGCACACTAGGGGGATTTGTTGTATCACGCATAAACAAACGCAAAATGAACTATGAATGAAAAATATGAAAAATCTATTTACAAAACAAACATACATATTTAATATTTGACTTGGTATTTATATTAAAAAATATGAAAATATAAAAAAGTAACATTTGTGATGCCAAAAAAGTATTTGCACTGTAGATTGTATATATTTAAAAGTAAAAAAAAACTATACTAGTATTTAGTATACATGCCTTTTGCTTCAATTACAGAGTGTAATCATCTGGGAATTGATTCGATCAATTTCTGACACGTTTCGTTGCTGATTTTTAGCCATTCTTTCTTAAAAGCTTGCTTAAGATCAACTTTGTGAAACATTTTCTTTTTCAGTACTTGCATATCAAAAATATGCCACAAATTTTCAGTAGGATTGATGTCTGATGATTGTGGTGGCGTTTGCAATAGATTTTTTACATTATACAGCTACCCTAAACTCATAATATTCGCCGTGTGTTTAGGATCATTATCTTGTTGAAAGTAATATGAATCAGCAATTCTCAATTTCCGAGCACTATTAAATAATTTTTCTCGCAATATACTAATATATTGTTTAGCATTCATATTGCCTTCAATAAAGGTCGTTTCACAAACTCCATTAAAAGACGTGCATCCCGAAATCATTGTATGATAACCGCCATGTTTTACAGTTGGTTTTATTTTTATTTTTTATATTTATTTGAAGGGACGTATTTGGTTTTCGCCGTACAGTTTTCTTTTCATCTGAGTCGAAAATATTAAACTTACTTTCATCGGATTTTTTTTTTTTTCAAAACTTTGGTGGGTTGATGACATAAGGCTTTGGAAGAAGCAAGTTTTTCAGTCTATTTGTTTCACTGATAAATGGGTTTTTTTTCGAGGGGCTCTTCCTCGAATATTTGTATCATGAAGGATATTTCTAATATTTTGTGGTGTAATCATTGTTTCCGAAGCTGAAACGACATCAACAGCCAATTCTCGAGTACATAGAAAGGTTTTTGTAGTTTTCTTTATGATGGCCCTCCTTTGCCTTGCACTTAGCTTTCTTGGACTCACAGTTTGCAGCGTATTTGTTGTCGTACTAGTCTCATTTTTCTTCTTTATTATATAACAAACACAAGAAAAGTTTAAATTTATCTGTTTACCTATTTATCGGTAACTTAATCCAGAATCGTAAAGATTTATCTTCTCACGGATAGCTACAGAAAGCGCACACGTTTTCGTGCCATTGCAACAGAAACTGTCAGAATCCCTCTTCCAGTTATTATATTATATGACTTCAAAGTGCGGGCCTAGTATAATACGTGGCTGATGTGCTAAAAATTTGCATATGTTCGCATGTAATTAAATGCTTTTTAAACTGTCAATGTTTCGTGTGCAAATACGTTTTTGCATGGGAAAATGCTCTTTTATTTTTTTACTTATGAGTATTATTATTTTTTAATGTAAAAGGTTGGTTATTTGGGTTTGTTTATTATTTAAATAAAGTAATTTTTAAAGCATTTTTGTCACATTTCCTTTCTAGGGTTATATGCAAAAAATTGCGTGTGTGCAAATACTTTTTTTGCTCACTGAAAGTTTCTTTTAAAAGAAATTAAGAAATAATTAGAATACCTGATTTAATTAAAAGTGGTGTTAGATTAGATGTAAATTAAAGTGACGTTACAAACAGCGTAAATTACAATACTCTTGCTAGTAAGATTGAAAAATATGCCATAACCATGATCTATACATGAAATACAATTTTATGTTCTTGCTTTAAATCCTGCGTTATGTGTAATTCCTTTAATAATTTTGTATAAATGCACTGTTAAAAATTTTGTGCTAGGTTGAACCATCTTTTGGTGCTTCAATAGCTGCAACCATAAGATGGAGAAATCTCGCACCAACATTTGGAGCGATGGTTCAACAGGAACTCCAAATGTTGGTGCGAGATTTCTCCATTTTATGGTTGCAGCTACTAAAGCACCAAAAGATGGTTCAACCTGGCACAAAATTTTTAACAGTGTGTGTTACATATTTTTGTATCAATTCACTAAACCTTAAAAAGATTTACTAGTTTAGAACAATTTTATCGAATAATTCTTTATTGTTTATTCTAGAGAAAATTTTCAGTTATACTGGCAACTTTGAGTTACAGATATAATATGTTTTCAAAAGAAAATAATCAAAAAAAATAATTATTTTACTTCAGTTTAATGAAAGAAAACAAGAATATTAGCCAGCAACTCAAAATTTCTTCCTTCACAGTAATTTTATTACTAAATATTCTCAAATTGTGATTAAACCTCTGTTGCCAAGACATTGCGCTAATTTATTTACGATGAGTAATATTGACGGAGACTTAAATTAATTACTTTCCTAATCAACTAAAACTTCGAGTTGAGTTCACGTATGCTGAAATATTCTGCTATAAGTCTAGCACTCAAACTTTTGTTTTTATACGCATCGCTATTTGCTGACTTCAACTAAACGAGGAAACACTTGTTTTATCTCAAATGTTCTAAATAAACACTGTAATCGTCGGTTAATAAAGACTAAAAAAGTAGATTTGGAAAGCTAGAGCTAGTCACTACATAAATCTTTTTAACTAGCCGACCCATTTTCATTTTGTATTTTAACACACTTTTATTCAACTCAACTTTTTTTTTTTGTATGTAAAGATGGAATTTTGTAATTGATTTTTCACTCACTTCTTGATATGCTAGAGTTGTAAAAATTATGTCCAGAGGTGTACTTTTGATGACAGTACAACATTTTAATATTTTTACAACTTAATTATGACTTACTAGAGTAAATGTAAGGCATTTCTTTCGTTCGTCCTGTCGCCGGTGATAAGTCGCCAAATAATCTTAATGGTAACAACCGTTTGCGAGTTACACAAACAATGGAGTTTATTATGTGCCAAACCATGCTCGGTGGAATTTGCCAACTACCTGTAAAACTGTAACAACAAAATATTTTAAACACTAAAAAAATTGAAAATATAAATAAAAAATAAAGAGGGTAATATATATTGTTTAAAATTATCTTTTAACATTTAATAGCATAATATTAGTTAAATTATAACTGTACACTGAGAAAACAATTTAGAAATCTTGTATAGATAGTTTAAATAATGTCCTTTTTTACTTTCCTGTTGGCGTATTTTTAAAACGAAAAATATCAAAAATTATTATTTTTTAAAAATAACTTGACTAGATCGCGTTTTTTATCAAGTGTAAATCAAAGTGCGGTAAATTTTCAATAATTGGAGACCACGACAAATTAGCGTATTACAACTTAAGTATTTTGGAACTACATGAATTGCAATGATGAAATAAGGCATTTTTTTATGATAAACATGGAATGCTTAAAAAAGAGTATTTTTAAAGAACTATTTTTACTTTTTTCTATCTATAATAGAAGAAAGTATTGTAATCGAAATTTTTTTCGACTTCCGGTTTTCGACGGATTTACACGTTTTAGGTGTCAGAGATTCCGAAAAACATGTTTTTACAAAATGTCTGTCTGTCCGTCTGTGTGTCCTCATTGTATCATCGAAAAGTGTATGAAGTTATGCTTCAAATTGAACCTAATTTTTTTTTCAATGTTTTTGGCTATGGCAAGCAGGTTCTATTAGAATTTGGGGATATTTCGACGAAAGGGGGCGCTGTGATCGATATTTTTGTTCCATTTTCACTATTGTACCATCGAAAAGTGTATGAAGTTATGCTTCAAATTGAACCTAATTTTTTTCTATGTTTTTGGCTATGGCAAGCAGATTCTATCAGAATTTGGGGATATTTCGACGAAAGGGGGCGCTGTGATCGATATTTTTGTTCCATTTTCACTATTGTACCATCGAAAAGTGTATGAAGTTATGCTTCAAATTGAACCTAATTTTTTTTCTATGTTTTTGACTATGGCAAGCAGATTCTATCAGAATTTGGGGATATTTCAACGAAAGGGGGAGCTGTAATCGATATTTTTGTTCCTTTTTTACTATTGTACCATCGAAAAATGTATGAAGTTATGCTTCAAATTGAACCTAATTTTTTTCTATGCTTTTGGCTATGGCAAGCAGGTTCTATTAGAATTTGAGGATATTTCGACGAAAGGGGGTGCTGTGATAGCCATTTAAAGATTTCAAATTCAAAAAGATGTACAAAAAAATTAGAAATCCTAAAAGTTTTTTCCGTTAAATGTTCGGCCTTGATCCGGAGAATCCGGAACAATTTTTGTTTTGTCTGTATCTTAAAAAATGGCGGAGATATAACGGTTTGAAATTTTAGGGTGGTTGACATTTTCAAACAAGGCAGCATAATTCATCCATAAACGGGTTTAATTTATGAGTTTTAGTTAACATGGTTTCGGCAAACTTTCTTTCATTGTTGTAAGCATTTTGTTCCTATTCTTATATGCTTAACATTATATATTTATATTAGCCAATGTAAAATTCTCGCCAAATTTGGCGGCGATTGGCGAAATGTCGCCAAATTTGGCGACAAAAATAGGTTGCCACAAATGAAGCCAACTTGGCTGTGGAAGACTAATTTGGCGATATTCTTATTCAAATTCAATGTTGACGAGAACTGGGAAAGAATCTTCTTTAATTGGGTTCACGCATTTTAGCTTCGTGTTTTCCAGTAAAATTAGCTAAAATCGTAAAACCAAGGGATAGGGAGCTATCTGTTCCTGTCGGTACAGGCCAGAAGAACGCACTAGTTTAGTATACATCAGTTGATCGCATCCCGGTAACCCGATGATTCGCAAGCAGCTGACGTACAACAGAATGATGAAAAATATTGATTTTATTGGCGATGTGATGACGAAATTAGAAATATTAACAGGATTGAGAGAGAAGAAAGTTTTGGAATTGTCACATCCGACTAGTTACTTTTATATTTCATACGCTGAGAAATCTTTGTAGACTGTAAAGTAGTCTTTGTTACATTACCATGTTGTGGTAATTTTGGAGAGAAAATTCTGTTATATTTTTCATTACATTAAAAATAAAATATATTAAAGGAAAGCTCTCACTCGCATATTCCAATCAAATAATTTTATGCTATTTATTGGCATATTCCCTTACAAAGTAATGTTCACAAAAAATTATTTCTGGTTATCTTTCGTATACATAATTAAAAAAAATTTTATCTATAAAAAGAGCAAAAGTTATACAGGAACATATTTTTTACTTACCCATCATGCGTAGTATAGGGTAAATCTTGTAATCGTTTTGAAAATCGAAAATTTTTTTTGACGGATTTACACGTTTCAGACACTGGAGATTCCGAAAAACATGTTTTTAGAAAAAAAAATTTGCCGTCCGTCTGTGTGTCTGTGTGTCTGTGTGTCTGTAAACGCTCTATCTCCCGAAAAAAATGAGATAGAGACTTTCAGTTTGGTATGTACTTAGTATGTAATAATGGAAAGAAGCCTATTTCATTTCAATAACCTCAATTAACCGGAACAATTTTTTTCGGACTCTCGAAATATTCGTTCTGATAAAAGGTATATAAAAATTTTCGAAATTGTTTATTTTAAGAAATGAATATAAAAGGCAATAAAAGAACATAAATTTTGCATAAAGCATGAAGTCAATCGGATAATTAGTTGCCGAGATATTTGGAATCCTATTTCCCACACTCTTCGATTTTTCATGACCCTGTATTTCATCCAAATTTCACTTCAAACATATATTGTAAATGGAAATTTGACGCTTAATCAGATGCAATAAATCGATAGTTAATAGGATTATTATTTTTGGAGTTATAACGATGTTTCTTTTAAGCAATCCAGTAATCGAGCCTTTAAAGTTTACGACGTCATCAAGCCACGATTTTATTTGAATTGCAATGCATTTTATAAGTAGTTTACACATTTTTATTTTAATATTTTACATTATGCATATCCATGATGGGTAAGTATTACGGGGGCCCCCAACGACTAGTTTGAATTGCAATGCATTTTATAAGTAGTTTACACATTTTTATTTTAATATTTTACATTATGCATATCCATGATGGGTAAGTATTACGGTGGCCCCCAACGACTAGTTTTGTAATGAAATAATATACCCTATAAAATTTTAAATGCGATTATTTATTTTTGCAGGTTTGTTATTATGATTATCGTAATAAAAATAATTTTAAAATTTTTGAAAAACTCCTAGAACAACATATTAGGCACGGATTAAAAATCCTACATAAAATTTTTTATGAACTAATTCAAAAACCATGTAAGGTATCATGATTTTTTTTTCTTAATAAGAGCAACTTGGCATACACAATGGTTTCAGGTCTTCAAAAATACTCAAATATGAATCTAGGGTAACATTGATATCAATATCGTACAAATCTTGAAGTAATAGTAGTAATGCTCATTCTTGAAGTAAAAGTGATGCTAAACAATATGGATATAGAAGCATATTGTCATCCAGGAAATGGAGGTGGGAACCTTGTGGGACTAATGACTGTGCAATGAGATTACATTGGTACAGTCGAATTAAAGATATTTATTTTTACTTTGTGAATTGAGCACAACTCGTGAATTGAGAACAACTCCGTTATACGATTACGAAAAATATACAGGAATCTCTACCATGCTTAGGCTTAATTCAATCAACTCCAGGTGTAAACATGATTTTAAAATTGGAAAAACGCTAAAACACGATTCATAAAAAATACCCATTTTTACGCTTTAAATATGCATTTACTGAGAGCTTAGTATCACTATTTAACTCACTTAACATCTTGTGATCATAAGGAAAATTCGAAAACAATCCTCCTATGACGAATAACTTCATGTAGCGCGCACAACAACGATGATTAGCTGACTAACAGTTTTAACTTTTAAGACTTGCATTTAATCCTTCAATGATTTATGGTACCAGTGTTTTACATTTTATTTTGACAGTACGGTTGCATATTCTCCCGTTGCCATCCAATTTTAATTTTCGACCATAATTGTTTCTGATTGCATATGTTTTTAGATCATTGAATACTGAAATACTGAATTTTGTCTTAATAAGCGATGGAAAATTGACAACTTTTACTTTCAATCTTTATTCTTTGAATAATTTTAATTTTATTTTCCTTAGTTATTTAATGTTCTGGAGTTCGTATAGTTCCAGATGAATTTATTTAAGTGTTAATTTTAACTTTCAATACTGTGTGCAGTGTTAAACAAAACTTCAGATTCTCTAAGTTTTGCAGGTTATAAATTGTGAAATAGTTGGGAATAAGACACAAATTGTATATGAGAATTTAATGTTTCAGGGTAATCATAATGAAATATGATTACCCTGATTCTTTCCAGGATTACAAAAATTTCCCTGCGTTCTAACGAATGACTCACAGTGCAGGAATAAGAAACTGAATTGATTGTGGGATTCCTAAATTACGTATCATCTTCATACCAATAAAGAATGCTGTACAAAGAAAAAAAAACCCATAGAGTCGTGTAAATTCAATCTCCGCTTACATTTAAATGTTTCAAATAAAATTGAGGGAAAGTTTGAGACTATTGAATAAAGTATTTAGCATTTCCTTTGTATTTACAGATTTAAATAATAGAAGTAGGAAAGTACAAAATACGAAAATCTTGTTGACTCTTGTTGACTCTTGTTGACTCTCAGTTGACAACTTTTACTTTCAATCTTTATTCTTTGAATAATTTTAATTTTATTTTCCATAGTTATTTAATGTTCTGGAGTTCGTATAGTTCCAGATGAATTTATTTAAGTGTTAATTTTAACTTTCAATACTGTGTGCAGTGTTAAACAAAACTTCAGATTCTCTAAGTTCATATGAATGTGATATTTTTGAGATCGCGAGCAAGCGAAAAGCTTGTTGTTATCAAATATATTGAACCCCCCCCCCCCCCGCTTTCAGTCTCTGAGATATAATAATAAATTAGTAAGATCAATTAAGATATTTTTAAATAAGCAAAGAGCAAAGATTTAAATGAGCAATAATCTATACTTTTTCCTCTATTTTCAACCAATACTGATAAGCAACATTTTACTTATCAGAACTGTCACAAAATATCATAAAGTTTAAATAAGTTATTCAGTTAATATTTTATTCAAAGATTAATTCTGAAATTACATATATTTTGAAAATTATTTTCGGGAAAAAAATATGAATTGTAACCTATGAATTTCTTACCAGACATCTCTTTCTAGAAGTTTCAAATATGCGAATCCAAAATTACATATCATTCCGCCAAGTAGTTTTATACTTTTGTTTAAAAAAATACTCACATTGTAATCTGTTTTGAAACGATTAAAGATGAATTTAGGACTAAGAAAAACTTTAAACCTGCATAATTTCTAAATTACGTGACAGAATGACTTAAATGAGGAAAATTTACCAAATAATACAAATATGGTGTCAAAGTTAGGTGTTACTAGTGAAAAGTTTAAAGTTTGTTACAATTTCTATATGTAGACGACCCCCTAAACAAAATATAAGAGTAGCATTAATTAATAGATATTATTACTAAGCGATTGGTACCAGTCACATTTTTATACGATGATTTCATGCAGTATTAGTAATAGGGGTATACTTTTTTGTCCACGACTGCACATATTAGTTTTGCAAAGTTCATTGCATTTGAGTTCTTCAGATGTCAGAAATAACACAAAAGGATGTTGTTTATTTACTTTGTAAGAAGTAAGGAGTTAATAAACAACACAAAATGAAAATTTGTTATTATTACTGTCTTACTAAAATATATTCCTTTTTTTAATTTAATTTTTTCTGATAGGCTTTACTATACAAATTAAACAGTATATAAAATATATCATTTGAATATACTGTTATTTGTAATAAACAATATATTGAAATGGTATATAATACAAGGTCATTCTTAATTTAAATTAACATACTAATATTATCTGTAAAAATTCTGAAATTTTGAAATCTTTTGATAAAACTTAATTGCGACATAAATTGATGCCGCAGTTGTCTGATCTTTTGATAAAAAATAAATCACGGCATGACATGCCGAAATTATTGAATTTTTTAAAAAGAAAATAAGGTTATGTACCTTTATTCATTATCGAATTTATAAAATATCAATGCCCAGTTATTATTATTATTATTATTATTATTATTTTGCAGAAAATATTTTTTTAAGTTTAAATGATCTTTTAAATCCATTTCAATTTATACGATTCACGATCATATTTATATATTAATTTCCCTATTGTATATCACTTTAAATGGAATAACAAAAATTAAAATAAATGCATTTGTTAGAGTCGTTGCAATTTACAAGTAATTTTTTTAAAAAGATTTCTTATAAAAGTTGAATCTAGAAAAGTTTTATAAGATTGTATTTTGCAAAATTCTGTAGATAACTTATTCATGACAGAGTAGCAATAGATTTCGTTTATTTAAAAGACATTCTTATAAGGAAAAAATACAGAGCACTATCATTATCAAAGATATCTCAATTTAAATGTATTTTTTATTACTTTTCAATGGAATTAAGTTGTTTAAATAGAAAGTTAATTCACTAGCAGTTGATTAAATTTTTAAATAAAAGGGTTTTATCATTCAAAATACATCACATAATTCTTGTAATTACATCATAATGATGTTATTAAAATTTTATTTTAAACATTACTACCCACACCCTGTTACATGACGTTTTGTAGGACGTAAAGGAGGTCAAATCATAGAAGATAAATACACTGAAAAGAAAAAATAAATAAATAAAGTGTTGATTTTACAATATAACACTGGCACACCCAGAAAAAGGAATTGATTAAAACTACAAAACATGTTTTGTTGAGTACATTTTGGTTGTTTTAGCAAAATTCAAGTAAAATTGAACCATTTTACTTGAATTAACAAAACATTTTTTGCTGACTATACAAAAAATTTTTTTTGGAATAGCAAAAAAAAAAAAATGTTTTTGTTGAATCAAACAAAATTTCCATTGACCTATATTTAAACAAAAAGTTTTTTCGGGTCAACCAAATTTTTGTTGATTCAACAAAACTTTTTTCTGGGTGCACTCCATCTGCCAGTATTATACCGTAAAATTAACAGAAAAAACAGTAAAATAAGCAGTAATACGCTGCCGCGCATACACAGTAGCGTATTACTACTTATTTTACTGTTTTTTCTGTTAATTTTACGGTATAATACGGGCAGATGGAGTGTCAGTATTGTAATGTAAAATCAACACTTTTGTTTTTGCAGTGTAGGTACATCAACTGTAAAAATATTGGAAAAGAAATTGCAAAAGTTTTTCACATTTAAAAATAATAAGAATGGAAAATCATGCACCAGAGATGGATTATGAAACACTTTCTATCACTAACAGAGTATCAATACGTAAGGATCAGGGTCCATAAGACGTGTTTTTGGCCCATGAAATAAGACTAAAATTCTATTTTGTTATACTGACTTAATTATTTCACTTTTTAATATTAGAAGATTTATCCTGTACGATTTCAACAATATTTTTCGCATTTTGTTGGGATTTATATAACTTACACAAGCTCAAATTTCATATTATTCGTAGTTTTTGATGAAAAATACGCAATTTCTCCTAATTTTATCTCAATTTTTAATATATTTTTTAATATTTTACTATGAGCACAGCTTTGCAACACTTTTATTTTTACATATATTGTACATTTTGATGTATTTTATAATATATGTAAAGGGGAAAGTGTTGCACGATTGCGCTGCTCCTATAAATAATTGAGGTAAAATAAGGAGAAATTGCGTATTTTTCATCAAAAACTACGAATAATACGAACTTTGAGCTTGTGTAAAGTCATATAAATCCGAACAAAATGAAAAACTATTGTTGGAATCGTACAGGATAAACCTTCTAATATTAAAGTGAAATAATTAAGTCAGTATAGCAAAATCGAATTTTAGTCTTATTTCATGGGCCAAAAACACGGCTTATGGCCCCTGATCCTTTCATTTTTTTCATACAATGAAATAAGATAAGATCATAGCGGAAGACACACTTCCAGCAATTATCGATCATAGTCAGTCCTGTAACTGAATTATTTTGTGCGTCTCTATAAATGAATGGTAAATGCTCCACAATCTATCGAAAACATGTTGTAGTATGTAGTGCACCTCAGTTATCTTTTTAATTTTGTTACGTTTGAAGTATCATAACAACATCATACGAATGCACCACAAACGAGTTTTCCCCATACTTCATAATATAAAGGAATTCATTTGTGCATCTCTGCTAACGAACTATAAATGCTACTTATTCCATTCGCTTGAGAAAGCATATTGTACATCTCATATTAAAAATATTAGAATAATTACTTTTTTTTTACAAATTGAAAATATCGTTTGGTAATTTAATGTCTTTTAATGCAAATATGCAAACGATATTTTTATTAAGAACTTATTGTTGATTAAACTTATTTATTATCTTAAAATTAATATCATTTTTGAAAAGATTAATTGAAAAAAAATATTTTGAAAAGTCAAAATATTAGAATATTTATTCAAGTGGTTCAAAATATTAGAATATTTCACATTAATTTTTCTTTAATTATCACCAATTATCATTGATTAAATTCAGATGATTTTATTTAAAATCAGTATTCTTTTTGCAGTTTGTTTGCTTTTTTGTCTTAAAATGGGTGGTGTGAGTGATATTCCTAAATATATATTACACTTCGTATGGTTGATTTGTATCGGCACGGTAAAAATCAATGTTATATAGCGAATTATTTACATTGTTCGCAATCAAGCATTAGTAAAATATTAACACAATATTCAAAAAATTGAAAACTTCAAAATAATCGCCAAAATGGCAGCCGAAAACCAAAAACATTTGCTAGAGATGACGGGAAACTGAAGCGTATAGTTTAAAAGTGTGCGATTCTTGCACCGAAAATGGAAAGAAGAAGTAGTTGAAGTTTGTACATCGACAACATTAAGACGTCTCTATAAATTTAATTTTGAATCTCGTGTACCGAAAACAAAACCTCTCATGACTGCAAAACAAAAGAGTATAAGATTGAATTGGTGTAAATCAAGACGTTTATGGAGCGAAGGAGATTGGAAAAATATATTATTTAGTGATGAAAGTATGTTTTGTGTTTCATATGATGGTAATCAAGGTATTAGAGTTTGGAGAATGAAGCAAGAAGCATTTGGTAAAGAATTCCTTAAACTTTCCGTAAAATTTGCTGCTAGTGTCATGGTTTGGGGTTGCATGAGTGCAGAAAGACCTGGAAAGTTATGCATCGTCTACGAAAAGGTTAACTCTCAGATATATCAAGAAATTTTGGAATATTACCTGATTCCATCATCAGAAGATTTATGTGAAGATGATTTCATCTTTCAACAAGATTTAGCATAACCGCATACCTCGTTGTTAACTAAGAATTGGTTCCGCCAACGCAACATTAAGGTACTTCCTTGGCTACCAAACTCACCAGACCTTAATCCCATCGAAAACTTATAGTGTATAATGAAAAACAAGAAAATCCTCCTTCAAGTAAAACTGAGTTAGTGGAACGTATAAAGTCTATTTAAGCTAATATTGATAAAAATGTTTGTAAACACCTTGTATGTAGTATGCAAGATCGATTGTACGCTGTTATGAAAGCTAAAGGGGATGCTACAAAATATTAACTACCATTTACTTCATATTCATAAGGTAATATTGTTGCGTAAAATAAAATATTCTAATATTTTGAACCAATCTAAATTTTATTCTAATACTTTGATGCGTTTCAGAAAGCTGTATACATAATTTATTGTACTGTATTTTATATTTTGTAAATATTAAAATCTTATCTAAACATTCCAGATTTAATTTATAAGAAATTTAATTGCATTTACTTAGTATCAAAAATAAATAAATGAAAAATATTTTTTTTATTACTTTTTCTCAATTATTCTAATATTTTGAATATGAGCTGTAATCCACCGTAGTAATGCATATAAATCTCATTATGTTTGAAATATCGTAGCATTAAAAAATGCACTGCAAACGATTTTTCTCCATAGACTACAATATAAGGGAATTCAATTGTGTATCCCTGTAATCGAACTATGAATGCTACACACTTCATGTTCAATTCTGAAATTTCTATAGGAAACCCCAATAACATATAACCATTACATGGCAATCTGAGTATATGTACGAGAGTCCCCGGACAGACGGAGAGACAGACAGACTATTCAGATGGCCAGGCAAACCGAATTCTTAAACACTTTTTAACTATGTCGAAAAGTATTAAAATAGCAGAAAACGGCAGAGAGTCAGAACTACGCACTTCATTCTTAATGCTGAACTTTTCATAGTAAACCTCAATAACATATAAACATTGCATGGCAATCAGAGTATATTTACGAGTGTTAGAGTACGAACAGACAAACCAATTTCATAAACAGTTTTCAACTGTGTTAGAAAGCGATAAAAATCTGCTCCATCTGCAGATTTTATTTGAGTATAAAACATACATTTTATAATAAACACATCGAACTATCTTATAATACTCAGCCCCATTCTAGTACGTCAATAAAATCTGCGATAAAGCAGGTTTCTTACGATTTTATGTTTTATAAAAATAATTTTTTCTTGTGAAATCTGACTTGAATTTCATATTTACAAAAAACATATTTATAGCTTACTTTACCAGTTGCCACTGAATTGCTTTAAAACCAGCATTAAAATTATACGTACGTGAACGTATTTTATATGAATAACACGTGGTAACAGTGCATCACTGCATATTCAGTCAGTTATCACTGCATTTTCGGTAAATTATAAACTGCATTTCTTTGCGATATTCTACTTAGAAATTTTCTGTAAATTATAATACACCCTCAATGATACACCCTTAATTACTACGCCTTGCACGTTGTCGAAATTTTCTGAACATCGTAGAGATAACGCATTAATAAATCTAAACAACCACATTTATTAAAATTTTGATGAATCTTTTATTTTATTGTGATATTTGAATGAGAATAATATCTCCATTTATATGTAAAAATATGCAAATTGTTTTCAGGAAGATTTCTGTTATAAACAACATAAATGACTTTAGTATAAATGATGAAGAAAATATTATTAAAATAAAAGTTAATTATACTTATTATAAAGTAAATTGAAGTAAATATTACTTTTCTTAGCTGTTTGGAAAGTTTAAACAGTATTTTTCTCTTTCATTTTACTTTTTTTTAATAAATCTGTCAAGATATTTTCTTTTCTTTATAAAATACGAGATTTATAGTGAAGAATCACTGAACAATGACGAAAAGTTTTCTTTATAAGAAAAACAACCACAAACTTTTAGAAAAAAAAAAACCCTGTAATTTATTTTTAAAGTATTCTAGAAGAAAGGCTCATTATTGTTAACTTCGAAAGGAAGAAAATAATAATCTTCTGATCGAGTTGTGTGCAAGATATATTTTGAGATAAATGTTTTTCAATAGATAGAATTTTGAAAATTTTTATGTACGTTTAAAACTTCAGAATCAATATTTTTCCATATATATATATATATATATATATATATATATATATATATATATGTGTGTGTGTGTGTGTGTGTGTGTGTGTGTGTGTGTGTAACAAAACGCTTTGTCCAGTGCGCCGTTTGTAAAGAAACTTACATATTGTAGTTAAAGATATTTATTTATTTGAGCATTTTTAAGCAAATAATATACGATTAATTTTATATATTGGGAAACTGCAATAAATTTAGAAAATTATAATATTTTAAAATTTAAACTTACGGTGAATTAAGTGAATTAAGTGAGGAAAAAAGAACAAAACAAATCTATGACACGGGATTCCCCTCTAGCCAGAGAGACCAATTCGAACCCTCCCTTCCCGAGAAAATATCGTAAGCGATAAATTTTAAGAAAATTAAATTTTATTGTTAATGGTGTTATTGTAAACGAAATATAAAACATTTTTTTAGGAGGTTGATTTATATGGTTAGGGAATCACGAAGAAAATAATATTCAAACTCTAATTAACAACAGTAAGAAAAAAAGATTTTTTAAAGCCTACTGCAGTATTCTGCCCTCTTACTAAAAAATGTCTTTGTTGCTTACGATAATTTAGCAGGAAGTAGTCGAATTAGTTGAGCCCTTTGAGCAAATGAAGTTGACCAAAAAGGTAGCAAGATGACGCTGAAATAATACTTGTTGGTAAGCCCGCAAAATTACTCAATTAACTCAGAGCAATTTCTGGCAGAGACTGATTTTTCCACAGAGCAAATTAGGCAAGCATCCAGTCCGACAATGGAAAAGAGGGCCCGTGATAACTTTAAATGAATCCCAAATAAAAAATAGTGATAATTAGTGATAAAAGTGCTCGTAAAAAAGCATAAAAAAAAGCTTTTGTTGTCCAAACCCTTTGATATTTTTAATGGTTATAAATATAGAGGTTTTACAGCCCGTGTAAAAATTACGTCAGAAATATTATGTAAATTAAATGTTTTCTTCCTGGAAAAACGAATTTTTTTCAAATTCTATAGAACGGGGGGAGCTCCCCCTCCCATTTCTCTTTCCATTCTTGCCTTCAGAAAAGTGAAAGTGCCTCCCTCCCTTTTCAATCCTTCTCTTCCCCTTGCAATCTCCAATTCCCTTCAAAAAAAGTTGAGGCATGCGCAGTAGCGCAGTAATGACAAATTTGGACTGAAAAATTACGTCTTTTGCTTCTCGCTTTAATATATAAGATAGTGTATGGGTTTAAAATTCAATTTAGAATTAAAATCTTTTACGGAACAAATATTGATTTTCTATAATTTGTGGGTCATAAATATAATCGTAGTGTGCCCATATAACAGTCAATAATTTCGAATAATGTTTGCTGTGTTAAACTTAAATACAAGCTGAAACGCCTTTAGAAAAACTTTCACCCAATGTACATTTTTATTGACATCTACTTGTTCGCATTTAATTTGTTATCATCAAAAGTTTTATGTCTTATTTTATGTCTCTGTGGATTTATATATATATATATACCACTAACCAGACCCCTACCTGCCGGGCATGAGTTTCTAGCTTGACGAGTTAGTACCTGGACGCGGGGCAAGATTCGCCCGATTACAGCATATTTGTGATTCACCTGACAAGAGCTTCGTTGGCATCGCAGCCGGTGCTTTCTAGTGGTTTGCGACAGTTTTTCTTTGTTTGCCGGTTCATGGTTTCTATTTAACTTTGTTGAATTGGTAGATTTAAAAAGAAGAAAAAATTAAAAAAGAGAAAATAATTACTCTCTTAATTTAGAATCTTGATCAGGTGACGAGACCATCACCTGACTAGGCACCTCCAGAGGTATAATTCATAGGGAACTTGGAGGACTTTGCATCCACGACGGATTTTACATGCACCAGGCGCCATTAGCATACATGGCTTCGTATCTGCTATCTCAAACCGATGACCAGACCCCTACTGTCTGGCAACGGGGCGAAGATCGGCTGATCGCCACTCCACTTGACAGGCATCCAGGCCCTCATGATTACAGGACCTAATTGTTACTTTGTTGAGTTACCTAGTTGGGCGGTTACTTGACAAAACTAAATCGTTCTAAATTCCTAATCCACACATCCACATGTCACACTAATTGGAGGGATTCTCCTGGATTTTTTGTTGCCTAATAGATGGTGATTACTTTTCCACGATGAGGATTTCTTTTTTGGAGGAGGCATGAAAACAGATGGGGCGCCGAAATTGGGCAAGTTGCACCAAGGGAATAATGCTTGAACGAACTTATCGTTGCAAAGGGGACGAGATTCTACCTTTCTACCGTATCCCATCGGGTTAAAACTGGCTGCGTAGGCTATTCTATTGGAATGAGTCAAGTAGCTCGTGCAGGCAGCTACTATGTGCTAGGGGGAAGTGACGGGGGAGGGGAGAAATTAAATAGTAATTGGATTAACTAATACTATTAAATAAAAACAAGTTGTTACGGAAATTACCCGACTGTTTACAGGGAAACTTAATTGTATGATTCTTATCCTAAACCACTTAATTAATTGATAATACGAAATGGTTGATTCTAACTATATTTATTCTATATCTATATCTTCTGACACTTGCTTACTTTGTTTTTAAGGTTATCGCTGGTGTTTTCATCATCGTTCTTGCGACGTTGCCTGTTTCTTGGTTTTCATTATTTGAGTTTTGCCATTTATTTTGGCTTGTCTCTTTAATGGTGGTGTGTCACTATCATGTTTATTGCCGCTTATGTGTGCTGGTCTTTTTTTGCCGTTTCTTTGGGCGCACCCCCATTGGGTTGTGTTTGTCATTTTCTTGGTGATCTAAGTCTTTTCTCTGGCTTGGTTGTTGATTATCACTAGCTTGTTGCTGGTAATTTTTGTCTTTTTCTTAGGTTTTATATCACATTGTCTAGGATTTCGCTGGTTTGTTGTCACATTTGTTAGGTTTCTCATATTGCGACTTTTGTCACTCGTAATTGTCAAATTCTCGTGTCACATTTTTTGTACGTTCTTTGCCGTTGCACAGTGTTTCGTTTTGTCATTTTTATATTTTTTTATTTTCTTCCGCTGCTTGCATTGGAGTATTTATCATATTGATTGCTTTGTGAATGCGCTTTTTGCAATCAGTACGTTGAATCCTAATGGATGTTATCACTACTTGTTTTGTGGATACATACTTATTCTATGGTTGCTTTGTGGTTGTAGGTGTGAGTTTTGAGTTTCACCCCAAAGATTTGCTGACACTTATGACACATTTTGTTTGATTACACTTCATCTTTTTGGTGAATTTACAGTCCTTCATAGATGACTTTCACTCCTCACTAGCACTAAAAAGAATGATTTTTTTCCCTTTTTTTCCTTTTTTACGTAGCAAGGATGTTTTCTTGCTATGTTTTTTTTTGGCGTAGCAAGAAGGTTTCCTTGCTACTTTTTTTAATATTAAATTATACTTACCAAAGGGGGGGGGTAATGGGGGCGAGAAGTATTCATCAAGGATCTAGCTGCTGGGAAGGTATATTTACTGTGATATTAGGTCAATATTTTCTGTTAACCATCTGATCGCTGTTTTTTCTTTTTTGCACTTTTTTGTTGTTTGTTAACTGTTTGTACCATAGTTTCTCGTTGTTGAGTGTTATGTGGATCAGATGTAGTGTTTGGATTAGAGGGCAGGATGTTAAATAATGTTTGGTGGTTCCCAGTATCCCACATGAATAGTATGGTTCATCTTTGTATTTAAAAAACCCAAAATTAACAATTCTGCCATTGCAAAACATTATTGGGAAATGAGCCATACCTTTGACTCAGCTAAAATTATCTCTAAAAATCCACTTCTATACTTGAACTTAACTTTGCGAATAACACCTAAAAAAATCATAAAAATATTATTAATTGTGACTTTTTGCTATTCCCTCATTGTCAGATTGCTGAGAATATTATATAAAAACCTCCTTTACTTAAACTCTATTAATTTTTTTTCACATTACCAGTTCCTTTACCTAAGCAATTTCCCATTGTCTGTTCCCTGTAATTTCCTGTAATTCTATTGGTCAAAAAACCTATTCTTTAAATCCGCTTTCCCTCTCTATATATGGACAAAATTCCATAATTGTTTGTTCTGAGGAATATCACCGTCCATGATCACCTATATATTCTTCCAATTCGCTCTGTTATTAAAAATCAAGCTTCAAAATTCCTTGATAATATACCCAATATCCCAAATCCTACACTTAAAATATAACATTTTACGATGTGCGAGCCTGCTTGAAGCGACGGGAGACTGAATACCACGGGAGACGCTTCCGGAAAACATTGACGCATTATAAATTTCCCCAGTTTTATGATATGATAGGGCTTTCCTTCTTGTACGTTTGAAATTTTCTTTTTTGTAAATAATTTTGTAAATGCTGTGTAAATAGTTTTCTTCTTATGACTATATTATTATCTGTAATCTATTTTGTAATTTTAATTGTAATTTTATATATTTTTATTTTCATTAATTTTTAATTGTTTTTGTATGGCGCCTTTAAATGGGCTTTTTATTTTTTGGGTTTGGCTTTTTTCCCCTATTTCAAATATCTAGATCATAGGTAAAGACTTTAATTCTCCATGCACTCTTCTTCATCATCTCGTCCATGTCCAAGTTTGTTCTGATGACGGCACGCTGAATGCTGCAATTAGTTAAAAAAAGTTCTGGTGGTTAAAACATTATTTTATCTGCTTATAACGAAGACATAATTCTGAATTGAATGCAATTTTTGTTTTACTGCATATCTACTTGGCGACAAAATGTATATGGGAGTTTCATTTTTTTTCTTGATCAATTGTACTGGGTGCAGATCCCCTTATTTATCCAAATCTTCATATATTGCGTAGAAAAGGGTTCTAGATGAATGGTTTTACTCTGGATCCTCATTTCTGCAAGTCGGCTTCTGATTGCCGAGCATTGGATACATTTGACGAGAGGAATTCTTGATCGGTACAGGGAAAGTCCTACTTCGTTGGCCTAAAATTCACGTGATTTTTACGATTTTTTTTTTTTTTTTTTTTTTTTTTTTTAGTTAGAAAAAAAAGAGGTATAATATTCGGGCTTTTAGCATTATATTTATTGAAATTTCACTTATATATTTGAATTTTTGTGTGTAAAAAAATGAATAAAACGTCTTGTGTTACAGGGAGTGCCAGCATTTGCACTCCGATTGGTCGACCGTTTATCTCCGGTCTCAAGCATTCGAAAAACATTTGGTTTTCAAATTATGTAAAGGCATTACATTATCTGGAGCTTATACCAACATTTAGTTTTGAAAAGTTCATTTTTGACAAAATTGGTGGTCATTTAGACCTTTTGCGAGATTGAAAAGATAATTAATCAATGGAAATTACACTTTTCGGGGGTATAAGCTGCAGGTAAAACGATTAGCTTTCTTTTAAATAAAAAATGAAGGCAATCGGTCGAATTGTTTTCGAGAAAAATGCTCGCGCATTTTGTTAAATATGGTTTCAAGAAAAACAAGATTAAGATTTTACGGTATAATTAATACCGTATAATTACCGTACCGATTAATAGCGTTACGTTCAACGAGCAAAAAATATTGCAAGGAATTGAAATATCCCTGAAATGAAAAACTGAGATTGAGAAATCGATAAAAAAGATTCTTTTTATTTTCAGAGAACTCTAAATGAATTTTTTTAAAACATAGGTGGTAAAAATAGACTTTTAATTAAATGAACGAAATAAAAAGGCTTTAGTAAAGAGATTTTAAGACTTAATAGGAGGATTTTATGTTTTAGGTCTGAATAAGCACTGTAATTAACTTAATGTTAACAATATTCCAATTTTATCATATGCATTCACACATGTATATATATTAACATTTTGTATTTCTTTAATTAACATTGCACACTAAATAAATAATAATACTACTGTTAATGCATGTGATAAAGTACGAGTATGTTGAATTTTTACATGCAAATATGTGTACATGTGTATGTAAAATTAACAATTAATAATCCGATTATATATGCGCATATAAGTTATAATTGTTAATGCACACATATTTTGTATATAGAAAGTAAAACACACTCATGCTTGTTCCTTATATTAACACTGGTGTTATTTATTGAGAGAGTGATGTTCTTTATAAATGCAAAGTGTCATTTCAACCTATTTTAAAACATTAAAGGAAAATACTTCATGCTAAATTTATGAATGTTTTTCTCATAGCTGGAAATTTATTTTATTCTACTATACACGATATCTCATAATAAAAATCTAATGTTCTTACTGTGCAGCAGGTAATATTACAAAAAACACTTTTTATTTTGATTTCCTTATAGTGTTTTTTTTAAATAAAACATTAAAATTCTTTATTCATGTCTAAAAGTTATAATTTTATAATAAAGATATAGCTTTATTTGAGGTATTATTGCAGTAGTAGATATATTTTAGAAAATAGCTATAGTGAAATTTAGCTTATTTATATTTATCTTACTTTATTCCATTGAGATTGATATAAATGTCCTTTGAAATTAATGTCCTTCATACGAAAATTTACGTTTAAAAATTTTTAAAGTAAAATATTTCTAAATATTTCAATTAAATCTATTCTAATAATTCTTTACTGTATTTTTTAAATATAAAAATATATATCTAATTAAATTTTACATGAAATATAGCATATAGAATCTAAAACATTTTATTATTAATAATATTCAGTGATTATCAATGTATTTTCAACATAATTTATTCCTTTTCTATTTCTGATATCGTTAAAGAAACTGTAATTTCCAAATGAAAAACATTAATTTAGGATTTTTAAGCGATAATAATCTTGTTGTTCAATACAGTGAATTTGTTTAAAGAGGAATTTAAAAAAAAATCAATCTATTAAGTTAATTAAAATTATTTTTGTTCAAAACGACAAATATATATATTTAAAAAAAAAAAAACTTTTATTCATCCAAAGATAATTAAATTCAGATTCATAAAGTTTTTCTTCAGTTGAAAGATTGCCAACTGGCTATTCCTTGAAAACTAACATTACACTTGATTAATTACCAGTAAATACTTTTTAATGAAAGGGAATGCAGACTTTATTCTCTTTTCATTTTCAGTAATTTGATTTCTTTTTTAAATATTTTGACACTTTTTCAATAACAATAATTATAATTATTGTTTCATGTTTTCTCGCATGAAAGGGTGGGGCTTATAATTTCAGATGAGTTGTATATTCGAGATAGTAAAATTCGTAAAATCAGTAAATGGATCTTTGAAATATACTTTGTGAGGGAAAATATATTATTCGTAGCATTAAAACTGAACTTCCATTTACAAGGGCAAGAGATAGAACTAATAACTCATTACGAAAATGAAATGTAAACTTTAAATTTCGACTGATTGGAGCAATTGATAAATTAAACAAATTGATGATTTTCAAAAGTGAAGTATTGGGTGAATATATCTGTTCAAAAGTATTCCAAATACGTACGGTAAATGGAAATGTGCTCGAATTATTTTGGGCGATTCTGTATATGATCTATAGAATTTATACATACCAAGTAATATGCAAAAAATTAGTTAATTTTAAAAACGCATACCATAATTGAAAACGCATGTCCAGAATTATTTCTTCTAGACAGTAACCGAACTATTTTGTATGTCCTGGACAATGAAGGATAAATGCTATGCATACCATATTATGTAGTAAGCCTCTTGTAGTGCACCTCGGTGACGTATATCAACTTCGATATGTTTGAAATAGTCTAACATCATTAAAATACACAGCAAACGATTTTTTCCTGTAGACTACAATGTAACGGAATTTTTTGGGGGTCCCTGTAAAAGAGCCATAAATGCTACACACTTCATTTTCAATACCGAACATGCTATGGTAAATTTTAATTACATATATCAATTACATGATAATCCGAATGTAATTACACGAATTAGAGCGGGAATAGATAGGCGGATAGACAATCCGAATTTATAAACACTTTTCAACTATGTTGGAAAGTTTTGATGATGTAAAACTTACGAGGGAAAAGGTTAACTTTTTAGCGCAGTTATTGTTTCAAGACATAACACTTTTCTGTGCTATTTTATTGTTAGTTAATGTACAAGGTTTACGATTCCAAAAAAAAGTATGTTCTGATTTAATTAAGTTATCTGTTATTTTAGAAATCGTTATACAACTTCAAAGATTGCGATTTTGTTTATTTCACATCTTGAATGATTCTAACTTATTCACGAAATCATATACTGCGAATAATTTAAATATAATAAGTATGAACTTTATTTTACAGGAACTGTTACTGATTCATTTAACAATTAAACCTTATCACAAGAAATTGTTTCGTAGATATACTAGAAGGTTTTCTAATGAATCCTTTTATCCTTTAGTTCCATATCATTATTTATGTTGAAAAGAATAACAAATTTGCATAAAGTTACTTGCTGATAAAAAAAAGAAAGAAAACTAAACTGTTGGGTGATTTTTATTGTTTTAATTCACATTACACCAAAGTTTATATTACACAGGTCCCGTTTTCATTCAAATTTTTAAAACTTTTAAATGTTTGATTTCAAACATTTTAAAATGTTTCATTACCTGTTTTATCGTGACATTTTTACAGCTCATACATATCTGCATGCGAATTGGAGATATTCCAGATAACATAATCTGTTATTAGTTACGTTATACTCTGCTAAAAATAATTTCTGAACTGTAAAAAAAAGACAAATATTTCTTAATCTACGAAAATATAATATAACCACGAACGAAAATACATAATAACTTCTTCCAAGTTACCTATGATTCCGAAAAACATTTTTATGTTTAGAAACCTCAGAAAGCACTATATTTTTGCGATTTAAAGTTTATTTTGCTGCCACGGACTTTCGAAAACGTTTCTGTTTTTTTTTTTTTTTTTTTTTTTTTTTTTTATAGTGTATTAATAAGTTTTCTCAATCAGGAATATCGGGTTTTCGGCTGCTAATCAATTATCAAGTAAACATTTTCATATTCAATAAACATGTTTTATAGACAAACATGACAAATTAACAGCATTAACATTAAAATTAAATTTAATATTATGTTGTTACTCTTGCTTGTATAAATTCAATTACGCAGCTGAAAATGTTTAATTGAGAATTGATAGCATACTAAAAATGGACATATCTGGGTTGAGAAAACAGATTATTACACTATAAAATCTACTCGGAAACGTTTCCGAATATCATTGGCATCAATAAACATTTTGTTTTTATAAATGCCTCTTTAAATATCGAAAATATATTGGTATCTGAGGCTTCTAAAGATAACGAACGCTTTCGTGGATATCGCGAAATCATGGATATCTTGAAAGAGGTTATTGTGCATTTTCATTCTTTTGTATACGTTTGTAAACGTATGTTTTTTTTTTTTTTACAGTGCGGATTGAACAAACTTTTGGTGATGCAGTAGATGCAACCATAAGATTGTGAAATCTCGTCCTTACATTTAAAGCTCCGACTAAACCGCAGCTTCAAACATTAGAACGAAATTTCATCCTCGTATGACTGCAGCTACTGCCAAAAGATTGTTCAACCTCAACCCGGGAGGGACAATAATAACTTGGAATTTTTACATCGTAGTTTATAACAAGCATACTTCCTAAAACTTTGATTTCCTCGTTTACTTGACCTTATTATAGTTCATACTAAGCCAACATTTTCGAAACAAACTTTTTATGCAGCCAAACTCACATCATATTCTTTTATTTATCAAGGAAACAACTATTCAAAATGTATTAAAATATAATTCATGTTCACTCAATGTGTAATATGAATTATCAAAGCAAAAAAAAAAAAAAAAAAAAAAAAAAAACTCACAGATTTTTTGCAATATCTTTAAAAATACATAAGAATTGAAAAAATATATATTAAAATAATTTTTTTACGTGGGATAAATTTTAAAATATTTTTTCCCTTTCATGCTGGGGAACCAGACCCATTATATTTTATCTAATTTTGTGTATACGAATGAATATTTCATTTTCTTCGTTAAATTAGCACACAAATAAAGCAAAAATTTCTGTAAAAATTTAGTATGCTCATATATTGAATCAGAAAAATATTTAAAGTATAAATAAGAAAGATATAACTTCGCGGATATAAATATATATTTTTGTTAAACAAAATAAAACCTAAACCGATACGAAAATAAAAATCAATTACGAAATTTCATACAACATACATAAAAGCGAAAGGAAAGCAATGCATTTAGAAGAAGTGCACCATTAGAAAAATCATTATTTTTAAAAACATAGCATAAATTATCGGAAAAGAAATAAAAAACAAGACCAACTTCGCGGTTATCATATTATTTCTATTTGTAAAATAATTTATCAGCAACTTCACCTAAGGAAATTCTACTAAAGTTATTGAATGAATAAAATAGCTCATATTATTTAGATTTCTAAATGACGGACGGTTGCCGAACTCTATCATTACAATCGAAATTTTAAAAGACATTTAATATCAACATGTAACTTCTCCTGCATTTTTACACACTTTTATTTAACTTAGCTTTGTTCATGTTTGTAAAGAAATAATTTTGTATCCGATTTTTCACTCACTTACTGATAGGCTAAGAATTATGAAAAATATGTACACATTGTGTTTTTTATGACAATACAACATTAAAAAAATTACAGAACTTAATTATAAATTAATAAATTAATTTTAAGGCATTTTGCCGTTAGTGAACTGTAGGTGATAAATTGACAAATATTGTTCATAGTTACAACTGTGTATATAAACATTGGATTACAATTGTATGGTTAGAACACAATGGTTACAACTGTATATATTTATATAGTATAAAACTGTATATAGTATAAAACAACGGAGTTAATTATGAGCCAAATTACGATCTCCAAAAGAGGCCAGCTGGCTGTGAAACTGAACCAACAAAATATTTTAAATACCAAAAAGTAGAAAATATAAAGAAAATAAATAAATGTTTTTTTAAATATATACTTTATCAATTAATAGTTTAATATTAATTAAATTCTGAATATAAGTTGAGAAAACAATTTAGAAATCCTGAAGAGATAGTTTAAATCATGTTTTTTTCCTTTCATGTTGCCATATCCTAAAAAAGAAACAGGGCAAGATTTACATTTTTTAAAACAAATGCACTAGTTCGCGCTTTCTATCAAGCGGAAATTAAAGCGAAAAAATTTCAAAAAACATTGCCTACGCCAAATTAACGTATTGTAGGGAAATGTTTTTGGAACACCATGAATTCCAGTCCTGAAATGAGGCGCGATTTTAACATAAATATTGAAAACTTATAGAAAAGTTTTTATTTTTTAAACTATTTTCTCTTTTAATCTTGTTAATCATGTCAAAAGCCTTTCTTTGATAGGGAAATCAAATTGTAGCCTCCAATATCAGGGACGTTTTACTCATTCTGCAAGCGATTGCTTAAATACATGACCTGCTAATAAAATTTCATAATCATCAACGAGCAAACAATTAACACCTTCACATCGATGTTGTACGCTGCGTACGTCATGTTTTCATCGTAGATCACTACCTGTCATACTGCTCATATGTCATTTATTATTCCTAACTGAGTTAACTTGTTTTATTTTGTGGCAAATAGCTCCCATCTTAAGAGTGGTTTATGGTAGTGGTGTATGAAGACTTGTAAATGTATATAACAGAAATGGTCTGGAGGAGAAGGGATTAAGTGTAAAAAGTGTGATGATTCTCACATATATTCGACTAATATGAATGTTCAAAGAATCTTTCAGACAAACTTAGCGATTTATAATAGATATACTATACACTGAAATGTTTCGGATGATTTTTTTTTAATTGATAGCTCAAAAGTACATAGTAGAATAAAATTATTGTCACAAGATCTCACTTCTACCTCCGACGGTGTAGATCCGTGTTGTGTGATTTATGCTGACACAAATGCATTTTTAGACAGCGCAAACGTAACAAGGAATCTCACAATTCTACTTTTTCTTCATTATGCTTTTTCTTATAGGACAGATTTGCTGCATTTTAGCGTTAGCAGCAGAAGAATAATTCTTCAACACTACATTAATTGGAAATGCTTCCAATGATAAAACCATATTGGTTAAATATTGGCAGTATACATTGAAAATAGTTGAAATAACATCCAACTGTTACATAAGCATTGGCTTTACATTGGAGATATTTTCAATGAAAATAAAATGTTGCAGATAAGTTGATTTTAAATTGGAAATATTATTAAAAAAATGTAAGAGAAATTTATTCTAAATATTGGTGAAATATTGGAAAAATATAAACACATCAATGTTAGGCTACATATCTACATTTCATGCCAATACAGTTCAATTTATAACCGACATGTAGCCAGTATTGGCATGATATGGCGGATACAAACAACATTGGCTTAACATTGTTTTGCTTTTAAGGAAATTAAATCGAGAATAGCAATCGATTATAAGGATGCAGATCAAGCCGCTGAGTCATCTTTCGTTGAATATCAGAAAACTAAAAGATAACGACTGGGTGGAAAATGGCACAAAAGTGGCTTTACGCATGTGCTTGCACTTCAGACGACACCCAGCTCTTGTAGATTTAATTATGAATTAAATAAATCAACTGTTCCATTCTGTAAAATCCCGGTTCTCATCGTATATATAATATACCCGGAGGTGGCAGCACAGACAATCACCTCATCGAGTTCACGGCTGAAATTCCAGAATTAGTTAAACCTCGATTCGCATATTAAAACGCAATCGGTCTGCCAAGTCATATCTTGGTGGAAAACACCTTAAAACCCGATTTTAGCGGTTGACTCGTAGGTTTACCATTGCGTTTTCCTGCACCCAAATGTATGAAAACATGGAGGACTGGGAGCAGGAACACACAATAGTAAACCTACAAGCCAATCGCTAAAATCGGGTTTCGGGTGTTTTCCACCAAGATATGACTTGGCAGACCGATTGCGTTTTAATATGCGAATCAAATTTTAACTAATTTTGGAATTTCAGCCGTGAACTGGATGAGGTGATTGTCTGTGCTGCCACCTCCCGGTCTATAACACTTAAAAAGGAAAAAGTTCAGCATGTAAGGAGTTTCCATTCTCGCACCAATGTACAGAAGCAATAGCTATTTAGGTATTGGCTCTCTTTAGTTGCACGTTGGATCTTATCTACAATGGCTCCACTTTATTTTGTATAATGAATCAAATTGCAAAAGATAAGAAATTCACACACACCGTCAAGCTAAATGCTCGTCGTTGAATGTCGTAATTTAAAATATTTGAATTATTCATTGGACCTTTGGGATAACACCTCAAATTGGAAGCTGTAAAAATGCGGAAACTGCAGAAACGGCGCAAATTTGATTTAATATAATTGAAAAATATATCTAATACAATCTGCATGCATTTCAGTTCAAAAAACGGTTACTGTTAGGGAGAGAAAAATAGAAGTTAATTTAAAAATTCAGCAATTTCTTTTAAAAAACTTCAAGTAATACATCTCAAACACCTCGAAATGCAAATAAATGGACTTATCCCTATTTCTAGTATAAACCAACAAGATTGTATGTATGACATATATGACAGTCTTATTTCTGTAAATGTAATGTTTCTTATACAGCTGTTCAAACAATAGTCAATAAAAATACACTAACACAGCTGCTGGTCTTACCGATCTCTTTAAAAAAACGCATGCATATCAATAGAAATATATATTTTATCACTTACTAAATTTATAATATTTTTTCCTTTGCATTTTAGAGAGTTTCAATTAATATTTTGTACAATTTCAGTTTTTTAATGATAATGCTTGAACAAAATATTTCCCTAAGCACTAATAATTATTAAAAGTCATCGCAATTTTCTTTATTTATAAAGGAACATTTATAATTTTAATAACTTAATTGCTAATAAAGAGGATACATGACTTTCCAAGAGAGAAATTACCAAAAGTGGAAATTTCAGTTATCTACTTTCTCATATGTTGGCTCTGATTTATTGTCTCGAGTCTAAAATTAGAAAACTATTTTAGATTTCAAACATAATTAGCTATTCAAGCTTTCAAAGATAAATGCTAAAATTGGGTGATTTATAAATCTGGCGATTTTCAGTTTCTAAATTCTAATTTGTTTGATAATATATTTTGCTGGTCTGTATGGATTTAGTCATTTCTTTAAAATAATATTATATAGAAGAAATTAAAAAAACATGTTAGGTATCCAAATAAGTTTTAAAGCATTTTAGAGAACACATTTTTACTCGTGTCACACTTCAAAATGCGTGCTAAAACACATATTTGTACACATAATATTTTTTACTCCATGAATTTGTTTAATATTTACAATGCTATGCATTTTTAGTGCATTATACAATGTTAGGTATTTTTAAACATAATATTTTATTTAGAAATGTTTAATAATTTATTTTAAATTTTATTAATATTCTCAAATTAAAGTGTTGAGAAACAACAAAACGAACTCATCAAAACCTAAAATCATCCCAGATTTAAGTTATTAACTTTAATGCAGTTACATAGATATAATGCGTCAAATGTGTATATAAGGTGGGGGGGGGGGGAGATTAGAAAAGAAAAATAATCGAAAAATAATTAAAGGAATGTTCCAAGATCATACGTATAACTTTTCAACATTAGTTTTTAATTTGCGAAATGGAGGATATTTTGTAAACCGTAAATATTCATTTTGAATGTAATACGATTAAAGAAATTTATACTAATTAATTTTGAAATTGCATGTTTTCTGATTTCATTAATATAAATTTTCGTCTACTTTTGAAACGCTTTGTTGTAGAAAATAATCAGTATAAGTGTTCAGTTTAATTTTATTCTTCAAGGTTTTTCATTATATTTCATTATCATTGTTTTTATATTTATAAAGAGCGGGACATAAAGAATCGATCAAGTAGATGAAATATCTTTACTCAAGTAACTTCCATTTTAATAGACAGTACAAATTTTTACTTGAGATTTGATTTTGTATATATAAATTTTTCTTGTAAACTTTTTATTTTAATTTTTATGTTTCATAATTATTTGTTATTATTCACAAATGTATTTTGGAATTTTATAGCTTCGAAACTTTAGAGAATAGAAGCATATCGGATAACATGTAAAAACTGCACGCCATTCAAAATACCTATTACTGTAAAAAAAGGGTTTAAGGTTTTAGATTCTGCTATTTCTGAAGAATAAATACCGCAATAAAATTTCGAAGAATAAATATAAGTTTTATTCTTTAAATTCTACTAATATTTTAAAGGATAAATATGAAATAAATGCACGAGCATCTATTCTGAATCAAAGAACGTAAAACCAAATATATTCATAAATCTAGTTTTATGAATTTATTTGCTATGATGAAATGGCTAAAAGGTCCTTCGCTTTTCATGGTATCAACAAACGATGATATTTTAAAGAAATATACAGATTACGATTCCAAGTACATATCTATTTTAGGATTTCATAAACTATTCTGAAGGTTATAAGTTTGTTTTAAATAAATGATATTTAAAAAATAAATAAATTGTATGAATAAGGCCCAATAAATGATATCACTAATCAGTTGGAATGGCGATTTTGATCGCGTTATATCAGGGCTGTCTCAATATACCGGGCTTTGACAGCTTCCTAGTCTGGGGAAAGTCATGTGATCAAAGGGGGGTAAGAGAAAGCTACAGGAAGGAAAATTTAACCCCACTCCGATTTCTCCCTAAGTTAAATGAAATCTGGCTTGTTGTTCTGCGTATTGCTATGGTGTGAGCAGTGAGCACGTGCTTCGGTTGTCTATACGCTTTTTCGTTAGCTGCAAATTATTGCACAAATTGGATTCAGAAGATTTAAAAACCAGACGATTATTTAGTTAATTTAAAACGGACATCATCATCTTTAAAACTTTGGTTAAACCGTGAGAGGATATACGTACTTGCATCTAGTAAAGAAAATGCCTCGGTATTGCTGCGTTCCAAACTGCACGTCAAATAAACGTGGTGAAATTTACACGACTTGATTTCGATTTCCTAAGGATGAATTATTGAAAAGAAAATGGATGAAAAGTATCCCGAGAGATTTTACTCCGAATGATGATAGTGTGGTATGTATCAAACATTTTGAAAAAAGACTCAATCATTTTTGTTGACTAAGTTACATCAAGAGATGGAACGGTGACAGAATATGAAAGGACCCAAAATTATCAAGTGAAGCATACCCAACCATCTTTCTAAATTGCCCCAGTTATTTAAATAAAAAACTTTCTGTGAGGCACGCAACTATTGAAAGAAAAAAAAAGATGGAAAAAATGGACGAAGATTTATTGGATGATTTTCTTGAAAAGGAAAAAAATCAATTCTATTGCTGATATTAAAGAAGAATTGAAAAAAGACAATAATAGGATTCATACCTTTCTTAAGGAGAATAATATAAATATTCATTATTGTGCTGACTCTGAATGTGTTCATTTTTACTTTCTTCTATCTATAATAGAAGAAAGTATTGTAATCGAAATTTTTTTCGACGGATTTACACGTTTTAGGGGTCAGAGATTCCGAAAAACACGTTTTTACAAAATATCTGTCTGTCCGTCTGTCCGTCTGTGTGTCTTCATTGTATCATCGAAAAGTGTATGAAGTTATGCTGCAAATTGAACCTAATTTTTTTTCTATATTTTTGGCTATGGCAAGCAGGTTCTATTAGAATTTGGAGATATTTCGACGAAAGGGGGCGCTGTGATCGATATTTTTGTTCCATTTTCACTATTGTACCATCTAAAAGTGTATGAAGTTATACTTCAAATTGAACCAAAATTTTTTTCTATGTTTTTGGCTATGGCCAGCAGATTTTATCAGAATTTGGGGATATTTCGACGAAAGGGGGCGCTGTGATCGATATTTTTGTTCCATTTTCACTATTGTACCATCTAAAAGTGTATGAAGTTATGCTTCAAATTGAACCAAAATTTTTTTCTGTGTTTTTGGCTATGGCAAGCAAATTCTATCAGAATTTGGGGATATTTCAACGAAAGGGGGCGCTGTGATCGATATTTTTGTTCCATTTTCACTATTGTATCATTGAAAAGTGTATGAAGTTATGTAGATAATTGAACCAATTTTTTTTGCTATGTTTTTTACCATAGCCTGCAGATCCAGGTTGAATTCGGGGATATTTCGACGAAAGGGGGCGCTGCCATCGCGATTTTTGTTCGATTTTCACTATTGTGTCATCGAAAAGTGTATGATGTTATGCAGATAATTAAACCAAAAATTTTTAATATGTTTTTGGCTGTAGCCAGAAGGTCCTACTAGAATGTGGGATATTCCGCCGGAAGGGGGCGCTGTGATAGCCATTTAAAGATTTCAAATTCAAAAAGATGTATAAAAAAATTGTTCCTATTCTTAAACGCTTAACACTATATATTTATATTCGCCAACGTCAAATTTTCGCCAAGCTTGGCGGGATTTGACGAAATATCGCCAAATTTGGCGACAAAAATAGGTTGCCACAAATGAAGCAAACTTGGCTATAGAAGACTAATTTGGCGATATTCTCATTCAAATTCAATGTTGACGAGAACTGGGAATGAATCTTCTTTAATTGGGTTCCACGTATTTTAGCTTCGTGTTTTCCAGTAAAATTAGCTAAAATCGTAAAACCAAGGAATAGGGAGGCTATCTGTTCCGGTCGGTACAGGCCAAAAGAACGTTTCGTAGTTTAGTATACATCAGTTGATTGCATCCTGGTAACCCGATGATCGCAAGCGGCTGACGTACAACAGAATGACGAAAAATATTGATTTTATTGGCGATGTGAGGACGAAATTAGAAGTATTAACATGATTGAGATAGAAGAAAGTTTTGGGATTGGCACATCCGACTAGTTTATTTATTAAGTGCAGTAAATATGTGGAAATTGAGAAATCTGTTCAAATCAATAAAAATTTATAAGTAACTGTCTTTACAGGTAAGCAAATAATTTATTTTGATGTAATTTTAACTTAATATCTTGACTTGTTGGGGAGAATTGGAAAATATTTTAACCAATCTTAAAAATTATGAAATTGTTCAATTCCAAGAAAGTAAAATAGATAACTATTCTAAAACTATTGAGTCTTGGAAACTGTTTTTAGAGGAAAATTCTAATACTGAAATTAGTGATTCAATAACATTTATTTTAAAACAAATGTTGTTAGTAAAAAAATCTGTACATGCAAGAAATTACAGCAGTAATTTAATAATATTTGCTTATTGTATTTATTTTAGATCATCTGCATGTTATTTATATTTATATAAATCTAAATTACTTTGTTTGCCATCTTTAAGGCATTTAAAAAGAATATCTGCAAATTTAAAAGTTTCTCCGGGTATTGCAACACTTGAAAATAAATCATTTTTGAAAGAAAAATGTGATAATTTGAAATAAAATGAAAAAATAGTCAATTTATTAATTGACGAAATATATGTTAAGCAAAGCATTTTCTATAAATCTCACAAACTTGTGGGATTTGCAAACAATTCAGAAAATCAGGCAACTACTATTCAGGCATTTATGTATAAATCACATTTTTCTAAAAATAAAGAAATTATTTCTTTAGTACCCGTAAATAGATTAAATGCGGAAAACCTTTTCGACATGACAAAAGAATTAATATTATTAATGGAAAACATTGGTTTTAGGGTAATATCCGTTATATCTGATAATAACCGTATCAATAGAAATATGTTTATAAAACTATGTGGAAATAATGAATTAAAATCTTGTATTACACATCCTTATAATGAATCGGAAAAATTATTCTTATTGTTTGATACTGTTCATTTAATTAAAAGCATTAGAAATAATTGGTTATCTCAAGTAAATAAAATATTCTATTTTCCTAATCCTCAGAACTGTACCGAAATTTTAGAAGCTTCATTTACTGCACTAGAAAATATTTATAATTCATGTGAAAAAATTTTTAATTAAAATAATTTAGTAATAATTATAAAAGAGCAATTGTATTCATTATATAAGTTTTTCTTTCTGATGAATTTGTTTTGTTTGCTAATTGTACATTTTAAAATCTAACAAAATAAGAATAATTAATGAAGAGTATGTTTTATATATAAATGGAATTTTGTGAAGGGGACTATTTTATTAAAAGAAATATTGTGAAGGAGCCTGTTTTATTAAGAGAAATTTTGTGAAGGGTTCTGTTTTATTAAATGCCTGTTTTATTGAAAGAATACTGTATTTCATCTACTGTAAAGCAAAGATTTACAAAACTTTTTTCGTTAGAGTTGTTTTATACAATAAATAAGTATATCTAAAATGCATTCTTTCATTTATTTAGGTGTTTTTTTAGAATTCATGTGAAATTTTGTTTTATTGAAATAACTTACTAATGATGATAAAAAAGCAATTGTATTCGTTATATAAATTATTTACTCCCCGAACGGGAAACAAAAGAACTCATGCTATAATTTTATGTTATTGTTTGAATTTCATAATATATTATTCCTGATATCTTTTGATGCGTATTAAAAATGTTTGTAAATTTATAAATGAAAGAATACTGTATATCATCTATAGCAAAGCAAAGATTTACAGTAGTTTTTTGTTAGCTGTTTTGTATAATAAATATCTCTAGAATACATAATATATTTTCTTCATTCTGGTGATTTTTTAGAATTCATGTGAAATTCTGTTTTATTAAAATAACTCACTAATGATAATAAAAAGCAGTTGTATTCGTTATAGAAATTATTTACTCTCTAAACTGAGAAAGAAGATCTCTAGAAATTATTTTACGTAATTGATTAAACTTCATAACATTTTTTTTTGTGATATCCTTTGAATTGATGCACATTAAATATATATGCAAAAAACTATAAATGAAATAGTGTTATCATTAGATTTCATTTCAAATTTATTAAAAAACAAATATTTAAGTTTTTGGTAGAGTTGTACATTAAAAATATTATAATAAACCATCTTTTTATTCATTCAGTTAGTTTTTAACATATATGATTTTTTAAAAAAATATATAATAAATTAATAATATTTATAAAGAGAGAGGAGTTCAATTTGTTATTCAAATCATTTGCACTTAATTGAAATGTGTCAGGATGAAGATAGGTTATTATTTCTAAGGCATCATTCTAATGACAGTTGTGGTATTTAATATCTTCGGACATTGAAGTTGAATACTTTAAAATAATTATACAATAAAACATTAATATTTCTATTTTGAAATTTATCTATTGTGAACAAGTGTTTACAAGTGGATTTTCTATACGTTAGTAAAGGTAAGTAAATTTACATTTATCGGCATTTTTCTTTTAATAATAACAAAGAGTGTTTTAAGTAAAAAAAGGAATCAAAGAAAGAAAGAAATCAACGACAGTAAATGAGAAAAAATATATGTGTTATTATTTTAAATGTAAACTTCATATTGTAGCATGGTGGATATAGAGTTCAACCTTCCCTCCATTCCCCTAGCGGCGAAAACGCTGTCCCGGTCTGTTATATCAAGATGGCCTTGGTTATATGCAGTAAATATGCAGTTTTAATATAAGAAAGATCTCTATATGTTATTCAGATTTGCACATGTATTAATGTACCACATTCTAAAGTAAATATTCTATTTTAATATAAGAAAGGTCTATAATGTTAGATTTTAATAAAATTTATACAGTTATTGATGCACTACATGCTAAAGAAATTAACGTAATGGATTATTAAAGTTTTATCGTTAAATTCTATTTGTAAAAAAATGAAAATCTTTGTATGAATGTATAAGATAAAATAAATGTACTTTTTTTGCTATTGGCTAAAAACCGTTCAGTTGTTTATTGCGCTTACTTCCTTAATGTGTATTAAAATTTTTTAGAAGGTTTTGTGTAACAAAATTTATTTATATATATATATATAAAAGCTTATTTCACAACTTTATGTCGGTACGACATAGTAAATAAAACAAAAAACAGTTACATATTTTTTTTGTCTTGAAAGAACTTTTACAACCAGTTAATTTAATTAAAAAATAGTAAAAAGAATGTGTTTAAAAAATCGCATATTGCTCGTCCAATTACAGAACGTCATAAGTTCAAAATTTAACATTTCTCAGTACAGAAGTTTGGAAAACTTCTACGTCTATGTTTGCCTTAGATATCTTTTATAAAGGGAGACTTGACATTGGCGCCCCAGAAGATTTACAAATTGGAGCTAGAATAGCGGATTTAATAAATTTTCTCGGAATATAAACGTTTAAGTCTATTTGTAAAGTGCCTGTATAGGGATCCTGTAAAAATTCTCCCGTGTCTTCAATATACACTGCTCAAAACAATTAAAGGATATTTGAAGTTTTATATAAAATAAAGATATAAACGAAAGTTTTTTTGCCGAAAATAGAAGAAGAGAATCACAAATGCAAATTTTTCTGGTTTTCAAACTGTGGAGTATGCAAATTTTGAGTTCGACGTCAAAAATATCGCTTCAGCGGCAGCGAATGAAATTTGACTTTCAACTGGATAAAAGAGAATGAAGACAAGGATGATCGGCATTCAGTGATTGCTTTGTTTCGATGAGTACGATGTCTCAGCGAAGTCATTTGACAGATTCAGAAGCTTGGAGAATTGTTGGTAGGTTAGAAGGGGGGCAAACTCAAGCCGAAGTAGCGCAAGCCATTGGAGTGTCACAAAGTGTCATTTCCAGGATCTGGAACCGTTTTTTGGAGAGTGGATGTGCAGGCCGAAGACCAGGGCAAGGTCGTAGACGGGCAACAACGCCCAATGAAGATCGGTATTTAGCGTTAACAGCTCAGAGACACCGAAACATGAACGCTACTCTTCTCCAACAACACCTTCGCTCGGCTACAGGCACCACGATTTCAACTCAGACTGTCCGAAACCGGCTCCATGCTGTAGGTCTGTATGCTCGCCGACCGATGGTATCCATTGACGGGCGCACTGACCTCTACATCATTCGAGATGGAGCTCTGACTGGTCGCCGATATAGGGATGAGATCCTCAGACCTATTGTAGTCCCTTACGCTGCAGCAATCGAAGATAACTTCATTTTAATGGACGATAACTGCAGGCCACATCGTGCAAACCTGGTGGAGGATTTCCTTTTCGAGGAAGGAATCGTTCGAATGGAATGGCCAGCGTGTTCTCCAGACATGAATCCAATCGAGCACGTTTGGGACGCTCTAGGAAGACGAGTTTCTGGCCGCCAACAACCCCCACAAACTCTCCAAGAACTGGAAAGAGCTCTTCTGGAAGAGTGGGGCAGAATACCCCAACTCGTCATTAATAGCCTCATTGAGTCCATGCCTCAAAGGTGTTCAACGTTGCTGGCCGCCCGTGGAAACCATACCCCCTACTGAAAATGATTTTCTTTGAAGAAAACACCTTTTCTTATTCTTTTTTTCTCATATGCACAAATTGTGTTTTTTTCCTTTTGTACACAAATGCGCAATCAAATGCATTTTTTTCTGCCAAACATGTGTAATTTATTCTCATATAACCTACTATGTCTGTCGACCATGTATCAATCAGCTAAAAAGTTTCCCAGATACAAAATCCACCTAAAACTGCAATATCCTTTAATTGTTTTGAGCAGTGTATATATATATATATATATATATATATATCCAGGCTATTTTCTTTAATATATAAAAGTCTCTATAGAGTTCATTAGATTAGCAGCATCTTTTTTTTTAACTTTTTTTAATGTAATGTTTTGTTTATGTTTTTTTCTGAGAAGAGTACAGAGAGCTGATAAGATGAATACGTTAAAAAGCTGTAACGTGGTTCTGAATGGCAACTGATTGAAAATATACAACTGCCTTTATATATTTCACGAGTTATACATTAAAATTCTTCGATTATATTAGTAATTCAAATTTAATGAAACTCGAAGATACATCGTAGTGTCTTAGAGACTCGGATAACTTGTGACAACGTTTAAACGTTTTATATTTTTATACTCGTTTATTTTACTTAACTCTTGCGAAAAAATTAAATCGATCCAGTTTCTTGGGCTCAAAAATAGAACTAATATACACCAATACAGAAAAAACATAATAGATGCTTTTCCTTTTAGGTAGCTCCATTACAAAGAGTAAGAAGCTACCTATTGGAGTCGTCCGGAAAACTGCTGTATATTTTCACCGATCATGACACACAGGGCTCAAAACCACCATCTGTTCAAATGTTGATATATATATCGGATGCTTCACAGGCTATAGCGAACCTTTTAGTTGAATAACTCTTCAACGGGTAGAGCGAGGCTAACGAAAAAGACAGACTACCGCGGTCTATTCTACTTATCTTTTTTTACAGACCGCTAGAGTGACGTGATGCTCTTTTCGTACACCTGCATTGGTGCATTCGAGCATCACGTGACTCACGCGGTCTGTAAAAAAAATATAGGAGTAAAACACCGCGGTAGCCTTTCCTTTTCGTTAGCCTCGGGGTAGAGCTAGTGACTTGAAATTGTGCACGCATTCGCAGGGACCCAAAGGAAACTTATTTACGGACACTGGTTACTGTCGAAGAATATTTTGTTTTCGCCCAAATGTACCGATATTCAATCAAAAAGCGTGCTTTTTTAGGTGAAGCGTTTTATCTTTGTGACCAGAGACCTGCCGAAACACTCAGGAAGTAGTCTAGTGTCTTTAAAAATAGGACAAAACCATCTTCAAGCATTTTAAGAGTATTATTGCCAACTATGAATGAACAGGTTCAGTGGCTGATGACAAAGTTGGCATGAAGACCAAACAAAAGACGTAGTAAGTCGTAAAAAGTAAGTCTGCCCGAAAACATATCCGCTGCCAAAATAATGATGGAGGAAGAGCCATCAACATCAACTCGGTACTTGGCTCAACAACTTGACGTCAGTGCAGCCACTGCATGGAAAATAGTCCTCAAAGCTCTTGACATTTTTCCTTATAAAATTCGGTTAAGACAACCTCTCGGCTCCGATGCTATTGAAAAAAGACTGGAGTCTTTTCGTTCGACAACATCATGTGCGAAATGATCTACACTGGTTTCAACTGTGGCGATATCGTTTTTTACCATGAGTCACACTTTTGGTTGGATGGCTATATCAATCGTCAAAACTATCAGATTTGGGGCAGCGAGAAGCCAGCATTTGTCGTTGGCAAGCCTCCTTATCCGCAAAATGTCACTGTCTGGTGTGATATGTGTGCTGATGGTATTTTGGGTCGGTATTGTTTTGTCCAGACAGTGAATTCCGAACGCTATCTCGTCTTCTTGACAACGAGGTTCATTCCTGATGCCTACCACGAACACTGGATCAAAGACACATGGTTTCAGCAGGATGAAGCTCCTCCACGTACAACAGGAGACGTCCTGGACTTGCTTAGCAGTCACTATGACAACCGTGTCATCGCAAGAGGCATCCGAATCGCTTTGGCTAGGGACTTTTTTAGCCTTCCTATAGCCCTGAGGCTATATAAAAAAATCAATTCTACAGAGATTGACCAAAAACTAGAGAAGAGCTGAAAACAGCGGTAACAAGTGTGATAAGGTATATTCCAACAGATTCAAGGAATATTCAAGCAAGTAAATTGCAAATTTCGAGCAGAGACTTCGCTTCGTTTCTCCTCAGATGGCCAACATTTTGAGAACCTGATCTGTTAATTCTCTTTATTCTCATGTTCAAATCCTGAAATTTTGAAATAAAAATCTTTTTCCGTTCAAAATGTATTCAACTGTATATATATTTAATCTTTGTCATGCAATAGTTCTCGTATTTGTAAACTTATTTGGATGTAACTAAGCATGTGTATTGGGCTTACTAAGATGTCGGCTGAGTTCGCTGGCCAGCTTAACTAACCATTTTGTTTCAAAATGACGGCCACTTAAAAATTTCAAACTCAAACAAAAAAATAAATTTTCAAATTTATCTTTCGCTTAAATGTTGGATATTGACACAAGAATTCCGGAGCATTTATTGCTTTCCTTCTAATATCTTAAAAAATATGACTAAGTTATAGCAGTTTGAAATTCTAGGGTGGCTGACATTTTGAAACAATACAATAGATTAAAATAAGTCCTTCCGGCCTGTACCAGGAGGAAAAGGTAGCTTCCTTATTTCTTGGTTTTAAGATTTTAGCTAAGTTTACTCTATAACACGAAGCTAAAATGCAAAAAACCCGGTTAGAGAAGATTCATACCCAGTTTTCGTCAATACTGAGTTTGAATGAGAATTTCGCCAAATTATTCAGCTATAGCGAAGTTAGCTTCATTTATGGCAATTTAGTTTTTGTTTTTAATTTGGCGAAATTTTGCCTCGTGTCGCCAAGCTTGGAAAGAATTTGACTATAACGGATATGAATACATAGTTTTATGCTATGAGAGTTTGAAAAATAGTTACGACAGTGAAATATAATTTGCAATATATAAACCACGTTCACTAAAACTCATAAATTAATCGCTTATATATTTAGTCTGTTTTCGTGTTTCAAAATGTCAGCCACCCTAGAATTTCAAGCTGCTCTATTTCAGCCATTTTGAAACAAGATGGCGGACTAAGTTGGTCAACGGACTTGGTCCAGATCAGAGTCCTGCATCGGGTCGCGTTACACGCTTTTACCCGCACCCGACCCGACCCGTGGTTCGAGTCGGGTTGGCGCTATATTTTTTCGTTGCGGTTCTGGTTCGGGTCGGGTTGACTTCTACTTTTTTGTTGCGGGTCGGGTTGACTTTCATTGTTTCGTGTTCGGGTTGGTTTCGATTTGGGTTTTAACACTTGTGGGTCTGGATCGGGTTGACCCGCTTTTTCAAAAGAATGTCCACAATATTTTTTTAGATAAAAAAAATATATATAATAAGACCTCCAAAAATGGACACTCCCGAAAAGTGTACACCTCTATTTAGCGGACACTTTTTCAATTCCTGACACTTAGATATTTGTACACTTATATTACACTTATATATGTACACTTAATTGCACCGTAATTGCACCTTAATTGCACCTTAATTGCACCTTAATTGCATGTTCTTAATTGCACCGTAAAGAAAAAATAATCTATGATTACATTTCTTATACACATTTTATTTTTTCTCATGCAGTAAATTGAATATATACTCATCTACATTCATAAACGTATTTATTTTCATCTGAAACATAGTTCTGGTCAAACTTTTTGTGAAAATCCCAGCAATCCGACTTGCAAAAAGCTAAATATGACCCAGATGAATAATTCTAGGGTGAACCCGACACGCAGAAAGAAAATTTGTCATCCCGACCCGAACTAAAATTAGATACAACCCGACTCGATTGATTCAGAGGTTTCACAATATTTGAATTTTAAAGAATTTACTACATTTGTCCATTTTTCTATATAAATTGGTATTAGAGATATAATTGTACATAATAGAATTAAACATGATTTATTGTCCTTTGATTGCGGGTTCGGTTCGGGTTGCGGGTTGAACTATTTCGGGTTCGGGTCGAGTGCAGGTTGAACTATTTCAGGTTCGGGTCGGGTTGCGGGTTGAAATATTTCGGGTTCGGGTCCGGTTGCGGGTCGCCAAAAATTATTTTTGCGGGTTCGGGTCGGGTTGTGGTTCGATAAATTTTTTTTGGCGGGACACGTGCAGAACTCTAGTCAAGATCTTGGTTAGCCCAATACACATGCTTACATCCAAATCTGTTTATAAATACGAGTGTTATCGCACGACAATATAGTATAAATCAACATCTGAGCGGGAAGTGTTTTTGGGATCTGAGCGTCATGATGGGTAAAAACATACCAAAATTATCCGGAATTGCTTCTTACTTTTTGTAATGGAAGCTATCTAAAAATACCGGATTAATTCATGAGTTTTAGTGAACGTGATTTCTGTCAAATTATTTTTCATTCTTGTAACCATTATTTTAACTCTCATACGTGTAAAACTATATTACTCATATCTAGCGTCAATTTCTCGCAAAGTTAGGCGACACTTGGCAAAATATCGCTAAATTCGACGACCAAAAATAAATTGCCATAAATGAAGCCAACAACTATAGTAGAATCATTTGGCGAAATTCTCAGTCAAATTCAGTATTGACGAAAACTGGGAATGGATCTTCTCTTATGTTCGCATTTTAGCTTCGTGTTTTCAAATAAAATTAGTTAAAATCTTAAAACCAAGAAAGAGGGAAGCTACCTTTTCCTCCCGGTACATGACAGAAGGACTTTTTTGACTATGATCTCTTCAGGTTAAAAATGTGATAGATAAAAATATTCATAATATGCCTAAGTAACTGAAGAATGTAACAGAAAATAATACGATTTCTGAAAGAAACATGGCTAGAAAACTTTCATTTTTAGGAATGAATTTTGTGTTTGAGAATAAACCTTTCTATCCTTTATTTTCCACGTACCTTACTTTGAATGAAATATATTCAAAATATTCAATACCATTGCAGAATCTTATTTTACATTTGTAACAGAAATATTAAACGAATGTAAATGTTCAACGCTAAATAAATATTTTCTCAATCCTCCTGCTTCAAATGCGTTTTCTAAAATTTTCCCTAAGTGAAACGTTTGACTGTTGAAGCTATTTCTGGATAAAAAGACCCTGAAAATTCAGCCACATGTTTCTCATTCAACAAGTGCAAGAGTCCTTTTCTTCGTTTGAGTATAAACATACACTTATATTCTCACTCGGCTTGTCTTGCTACCATTATAATGTAAAATTGTTAGAAATAGGAATTTCTTTTCCAGATATTAACCTGTAACTTAAATCTCTAGTTTAAATTTAGCTCGAATTGTGAACAAATCATTTAATGTAAGAGTTTTTATCGATGCTGAATTTTGTTTATATGTTAAGGAACTTTTTTTGCCAATCGATATAGTTACAATAGGGATAAATTTTACCAGGGTTAATTTTAAGTTTATTGGTCCCACTTTATTTGGTGTATTTTATATCATTTTGTATAATTTTTATTTATTTATATTTTTGTGTTAAGAAAGTGTAAAATTAAAAATTGAAATAATTTTACGCAATTTTTTTGTTGTACTCTTATTTATATAAAATTTTAGTTGAGTATTACGAAATTTAAGGGAATTACGTATAAAGGGATATTTTTGAGGAAAATTCTAAGTGGAGAATTTATTTTCAAATGTTTCGACGATACGAAATTTAAAGATGATGAAAATATATATGTTTTCAATTTATGAATTTTTAATAATTAAATTATTAAATAATGATTAATATTTAAAAAACATTTTAACCTAAAATAAGCATGTGCATTTTGTTTCGGTTTTTACAAAGTATTATACCAAATAAAACATAATGTATATATAAGTTCGAATTAAATATATCTATATTATAGTAAAAAGTAATATGTAACAGTTTAATGTAACAGTTTTTTCATCGATACTGAATTTTTATATTCAGTTCTATTTTATTGGTCAAATTCTCATTCATTCTACTTTATTGTTAAAGTTATAGCTAAGTAACAGACGTTTTAGAATTAAATGGTTCATTTTTCAATATTTTATAACTCACTAACAAATGACTCAAAATTTACCTGATTAATTTGATTCAAAAACTGAATTTGCTTTTTTGTTGTTGTCACGCAGAGCTTAAATGTAAAATTAAGCTGTTGCTAATTGAAATTTTGAAAGTAAGATTCAATTTTAATTGGTAGACGACCCTTTATAACAATATAAATCTTGCAAAAACTTTTATTAGCAATATTAACATGCAAAAAAATTTTTCGAATTAAAACGGATTTTCAATTTTCTTTCTTTCTGCTTTATTCTCTCTTTTTTTTTTTAATTAATTAGAACTAAAAATATAGCTATCACTTGAATGCTTTCTTCCCCCCCCCCTTTTTTTTTTTTTTTTTTTTTTTTTTAGCGTACTGTACATTAAATATCATATATATCGTGTGTATTCTTGTGTGTTCATATATATTCATGTGTCATATATTCGTGTGTATTCTTGATGTTTGATGTAAAAATATGACTTAAAAGTATTTTATTTTTGTGTTGTGAAATTTATTATACGTTGCTAAAGTCTGTTTAGTCTGTGCTCGATTTTGTCTTACAAAAAATTCAAAATAGACAATAAACGTTAATATTTTTTGTTCTTGTTGAAAACTTTATTTTTTTTCCTTTCTTTCTTTCTTTTCTTTTCTTTTTCTTTTTTCTTTTTTTTTTTACATTTAATATATTTATTTAAATTGCCCATTAACAGCAATAAAAAGCATTTTTATATGCAAAATATCAATTATGTATTCAAGTAAAGTTTTTAAATTTAATAAAAGTGACGTTTTCGTACTAGCCGCATGCCAGGAGTTAACAGCTGATAAAGTTATCAAAGATTTCTCTACTTACAGCAGTATTTTTTATTCTGATAATTTCAGTGATTTAAGAGCGTAATTCGATTACATGTCTGTTAAATTTGTATTTTATTTATATTATTTTATTATTTTATTTATTTATTAATAAAGTTTTTATTTCGGTATGGAATATTAGCCGGAAACAAACGCTGAGCTCTTTTTAATGTTTTACGTCGAAATGAGTAAAATTTCGTAGTCTGGTTACACGCGATATAGAGATAGATTTTTTGTAAAAAAATTCCTGCTTCAAAATTATTTTAAAAACTATAAATTTCAGTAATTTGAGATAAAGGTTTCAAACAATTTGCATTTGAAAGAACATTTTTTTCCCTATTCGACGTTGGAAAATTTGAAATTGTGCGATGTTTAAAAATTGCAGTAAAAGCAAAATTTATTGATCAGGTGTTGCCAAAGTCACTATGACTTCAGCATTACTCACGTTCATACTCTTGCATTGAAGTACACAAATAAACTTGATTTTGAATGTCTTTTTGTGTTAATATGATTTATTTGATTTATTTTTCCTTTAATCTATTTATGTAGTTGTGTTAACTATTATTGAAATCTCAACAATTTTATTACAGACTACATAAAATGTGTTGAAAATGAATTTAAGTTGCACTGTCTTTAGAGTATTAAGATTGTTTTTTTATGTGCGTTCGTAATTATATAAATACGTAGCGCCAATTGTCGTCGTCTGGTTCGTCTGTCCACATATAACAGCACAAAAACTACCCAAGCAAATGATTTGAAAAGAAAATATATATGATCGTTGCAGAATTTTGTCGAGACGTTTCAAATTTTATGAAAATTGAATCAAAACTTTAGAAGATATTAATAAAAATATTTATTAAGAAATTTGATTTTTTTAAAAAAAATCGGTACTTTTTGTTATAACAGCTTTTGAGGTTTAATCGTCAAGCGACCAATATAGTTATTGTATTACAGAAATTGATCTGTAGATAATATAATTCATTTCACAGCATTAAAAATCATCAAGATCTGAATATTTATATAAGTAGTTATAGTACGAACGCACCTGATTTGTCACGTTTGACGTACAATTTCAAATTTGTTTTATATTTTAACAATTCGAACGCGGTTTCATTCAATAATTTAATTGAAATTTAACTAATTAACTTTAATTGAACACACTGATTTTGTTACTAAATTTTCTGCTCTGCTTATTAATGCTCTATTTTACTCATTTATATGAATGCACATAATATTCGCTACTTTATTTTGCATTAACAACTTTTTTAAAAAGGCAACGTGATTCGAGAAACTTTTGCGATCTCCTTTTAAAATGTTCTTCTGTCAGTAATTTACAGAGTGATGTCAGAAATTGAATCCTTGGTATTCCTTATTATTACGCTGCTGCGTAATGCGCAGTCTAATACCTCTTAACCATTGGAATACTAAACACAATAGAATTGTCAAGGGTTTTTCATTTGTCTATTCATATTATAAAGGACAAACGTGTCCGTGCGTAACGCAGACGTCATTTTGCGAATGGCAACAACTGACGATGAAATTTTGGTTTTCGAATTTTTGCTACCGCAATTTTTTTAATTTCTAAACATCGCACATTTTTAATTTTTACACCGTTATATAGGAAAATAAATTTACTTTCAAATGCGATTTATTTGAAACTTTATCGCAATTTACTCATTAATTACAGCATTTAAATTAATTTTCAAGCAGGATTTTAAAAAAATCTATTTCTATCGATTGCAGACGATTACAAAATATTAATCCGTTAACACTTTATACAATATAAAAAGTTCAGCATTTCTTTCCTGCTAATATTCAATAACGAAATTAAAACTTGATTAAGCAATCAATAAATTGTATAAATAAAACGCAAATTTAACAGATGTGTAATTGAAATAAGCGCTTAAAACAGCTGAAATTATCAGAATAATAATAAAATAAACTGCTGTAGATAACGAAAATTTTTGCGATTTCTTCGGCTATTAATTTCTGTCACGAGGGCAATACGAAATTACCACTTTTAATAAATTTCAAAATTTTATTTGAATATATAATTGACAGATTTCATATAAAAATGCTTTTAGGTGTTGTTGGGAGGCAATTTAAAGAAAATATTAAACTGTAAAAAATCTACTAGAGTTTTCAAAAAAAAAAAAAAAAATGTTTTCCCCTATATTCTTTATCCCGGGAAGCCCGGTTTGGATGCTCTAGTCTATATTATAAAGGACAAACGTGTCCGTGCGTAACGCTGACGTCATTTTGTGAATGGCAACACTTGACGATAAAACTTCGGTTTTGCGATTTTTGCTACAGCAATTTTTAAAATTTCTAAACATTGCACATTTTAAATTTTTACACCGTTATATAAGACAAAAAAATATACTTTCAAATGCAATTTGTTTGAAAACTATATCTTAATTGACTGATTTATTACAGCATTTAAATTAAAATTCAAGCATGATTGTTTTTTAAATCTATCTCTATCGCTTGCAGACGATCACAAAATATTAATTCGTTTGCACTTTACACAATATAAAAAGTTCAGCATTTGTTTCCAACTAATATTTAATAAAGAAATTAAAACCTCATTAAGCAATAAATAAAATAGTATAAATAACACACAAATTTAACAGACATGTAATTGAAATAAACGCTTAAATCCGCTGAAATTATCAGAATAAAAAAAAACTGCTGTAGATAACGAAATTTTTAACGACTTCTTCTGTTATTAACTTCAGGCACGAGGCCAATACCAAATTACCGCTTTTTAATTTCAAAATTTTATTTGAATATGTAATTGACATATTTCTTATAAAAAATGCTCTTTGGTAATCAAAATAAAATTATTTAAATGTAAAAAATCGATTAGAATTTTCAATAAAAAAATAAATGGTTTTCACAGATATTCTCTGTCTCGGGAAGCCCGGGTTGGATGCCCTAATATATATAAAGTGCAAATGAAACTTTCGTTCCGGCTCCTTATTACTTGAGCTTTGTTGAATGGATTTTAATGAGAGATGCAATGTCTGTTAGTTAGATAAATTTTTATGGGAGGTTTTAGTGTATAATAAATATATGGTTCTACATTGTTTAGTCATTGATTTATGAAGGTCTGTTCTATAATCAGATGAACTCGATTATAAAAGATTAGCGTTTTTAAAAAAGGTTCTGCTGAATGGAATTCGATGGGACTTGCACTGTTAGATACTTTTTCAGGGAAGGTTTTAGCATATGATTTATTGTTTTCCGTTGCTTAGTTACTGAGCTATGGGATATAGTTCTATAATTAGGTCAATCAGATTATGAAAGCGAATTTTTCTACGAACGCCTTTAACTGACATTCTGCTAAACGCATTTTTATGAGGTTTACATTGGAAGTTAGGTAATTATTGAGGAAGTATACGTAATTATATGATATGCAATAGAATATACAATAGACTGTACAATACATGCGAAAATTAATTATCTGAGATATGACAAGCTGGACAGTAGGTTATCTTGTCATTTCAATTTATGTCAACTACCCCTAGAAATCAAAGAAATTCGGACAGAAAGTTATCACAATGCCAATTTCTACTTAAAATTGCATCATTATATGTCATATAATGTCATAACAACTTTGATTTAGATTGTTGTAATTTTTTTTTAAATAGTGTCAAACTTCCAGTTTTAAATCCCAATTAAGGCGTTTTTATGATAGTACTTTCTTCTTCTCGTGTTATTATTGAAATGTTAGATATAATTCCGTAGTTGAAATATACGAAAAATTATATGTATAATTATCAGAGCAGTTTTGGTAATCAAATTGAGTTAGGAGGAAATTCTGGAAATTGAGTCTTAAAATGTTAGTTCTTGTTTACTCTGATTTTGAAATTCTTAAAAAAAAATCTAGTTTTCGACTCTAATGATTAGTGGAGATTCGACTACCTCGTTCAACAGGAATCTTTAAAAAAAATGAAATTCAACAATGCCTCGATTACTATAACATTCATGTTTCGCGCTCATAAAAGCAAAAAAACAGAAAGATATAAATCACTGGATGAAGCTATAGACTTTTAAATTATAAATATTTACGTACTTAGACTTGAAATACCACTTCGTAATAAACTAAACTTTAGGGTTTTTTTTGGTTAATAGTGTTTTCTAACAAATTGACCAATTGTAAACTGTACAGTTATTAAAATTAATTTTTAAGTAAAATGAATTTTAATTTTGAAAATGAAAATAATCTATACTAAAACTTCTGGACACACTAACGTTTTCATTCAAGATATCGGTAAAGGAAAAAAAATGTCCGTTTAATAGAAGTAAAATACTTAGAAAAGAAAAAAAAAATTCAAATGCATTCTCTCCATGTTTCACTCTCTCACACATTTTCTCTTCACAATTAATCCTGGTTGAAACAGTTTTGAGTTTGTTGTGTTGTTTATTATCCTCAGACTACTAAACATAATAATTTTTTATATCTTGCCTACTGTTAAAATTTATTATGTGCAGTACAATTGTTTTATAACATTATTTAAAAAAGAAAAAAAGAAAAAAAGAAACAACAACAAAAAAACAACAACAAGATTTTAACTGACGAATAACAATATTTTATGCTGAATATTCTTCAAAGTATCGTAATGCAACAATTCAGATAATACCAGTAATTTCAAAGTCAATCTAGTTACGCGGCATGCAGAACAACATGTTTCTTTATATATTTATGTTTTATTTAAAAAGCTTTCAATAATTCATGTAATGCTGGACAATCAAGATTAATTTATCTATATCTTTCAATATCTTGTATAATGTATATATCAATAATATTTGTTTGTTAACTCTAAAATAAATTGCATTTATCGCTGTAGTTGTTTGTTTCTCCTGTAATTTTTCACTACTCGGGATCGATAGCTTATGGATACTATCGACTGTTACGCTTCGATAACACCGGAATAATTAATTGTGTCATGATATTTAACAATCAGTCATCGCTATTAATTAATGCTTTTTTTATATATCGATTGTTTTTATGATGTTCTGTTCATTTCTAGTGCACTTACGTAGTTATATATACACTATTTTTTTTAATTCATTACATTTTATTATTCTACAATTTAAATTTTATTTAATAAATATCCTTTATATGTATTTTTACGAAGTAAAACGCATTTGAAAATCTTTGTAGTGTTGAAGAGATCACTTATAAAATTGGAAATCGTGCTTAAGCATGATTTTGTGTATATTTAAACAATCGTTTAAAATAATTAAAGAATGTAACTGAATTTGGTATTCGAGTATTTTTAGATTTAGGCAATTACTCCTTTTTTGAAAATTCATGGAAAATGTCAAAGTTTATTTTTAATAAAACAATTCTCGCGAAGGTAAAATAAACATTGCTAACAAAATACCATTGTTTCGTCTGGGTTGGAATTGTTAAAACAAATCGAAGAAGGAGCGGTTAACTTCAATAAATTTATTAGTTGAAGCAACTCTTTATAAGCTAAATAGATATTTTTAAGACTTATTTTCCGTGTTAAAAATGTAGGGCATGGTGAGAAAATATTTATTTACTGAAGTGAAAACGCTTATCTATTTTAGAATTGTATGTTTATTTTCAAGGACTTTATTATTCATATTATTATTATACAGAAATTACTTTATTCTTTTTAACTCAATCAAATTGATTTGTAACGATATCAAACGAATTGAAAAATTTCCACTGGGTGAAAGGGTGCCCAGGCTGGGAGTCGAACCCAAGATATTTGGCTTAAATTGCCAACGCTCTGCCTATTAAGCTACCGGGAGCGACAACCAGTCGACAAAACCTTATTGGCAATAGCATCTGGTCTACTATGTAGACAGCTGGACAGAATATGCCGCAGGTAATGGAAAGGACACATTATTACTTTTAACTCCATCAAACGAATTTGTAAAGATTCGTACGAATTGAAAATTTTCCAACTGAGTTACCTGGCTTAAAAGTGTCCGGCGTGGACACGTTTTTACTCATTTGAAAAAAAAAAATGATTCCTTTGATATCTTTACCAATCAGAAGAATGTTAGAATCTAATACAAAAAAACAAAACAAAAAAACAACAACAAAAAACATAAGTCTTCTGTTAAAATTAATATTTACTTATGTATAATTAGTATATAATATATAAAGCAGTGTGGTACAACAGTTCCCCGAGTGAAAACACTATTTCCAAGCAGTAACATATCGTTGTTTTATCGCAGAATCCACGCGGGCTGCAGTTGGATTACTCTGATATAGGCATTGGAATGCAAAATTATTGCTTATTTTACTGTTTATTATTGTTAATTTTACGGTATAATACTGGCAGCTGGGGGCGCCAGTATTATACTGTAAAATAAAATAAAAAAAATTGCAGTGCAAGTGCGACCCTTTAACTCACATCTTAGCCAGGTTTTGTCTCTTACAGAAACGTTAGTAATACCACTGCACCCAGGTCTTCATTTGTGCGGTTAATTTTATTTTTCCTTACATCATAAAATGGTACTGTTTTGTTGGATGTTAAGTGCATTTAAATACTTTCACGCCAGGGCATATACTAGTTAATGCACATTTTGAAGCTAAACAAATTTAATGCGGAAAGATTGATTTTTTTTTCGGCACAGAAACAATCATTTTATTATTATTCTCATGATATAATAAAAACACAATAAAAAAAAAAAAAAAAAAAACAATGGCACTCCGGGAGTGCCGACAGAAGTGAAAACTTGAACAATTACGTGTGTATTTTTTGAATCGTCAGGAAACATTTTATTGTGCAGGAAATACTTTTAAATGAAGTGTTTTTTTTTAATTCATTATTATAAACTACTACTACAAAAATTATATTACAATTTTCATTTAATGCACTATTGTACATGAAAAATAATGCATGTTATTTTACATACAAAAATTGCAATCTATTGCTTAAAACGTAAATTTACAAATACATGAAATATGAAATTTAATTAATTGGTATTCTTTGAAATGAATACCAATGAAATATATGCATTTTCTTCCACAATTTAAACCACTCTCAATACATTCATCATTTCTTCCATGAGATGTAGTTTCATATCTTTTGTAATAACATTTATCTGCAAAATAGGGTTCCCGCTTCCTATCACTCCAAAAATGATTACTTCTTTGCTGCCTGTCTTGTTTACGGTATTCGTGAACATTATGCTTTTTTCTATCTTCATACTACGCGTATTGTTTGCGGTATCTATAATTTCTATCATCAAACTTTTCTTTTCTATAAAATGATTTCACTTCATTTCCGTATCAGTAACCACGTTTCTTAAAACTTTCGTGAAATATTTCATTATTTTCATTTTTTCTTTTTATATTACTTCCGTCGATTTCTTTTCTCGTGCTCGTTAAATTATAATATTTTCCGTGTTTTGTTATTTCATTTTCATCTTTTGATTTGATCTCGCGAGTTGAGTCACTTTTATCTGTTTTCACCGCGCGTGCTAAATTTATCTTGAAATTATTTTCTGAATTATTTTTATTCATAATACCAATCATTTCGTTTTCTGCACGTGAACTATTTCCTTTTGATACTTTCGCTTCATTGTATGAATTGGCAACATAATTTAATTTTTTATCGAAATTATTTACAACTTTAAGGCAACGTACTTGAAAAGTATTGCGCTCGCCAACAATTTTAATTCCCTCTTCATCTATCGCCAACTTTAGTTTGCTGATCACGTCTTGCCTATTACAATATCGTATGCGAGAGATTGTGAAACATAAAATTTCGTTGATATAAGAAACCCATCGACACGTATTTCATACACAAAATATCCAATTAGATTTACAGTTTCTCCGCCAATTTCAGTTAATAAGATATCAACAGAAGACAAATATGGCGACCCAATATTGACATAACATTCGTAACTGAATAAAGAAATATAGCTGTCTGTATCAAACAATAGATTTGCTTCTTTGCCTTTGATATTAATTATTTTACCCATTCCATTGGGTTTAGACTTATTTCTGATTCGAATTGTTGCAATGTTAGCTTTTTCCTGTACATCGGCATTAGGATTGTGATTTTGGCGATTATAATTTCGATAGTTTTCGGTAGAGTCTTGACTGAACTCATTAAATTGACTGTTATTGCTATTATTACACTGAGACGCTATGTGGCCTTGAGAGTTACATCTATCTAAAACATCTAATTTGAGATTTATTTATTTTGTTTTGTTATTGGGTATGAAAGAAAGATTGTGAATTTTCATTTTTACTTACTTCGGGTTTTATATCTTCAAAGTGGGGTGAAATTCTAGTCATGGTTTTAACATTACATCTCGCCGCATCATAATCGTCTAGTTTATTTACTAATACGTCTACATTTTTAATTTTTGGAAGATCATCAATAAAATGTGCTTTCATTTCTATAGGTAACCTTTTCTTAATTTGATCTACTACTATTAATTATTTTAAGGATTCAAAATCAGATACTTTAAGACCACTAATCCATTCTTCCAAATAATTTCTTAATTCAAATGCTAAATCGCGCCAAGTGGCTGAAGATTCTATTTATGTGACATTAATTTCTGCCTAAATTCTTCTGGCGTCATTTTTAAGCGTTTAAGAAGTAAATCTTTTACGTAATCGTAATTGTTCGCCAATGTTTCTGATTCTCTAGCTATAATATTGGCGATTTCTAACGGAATTAAACTTAAAAAATGTGGGAGCCAATTTTCTTTTATTATATTCATTCGAGAAATTTGTCTTTCAAATTTGCTAAATAGAGACCAATATCACTTTTGCTGTCAAAGTGAGATATTAATTTAAGCAAATCTGGTTGCTTACCTGAACCAGCTATTGCAGAATCGTCGCCAAATATACAGAGGTGTCAGTAACAGTGACGGTAACAGTGTCGCGAGTTCAATGGTATTTTCCCATCTCAAAAAAGGCCCAGCTATTACAGAATCGTCGCCAAATATACAGAGATGTCGGTAACAGTAACGGTAACAGTGTCGCGAATTCAATGGTTTTTTCCCATCTCAAAAAATGCCCAACGCGCCTAAAGAAGTTTTCACTTCAAAATATTTTTCTTATATCTACAACAGCAGCAACGATTATTGCCTGTACTGATTTTTTAGACTTTAAAAGATTGTCTGTGTTTACCACGTTTTACATGTTTTTTATTTAACTTTGTTTGTTGCCTATTTGGGTCTGTAAATCTATTTTCGACCTACTTCCCTCAAACCGATTTTTCTCTAATGTTGCACACAAGATCATTATCTATAACAACACAGTATTCAAGTTTTTTCAGGGACATACCTCAACAGGGCCTTTCTCCAGGGGGCAAAACCTCGCTTTTTGCACAAGCGGAAAATATTACAGACAGGCGGAAAATATTCAAACAAGATTGATGCTGGTAACATTTGAGTTATAATAATAGCTCACAAAAATGGTTACAACAATGAAATTAAGATCATAAACTTGATGGTTACATCAATGAATAAAACAAACTTCGTAAGTGCAAATAACATACCTATGTAGTAAACTAATCAATGGCATCATTATATAAAATTGTATTAAATAATTGATTAAAAGCGTGATACCTAAAAGCTATATTTCTTGTTCATTTACTATTTAAAATTAATGATTTATTGACAATAAAAAATTATTGTTGGGATAAATTAATTACCTTATTGGAACAAAAGATGCTCAAAAGGAGACCTACGAAAGCACACATACGTTTAACACATTCATCATGAATAATAATAGAAAACAATATTTTTCATTCCATGTTCACAATAAGTAATTAGCGGGCAACAGAAAATGATTGTTGGGAATACATTATTTTTCTCTTTATTTTAACAAAAGCTTCAGAAAAGAAAACCTGCAAAAATTATTTGTGTTTTACACGTCAGGAATAATACTATGAAACAAATTTTTGCATTCGCTATGTACAATTAATGATTATTCGGCAGTAGAAAATAATTGCTAGGATAAATTAATATCTCTGTTGGAACTAAAGCTGAATGCAAATTAATATATGCAAACGCTTTAGCGTTTAATACCTTTTTTAAAACTTTCGAACATAGTAGAAAAGTGTTTATGAATTCGATTTGCCTGGCCGACTGTCCGTGGTCTAACTCGCATAAATACTACACTCTGAGTGTCGTGTAATTGAATATGTTATTAAGGATTACTATGGCGTGTTGGTATTGAAAATGAAGTCGGTAGCGTTTATAGCTCGTTTACAGAGACACAAAATAATCCCGTAACATTATGATTTTTGGGCAAAATCGTTTGCAATGTATTTTAATAATGTTACACAATTTCAAACATACAGAAATTGATATAATACATCACTGACGCTCAGTACAAGCTGCTTATTGTAGATGATGTGCATAGTATTTATCGTTCATTTACAGGGACACACAAAATAATTCGGTTACAGTATTGTGTATGAGCAACAATTGCTGGACATGAGTTTTCAGTTTTGCATACATTTTTTAATTTAACCATTTTTTTTTTCATACTTGGTGTGTATAAGTTCTATAGATCATATACAGGATTGCACCGAGTGAATTTCCACTTATTGACGGAACTCAATGACGATAAATTTTCAACTGTGTTATGATTTTCCTAACTGAACTATATTTTTACGTACTATGTAGTATATATACAAATGTATAGATCATATGCAGGGCTACACAAAATAGTTCAAATATTTTTCCGAATGTTTTTGGTAATTGCTGAAATTTGTTTTTCAAATGCGTCATTTTTTTCTCAAAATGTTTTATCATCTTTTACCTCATCAAACTGAGAATTTTTGTTTCATAATCTATGCTTGACGCATCATTTTTCTATCTTGTTTAACTTGAAATGTATGCGAATACAAAATGCCAACTTTGATTATCAAAACTCCTCCGATAAATATACATAATTTTTTCTATATTTCAACTACGGAATTATATCTAACATTTCATTAATAACATGAGAAGTAGAAAGTTCTGTCATAAAAGCTACCTAATTACATTTAAGAATTGGGAATTGATTCTATTTAAAAAAAAATAAAAAGTAACAACAATGAAAGCATATTTGCGTGCAGCTACTCTCGCTGAAATACGCTAATTCAACTTTCCCATAGGGATCTGGGGCAGTGGATAAATCCTACTATGATTGACAGATAATATAAAATTATCACTGGGATTAATTAATCGCTTGCATTAACAACTCATAACTATTTCAATGCTAAATAACAGTAGATAAAAAAAAAATTGAATGTTCAATTAAATTGGGAACTAGATCACAGTATTTTGAAACGATAACCCTCTTCTTAATCGGTATCTCGGATCCCTTTTCATTAAATTTAATAGAATTAAAATTTATGAAATTTGCGATATTAATCTACTTCGGAGTATAAAATGCTGAACTCTACAGTATGGTTTCAAACGTATACCTGGAAACAATTTAGCAACGTCATAGAAAATTAGTTGGAATTCATGTAGGACACAAAATAATGAAAAGTTCGCAGCAAATATTCTCTTAATTGAAATAAATTCTTAAATTTCACAGAAATTACTTCCAAAATTTAACCGGTAATTTAATTGTTATAACAGTAAAAGGAACTTTAGATAATTGGGAAAAGAAAATATATTATTATGCTATAAATTTATATATAAAAAAAAGAAGAGATAGGGAAGATGATCTAAAGATAGTGTATATTTTTTAATAAACTAAAAGGAAAGAGAATGCATCTACAAAATCTCATGATAGGGCGTAATATTATTCACTTCACTGTAAAAATTTTGGTCAACAATTACGGTATATATACTGGCAACTTTGTGACCAGTATATACAGGGTGATTCATAAAAGATGGGCAGAACTTTAAGGGGTTATAGTACACTTAAAGACAAATAATATTAAATAGGAGACTAAGGGTCCCAGACGTATTCCCAAGGAGATAGGGGGCATTAAAGTTTAGGGTCCGAAATTTCAAATGATTATAAAACATAGAAAAATTGGTCGATTCGTTTGCGGTTTTTGCAAAAAATTTTCTTTATACCAGTATTTTCTTGAAATAAAATTTTAAAGTTCAATTTCAAAAAATGCCGATAGGGGGCGCTTTAGACTTTGGAGTAACAAACAACTATTTTTTAACGTTATTTTTTGTATTTCTTTAAATGATTTCGAAAGCTTAGACTTAAACTTAAATTTTGATCTAAAAATCTGAGTCCTAACGAGTAGTTAAGTAGCGTAAACTGAAATTTGAAATTTGAAACCCTTCTCCCCCCAGAACAAAAATCAGTTATTCCCGATCTTTGTGTCGTAGATTAGGCTCTAACTACTGCCGCGTTTTGCTAAAATTATTCTTTATGTCAGTATTTTCTTGAAAATAAATTTTAAAGAAAATTTTCAAAAAATTCCGATAGAGGGCGCTTTAGACTTTGGAGTAACGAACAACTATTTTATACCGTTATTTTTTGTGTCTCATTAAATGCTTTCTAAAGCTTAGACTTAAACTTAAATTTTCAGCTCAAAATCTGAATCGCTGAGCGTGGTTCAGTAGCGAGGGGAGGGGGTTCAAATTTCAACTTCTGAACATAGTTCAGTTTGCACTACTTAACCATGCCCAACGATTCTGTGCTGTGATACGAGGCAAAAATACAACTTTCGTCAAGGACTGCATAGTCGGAATTCACTCATAAAGGCACTGGCACAGTTGGAAACGTCGCTCATGCAAACGTTAAAGCTCCATTCCTGACGCTAGTCACCGGGTGAAGAAGGAAACAGAAAGTATGCAAATGTCAAATGGGGAAGAAGAAGAACACGTATGCAAAATTTCGACACGATTCAGGCATAAAAACCACTGAACGGTGAGTCAAGTGTAAGTCGCTGTAGTAATGAATCGGAAGATGGTGCCCTTCACGAATAAGGAAAAGGCTGAGATGCATTTAATTTACGGAGCGGCAGATGGAAATGGTGCAGAGGCACAACGAATGTACGGAGAGCGATTTCCTAACAGGCGGTTGCCTAACCGCAAAACTTTCGAGCGCTTGCACAGACAGTTGTGTGAGACGGGATCATTTCTCGCTTCCCGGTCGAATGCAGGTCGTGCAAAAAAGTACGAATCAGTAGTTGTTGCAGAAGCCATTCTGGATGTAGTAGCGGCGCAGCCAAGTACAAGTACACGAACAGTGGCTAGCCAGGTGGATACCTCACAGTCCACGACTTGGAGGGTACTGAAGGATGAACATTTGCTCCCGTTTCATGTGCAACGAGTCCAGAAACTGTCTCCAGGGGATTATCCAAATCGTATTGAATTCGCCCGCTGGTTTCTGCAGCAGAACGCGCTAAATCCACATTTTGGACGAACTGTGCTTTTCACCGATGAATGTACCTTCACACGTGAAGGTACATTTAACACACACAATGCACATGTATGGGCGGATGTCAATCCACATGCTACGTATCCACATGCTCATCAGAGACGCTTTTCCATCAATGTTTGGGCAGGAATCCTCGGAGACCACCTAATCGGACCGTACCTTCTTCCTGAACGCCTCAACGGTAAAACATACCTCACATTTCTGCAACATGTGCTGCCAGACCTGTTAAACGTTGTTCCTCCACGCATCCGGCGGGTCATGTGGTTCCAGCACGATGGAGCGCCAGCCCATTACGTACGAGACGTCCGCAACTATCTGGACATCACATTTCCGAACAGATGGATTGGTCGAGGTGGTCCTGTTGCTTGGCCTGCTCGCTCGCCAGATCTTTCCCCCCTCGATTTCTTTTTTTGGGGACGATTGAAGGCTCTTATGTATGAGACACCCATTGAATCCCCCGAGGAACTGGTCGCCAGACTTTCCGCCGCTGTAGGGGAAGTGCTCGAAAAGCCTGATGTTTTCGCGAATGTTCGCCGTTCCATTCGTCGCCGTTGTTCTGCGTGCATAACCTCTGGTGGTCACAATTTTGAACATTTATTGTGATTACATGTTAATAAATATGCTTTGGTAACATAATCCTAATTTGTGTCTTTTTACCTCGTATCACAGCACACAATGTGTGGACATGGTAAACTGAACTGTGCTCAGGAGTAGAAATTTCAAACCCCTCTCCCCAGAAACTTAACCACGTCTAACGATTCAGATTTTGGGCTGAAAATTTAAGTCTAAGCTTTAGAAAGCATTTAATGAGACACAAAAAATAACGGTATAAAATAGTTGTTCGTTACTCCAAAGTCTAAAGCGCCCTCTATCGGAATTTTTTGAAAATATTCTTTAAAATTTATTTTCAAGAAAATACTGACATAAAGAATAATTTTAGCAAAACGCGGCAGTAGTTAGAGCCTAATCTACGACACAAAGATCGGGAATAACTGATTTTTGTTCTGGGGGGAGAAGGGTTTCAAATTTCAAATTTCAGTTTACGCTACTTAACTACTCGTTAGGACTCAGATTTTTAGATCAAAATTTAAGTTTAAGTCTAAGCTTTCGAAATCATTTAAAGAAATACAAAAAATAACGTTAAAAAATAGTTGTTTGTTACTCCAAAGTCTAAAGCGCCCCCTATCGGCATTTTTTGAAATTGAACTTTAAAATTTTATTTCAAGAAAATACTGGCATAAAGAAAATTTTTTGCAAAAACCGCAAACGAATCGACCAATTTTTCCATGTTTTATAATCATTTGAAATTTCGGACCCTAAACTTTAATGCCCCCTATCTCCTTGGGAATACGTCTGGGACCCTTAGTCTCCTATTTAATATTATTTGTCTTTAAGTGTACTATAACCCCTTAAAGTTCTGCCCATCTTTTATGAATCACCCTGTATGCCGTAATTTAACTAGACGGTATAAGTACCGTAAAATATTTAAAGTGTATGTACCGGCTGCACTCCTTCCTCTCCTCAGGCCTGCACGCATTACGTAACAGGAGAAAGAGCATCACTTCAGGCGTTGCCGTACACCGAGGCGGGGCTACCAGCTTTTTCCTTACTAAAAAATAATCATTTTACTGTATATATATGTTTATAATCGAAATGGCACATATACTTTTTTTTACGCTTAATATACCTTAGAAGTACTGTACTTATACCGTAAAGAATGAAAACGGTACAAGTACTGTTAATTTACGGTACATCTACTGAAATTTTACAAAAACTTTTTACAGTGTTTAACGAATTATCTTACAATAAAATAACTACCATATATTCCGGCGTATAACGCACCCCTTTGATTTTAGACTGTATTTCTCTATTTTTAGGTATATTCGCCGTTTTACGCGAATCTCCTTTCTTGCAAAGAAACACTTTTTGATTTATGTAGCATGAAAATACAATAAAGAACATTAAAAAGTATAACATGCGAAATGACGACAGATGCTACTGCTAAATCTATCTCCTTGGATTCCCACAAAGCCCTCTTGGAATCGTACTCTCGTTCATTCAAATAATCACGTCTCCCTTGTTCATTAATATAGAAATCTCAATTTTTAAGCTTTCCTATTCATATTCACTAAATGATAATAAATATATCCATCATTTCTTATTTGAGGATGATCAAATCATCATAGCAGAAGATGAAGAAGACTTTCTTACATGCGTACATGCGTACATGCTTTGTAAATTAAAGTATACTTATGATGAATGGGGATTAAAGATAAATATGAGTAAAACTGAGCGCTTGACAACAAGTCAGAAAAATGATATTTTATTAGATGATATTAATATTAAAACTGTTGAGGAATTTAAATACATTCATGAAGATGGATAATGCCAAAGAGACATTGAAAAGAAAACTGGTGAAGGCAGAAAAGCAATTGCAATGTTGAATTCTGTTGTGTGCAGTAGTTATATTCTACCTGAAACTAAACGATTGATTTATAGTGCAGATGCAGAGACATGGACCTTAAATCTCCCCCTGAAAAAGAAACTCCTCTCTACCGAAATGGACCTCTGGCGAAGATCAGCAAGAACTTCAAGGCTGGAAAAAGTTAAAAATTCAAGAATACGTGAAATCATGCAAGTCAAGCAGGATTATACAGGATGTTTAAAGTCGAATATAATAAGCTTAGATGGTATGGGCATGCTATCAGAACAAAAGAAGAACGTCTTTCAAAAATCCTTTTTGAATAGAGTCTGAAAGGGAGACGAAGTAGGGGCAGACCAAGAATGACTTGGAAAAATTCTATTAAAGAGTCATTGATGGCTTATAAGATAAATGATGCTTTTGCTCTGGACTGAGAGAAATGGAAGAGAACTCTCGAAAATATTTTATAGGTCGAGAAAACTCACTGTTTAGTGGAAATTCATAAGAATGATGATGTATATCAGACGTATAAAACGCACCCGTTTAAATTTTATTCAATTTCTTGTTTCAAATGTGCGCGTTAAGGTAAAGCAAGGAGAGATGGCGCGGTCGGAGAGATTCCGCACATAGAGGTTCAGGGGGAAGAAGTAGAGTGAGCGCGCAGTGACACCAGGTAGTTGTACAACAGCAGTAGTGGAGTGTCTACTTGAAAGTGCACGTTGATTGTTTTGAGCGTCAAAGATAAAACATTGCTATTTTGTTTTGTTTTCACAAAGTAACTGCTTGAATTTTCATAGCTATTCATCAGAATTTCTATACAATGTCCGTAGTATAAAATATTTTAGACTTAAACGATTTCTCATAAGCTACTAATCTAGACTAATAATGTGAACATCAGCGGTTCGTTTTAGTAGCGGCCATGTTTAAATAAAAGGCCGCGCAATCTCTCCTACCGAAATTGGAGAGTTTGCGCATCTGCTACTTAGGAGAGATGGCGCATTGTTCCCATTAGTTTCCATTCTAGGAGAGATTACGCAGCTTATTGGTAAGTTTGCATAAAAAAATTAAACATGAAAATGGACTAATTTTTAGTTAAAAGTGTTCTCAAGTAACTTAATGTTATTTTGTAATCTTATCTGGACTTGCTTTTTCTGATTCTTTAATTTTTTCCCTTTAATTAAAAATTTTTAATCGTCTTTAAAATTATTTCCTTTTTCTGATTCTTTAATCATTAGGTTGAAATATTCACTCCTAATACAATAATATTTGTTCACAAAAACCTTACAACAATATCATTTAAGTGTAATCATTATTGTTAACAATTTAATTGTAGTTATTATTAGTAGCAATCTCTCCTACCCATGTGCGCAATCACACCAACCCTGTAAGGACAAATTGCGCAAAATAACTTTCTTAGTTTTATTACAACTGTTCTATTAAATTGCAACATAACAACAAAATAGCAATGGAAATGCATAAAAAACAAATGAAATAAAAATTATTCATGGATAGTTTAGCAAAAAATTAATATTTAGATTTTTTATTGTTATTCTTTTGAATTGTGCGCAAACTCTCCTAGCTTTACCTTATACGTCGGAATATACGGTATTTACTTTTAAGACGATACATCAGTTTTAACCCTTAAAAAAAATCTTTTTTTTTCTAAATTTATTCAATTTTGAGTAGAACAAAATAAAACACATGAAAATATTCAATTTAGAACCAGGTTAATTTGAAATTAAATATCTACATTAACACAGACATTAATTTATTTTTAACACTTTACAACATAATTCAAGAGTGTTTATGAGTTTCGTTTACCTGGCCGTTGTCTAATTCGCGAAAGTATACTCGGATTGCCATGCAATTGATATAGGGTAGATGTGCCACACTGCGCATGCGCGGTAGCGTATTACTGCTTGCGCGGCAGCGTATTACTGCTTATTTTACTATTTAATACTGTTAATTTTACGGTATAATACTGGCAGCTGGGGCGCCAGTTTTATACTGTAAAATCAACAGTTATTTTTTGCAGTGCAGTAATGGACATCCTTAAACAATTTCTTTAAAAACTATTTTTGAATAAATAGTTATGATTATTATATTCCATTTTTTTAAATATTATAATCTATCAACAATATTTAACTATTCTCATAATTTTATTTCCCAGTATGAATCAAAATTTAATTGTAAATAACAGAAAATCAAAACACTCAGAATTCCAATAATAGACATCCTGTGTTCCAGTAGTGGACACTCTCTGTTTCAGTACACCCTACAAAAAATAATAGATAATTGTTTTTATGATTGTATTTAGAACCCGAATTTAATGAAAGTATACTAATGAAGCAAAATAGTCATTTTAAAAAAATTAACAAAAAATTGACAGTTAGGATATCAATAATTAATAAAATATTTATGAGAATAATTCATTGTTTAAATTAATTATTGTCGTTATCACAAGATCATTATTATTTTAATTATTTTAAATAGAAGATTTAAAATACTAAATTTCAGAGAATTACGTGTAGAGAGGTTAGTAAAAAAAATAAAAAATCTGAAAAAATGTGTCGGAGTGCATGGAATCATATTTCCCATTTTTCTTAACAGTTATATTTCCTGAAACTACTCGTTATATTACATACGAGTAGTAATTTTCCCATCTGAGCGAAAATGCGCCCAAGCTGGGACTCGAACCCAGAATATTTGGCTTCAATTGCCAATGTTCTTCCAATTGAGCTATCTGGACGACAGCCCAGCCAACACAATATTCGCTCATACTACTCGTTTCAATTATTTACCAATCAGTTGATTGTTTTAAAATAATTATAGTGTACTTATTGTATTACTTGTAGTAATTAGTATTACAAATATGAAACTACGGGTTGAATGCTTTAAATACTAAATAAAATTATTTGAAAATAAAACTGCAGAACTGGCGTTTTAGGCTCCGGATCTCTAGATTTGCTAGTTTCATTACTACTGTAAACTTAATTAATATTATAGTATTTTTTATGTATTCTCTGCTTCCTGATCAGTTTGATTAACTGCCATATTATAAAGTATATAATGTAGAGTTATAAAAAAATAATTTGATTACAATATTAAAAAAAATTATTAATCACAAGAAATTACTTAAAAACAGCTATTTATGTAAAAAAAAATTGTCCTTGGTATTTTCTGGTAATTGCAATTTAAAAATTAAATTTGATTACGTAACTTTTCATTTAAGTCAAAAGACTTTCATTTAAATCAAAAGATTTATATTACTGAAATTGCACTTTTAGTAATGTCTACGTGGGGTGTCCATTACTGGAAATTGACTAATTAAGCATTCTAGTAGTGAACAATAGTTCTAAAAGATTAAAAATAAATGAAATTTTGTACATGAACATTAGAATACAAAATTTAAAGTTTTCTATTACTATTAAAACAAAAACATGCAATTTTTGCAAAGAAAATAAAAAAATATATATTAATCAATTAAGTGAATACTAGCTCTTAGCATGTTCTTTAAAATTTTCACTGAAAAACAGTGGAATTGTGAAACATTATTTTTCGCTTTCTTATTGGTTTCATGAAGAGTGTCTACAATAACCCAGATTATAAAACATGCAAGGTGGAGTTAAGAAAACAAAAATAAAAGCAAAATTTTTATTGGTTATTATTTTATAAAACAAAAATTTTGAAGGGTGTCCATTACTGGCACATCTACCCTATTTTATTGGGGTTTACTATGGCATGTTCGAAACTGAAAATGAAGTATGTAGTGTTTCTAGTTTGTTTGCGGTTGACAGAATTAGAAGAATTCCGCTACAATATGGTATATGGGAAAAATAGTTTGCATTGTGTATTAATGACATAGTAATTAAATTTTTAGCAGAGCTGAAATTACGCTGTAAATTAATGAAATACAAAGGATGTGAATTATCACTTTACTAAACAGCATACAGCCAATAGAGTGAAAAAATGCCCAGGCCGGGGATCGATCCCGGATCCCTTGTTATAGCGCACCAAGTGCTTTACCATTTAAGCCATCCGGACGACATCCAGCCTAGTATTCTCTCACTCTTATATGGCAAGGCTACAACCTTGTTGTACGAGATGGACCGTCAATCATGAGCACAAAACCGTTGGCATACATGAGACAAATTAAACCGAGTACCAACTCAATACCAAGGGATCCTATTGGCTGTACGCTGTTTAGTAAAGTGATAATTCACATCCCTTGTATTTAATTAATTTACAGCGCAATTTCAGCTCTGCTGAAAATTTAATTAGTATATAAATATTCATCGGTACTAGGTTTAATTTGTCTCATACGCCAACGGAGTTGTGTTCATGATTGACGTTCCATCTCGTGCTACAAGGTTGTAGCCTTGCCATATAAGAGTGAGAGAATGCTAGACTGGATGTCGTACGGATGGCTTAAATGGTAAAGCAGTTGGTGCGCTATGTCAAGGGATCCGGGATCGATACCCGGTCTGGACATTTTTTCACTCTATTGGCTGTACGCTGTTTAGTAAAGTAATAATTCACATCCTTTGTATTATAGTAATAATATTACGTTATTTCAAATATATTGAAATTGATGTACATCAGTGAGCTGCAATACAAGATGTTTACAGTACAATATGATGTGCATAACATTTATCGTTCATTTACAGGGACATACCAAAGAATTTGGTTACAGTACTGTCTATGAACGATAATTACTAGAAGTGCATTTTCAGTTGCGTCATGCGTTTTTTAATGTTCCTAATTTTTTTTAAATATTATACTTGGTGTGTTTAAATTCTATAGATCATATACAGGTGCACCAAAAAATCGAACAATATTTCCGTTTATTGACTGTGGAATTACTGAAAACTGAATGATTTTCAACTGTGTTATGCGTTTCCTAACTGAACTAAATTTTAGCATACTATGTAGTATTTATTTAGTATGTATTTATAAATTTATAGTTTATTTACAGGGCTGCACAGAAGAATTCGGATACTTTTTCGACTGTGAATGGTAATTGCTTAAATCGGGTTTTTAAATGTAATGCGCTTTCCAAACTGTTTATTTGGATATCATATTTCACTTTATTAACGGTAACGTTTTGCTAAAGTATTCTGAAGGTCTTAGAAAGGTGTTTCCTAATCTATGCTTGACGCATGATCGTTCTTTCTTGTTGAAGTTTGCATGCACTTTTCTGAAAACTGTGCATTTTCGTCTTGCGCGTACTGTATAAAAAAATGGTTTGCAGACCGATAATTTCTTTCGCACAGCTATGTATAAAATGTTCATACTTGCAATCTCTGTTCAGTATTTTGTCAATTTAACGACGCAAATCTTACTTGTTGCGATTTGAATGGGCTTTCTAAAGTAAACCTTTCTAAAGTAATTTAATTATGTTACTGTATTGTTGAAATAATTATGTCTCCAGCATTTAAGAACAAATTGATTTGATAGTAATTAAATGCTATTTTATCACGTACATTTTGTCACGCACATTATTATGTATTTGCATACAGTAATATTTTATTAAAAGAAAATGCCTGCTAAATATATTTTTTATTTAAAAATATTTAGTATTTTTACTACATTTTAATTCTGAGGAATTTGGTAAAGTTTAATACAAGTATGTTGACTTGACAAATCAAGCCTACAGATATAAACTTTTCAACCTTTTTTTTTTCAGATGTTTCTGTTTTATTTAGCTAATAAACACTCAGAAATATTTTATAAATGTTAATATTGGATAAGAAAAAACTTTTTAAAATTTCAAACTGCTAAATTTTATTATTAGCGTTTCAAAATGTAAAAAGATTTTTCTTATATAATATTAACATTTATAAAATGACATTGGTCAGAATTTGTTAGCTAAACAGAAACATTCGAAGAAAAAAAAGGTTGAAAAGTTTGTATATTATATCTGTAAGCTTGGTTTGTCAAGTCAACAAACCTCCATTAAACTTGACAGTGCAAGTTTGCTGCAAGTCAAGATCAATCGTTCAAGTTTACACTAGATACATTTGCTTTAAACAACAAAATTTCATTAAATTTGACAGATCAATCTTGCAAACTTAATCCAAGTTTGATTCAAACATTCGAGTTTCCACTTGTTCAGCTTGTTTTTAATTTGACAGATCAAGCTTGCAAACTTAATGCAAGTTTGATTCAAGCATTCGAGTTTCCACTTGGCCAGCTTGTTTTTAATTTGGCATGGCAAACTTGATTCATGCTTGTTTGCGTAGCTTGCTTTAAGTTTAACTGATGTACGCTTGCCATGCCACGTTGAAAACAAGCCGGAAAAGTGGAAACTCGAATTCTTGATTCAAACTTGTATTAAGCTTGCAGGCTTAATCTGTCAAGTTTAATGAAAGCTTGTTGAGTTGACGAATCAAGCTTGAAGATAGCCTGATGCAAGCTTTTTGTGCTGTCCGGATTATGAAAGTAAAAATGTATGCAAAAACTCTGGTAGAAATTCGGTAGTTAGGGATTCATACTTCCCACTACCTTAGAAAGGATTTGTGTTATAATCCGTGATCATTTTCTAATATTAGTTGGTGAAATATGACTGGATACAAATGGATACAAAAAAAAAAAAAAAAAAAACATTAAAAAATAAATAAATAAGCTCCCTTAGAAACATGCGTGAAAAAAAAAACTGGTATGTAAGCTAATCAGATACGCCATGCAATGTAGGGCTAAAAATGATTATTATTTTTTACACTCTTTTATTTAACTCAACTTGGTTTCTGCATGTAAAGATGAAATTTTGTAAATTTTCCCCCCCCCCACTTCCTGATACGATTAAATTATAAAAATTAGATTCACAGGTGTGTTTCAAGAATAAAACATTTTAATATTTTTAGAACTTAATTACAAATTAATACATTAATTTTGAGGCATTTTTCCGTTAGCCAGAAACAGATGATAAATTGCCAAATATTCTCTGTGACTCGTACACTTGTATAAGAGTTGAAACAACAGTGGATTTAATTCTGCGCCAATTTATGCTCGCCAAAGTATGCCAAATGCCTATGAAATTCCAACGTGAAATATTTTAATGACTAAAAAATAGAAAATAATTTATAAATAAAAAATAAAGAGTATAACATTTTAAAAAAGCTTTTATCAATTAATAGTTTAATATTAATTAATTTGCGATTATACTTTGAGAAATTAATTTTGAAATCCTAAAAAATAGTTTAAATAATATTTCATTTTTTTCCTGCCGCCATATTTTAAGACAGAAACAGAGCAAAAATTATATATATATATATATATATTAATAAATTCACTTGCTTACTCTTTTTATCAGACGTAAAAAAAAGTAGTGCATAATCGGCTGGTGTTCATACCAAAATAATTTATTGTAACAGAAAATTTGGGGAAAAATCATGAATTGCAGTTATGAAATTAGGCTTGATTTTAAAGATTGACATCGAATACTTTTAAAAGCGAGTTTTATTATTATTTTTTAAAAACTATTTTTACTTTTATACTTATTTGCTATCTATGTTGCGACTTATTATACACTGATGTATCATATTATGTCTAACTTGCAACAAAAAGGATATGGGTTCATAAACACTGACTTTCAGCTTCCCGATAGGGTCAAAATTGGGTACAGCTGTCGCAGACGCACCGGGGGGGGGGGGCATGTTCATTAGTCAATGAATGTTATTTCATTTACCATTGATTTTATTGCGTTCTTCTCAAATATATGAACAATTATCTATATTAACAAAAGATAGTTTGGCTCTATGTGTTTGTCTGTGTCTGTTGGCGATGGCTAGCGAAATCTACCGCATGTAGAAGTCTGAAAATTTGTATGAGGATAGTCCAAGACAAGTCCTGATGTACCTGAATGCTCAGATTTTTAATTTTTTGCTAATTAGAAGAGATTTTAATTAAAAACTCATCGAAAAGAGGATCTTTTTTGCAAATTGGCGGAGGCGTGCCCGCCCATGCTCAGTTCCTCCTTCCCTGAGCAAGTACAAGGGGAGAACATGCTGTATTATTTTGGCCTTTTGTCTTAACTCATTAACGCCTAACGGTACTATATGGTACCGGATCAATTTGCTGTTTGAGTACCAATATTTTTTAATATATATATATAGAGGGAGAGAAAGAAAAATTTGCTTTATTTTATGACAAAAATTCCGCTCTAAAATGGGACAAAAGTTGCTTTTCTGAAAAATTGATATGAAATGCAATTTTTGCATTTTAAAGAGAAAATAATTCCGTCCTTTATGGGTTAACGCACTACGGCTAAAGCGTTCAAGAAAAAAAAAAAAAAAAAAAAAAAAAAAGGAGACATTCTTAAATTTCGTATTTGTACTTCTTAAACGCCGCAATTAGTTCGAAAAAATATCGTTGTAAATTTAAAAAAAAAAAAAAAAAAATGAAAATGGTCTTTTTCGCGGTTGTCTTTTTCTCCCTTTCGGCAACGCTCGCCTAGGGTTCAATTTCAGAGGTATCAATTAACAAAAAAAAAAAAAAAAAAAAAAAAAAAAAAAAGTATTTAACACTGAGGCCTTATTCTTTTCGACAGTCCAATCGGTTTTCAAAGATAGGAATTTAACCTTTTCGAAAAATTCGCCACCACAGGACACTTTGTGCCTTCCGGAGACGATCTCTTTTCTACGCTAAAAGTAACTAAAAGTCCGTATTTCGACAGAATCTTTTTAGAGCATCTCGTCAGTCCGGATTTACATTATATACAAAAATTTCAAAATTTTCGGACAAGTAAAAAAAAAATCTGAGAAATTTTCGATGAAAACGGCAAAAGCGGGCTGTTTCGGCGCGGCTTCGGCTCATGTTTTCACTAATAAATATGCACATACATTTTCAGGTAATTTTAAAGAGGGTTTGTATACAGTTATATTTGTAACCAATTAAAATTTCTGAAAGTTCGGACAATAAGAATTTTTCTTCTTTTTTTAAAGAACCTGACGTGAAAACAGCAACAACAACAAAAAATCCAGAAAAAAACATTTCTTTTACAACTAGATATCAATATTTTTTCACGAAATTTTTGCACAGGCTGCAAAACCGTTATATTTATGACTGATAAAAATTTCAAAGAGTTCGGGCAACACTATATATATATATATTTTTTAAAGAATTTTGTTCATCTCACGAAACCGTATTACTCCCGCTTCGTTGTCTGTCTGTCACAGAGCCGGATCTCAGAGACTATACAACTTGCAAGCATGAAATTTTGTGTACTTATAGCTGAATATCTACTATGAAGCTCAAAATCATAAAATTTGAAAAAATCGTATTATTTTAATATATAGAGATTAAAAAACAAAACTCTAACAGCCTTTTCGTATTAAATTTAAACATTTTTCGTTATAGCAGTTGCCAAAATTAAAAATCCGCAATAAAAATCTTTCTACAATAATTAACTTTCTATTGAAAGACTTCCACGTGAAAAATGAAAATGAAATAAAAAGTTGCACCAATTGAAAAAAAAAAGATTAATATGAAATAAAAATCATTGACGCATATTGGTAATAAAACGGAAAATGTCAAAGATTTCTCAATAATACAAGGAGTATGAGTATGTGTATGTACAGAAGCACATTAATATCACGTCATTAGAGAATTAGAAAGAAAATTAATTTGACGTCATATTGGAAGTTTAACGAATTTTTCAAATGTTTGAGAATAATACAAAGCGAGTATCAATATGAGTAATAGAGAATAGTAAATATATTAGTTTGAGGAACGTATTGAATCATAACAAAAACCCTATTATGGAAATATCGGCATATTTTAACATTTTGAAGGTATACAACAAGTTTAATTTTGAAATTATTTTTTTTAATATCGCATTTAGTCCACATGATAGATATTATTATGACAGAGTATAATAGTGGGCTGGTTTAGATATTCGAAAAAACGAAAAAATAGACCGGTAAATTTTTACTTTATAAAAAACATGACTTTTTTTTTGTTGCTGTTGTTAAATGCAATTTATTTGGATTTATTAAAGAAAGGATAAAGTGTTTTGAGAGGAATATTAAACGAAACCTTGAGCGATCTTCGATCACACTTACCTACTTGTTTAAATATGAAATGACCTTACTTGAAAAAACAAGAAAATGTCTTTTATGAGCGCTTTCACCACTAAATATAAATATCCTTTCTCGAATTTTTCAATTAAAAATACCAATTCATAGAAAATTGGGTTAATAATATAAAATCATACAAATTTGAAATTTATTTAAGATTATTATCTCGGGCCCAAGTAACGCCGGGCGGGTCAGCTTAGTAAAATAATAAAATGAACTATCAAATGAAAAAATAAATGCAAATTATACAATGAGCTCTAAGGTTTAAGCAGTATTTTGAGTAGGTAGGTAGAAAATTAAGGAAACTATTTTCTAAATATATTTACTTTTGTAGCGTGATGATGTTTTTATGCAGAAAAGAGTTAATGAGATAAACAACAATAATGTCAAAAGTTGCTGAAACATCCATATTAATTAAGCATTTGAATTGTTTCTCTTTCCATGAACATTTCTACTGGGAAAATGGTAAAAACAATGCATCAAAATTTAAAAGGAGATTATGACGTCATTCGTGGTGACGAAAACGGAGTCTGTATGACGTATTTAAAAGATATGCTGATCACTTTTGTTTCAGCATTTATGATGGAAACATTCGATCTGTACTTTGATTTAATTTTATGTTGTCTTTATGTTCAATTTAGCTCTCATAAACTATTTCTTATTTATTTTAGCTGCTAATATATAACAGATACATGAAGTACACGCTTTATTTAAAATTTAAAATTCAGAATATGCAATATCTTAATAAATTTAACAATGTGTAAGTCATTGTTCAGTAATTTTCTCTAAGATTGTTTCAAAAGTCTTTTATTTTCTCCGCTTGACAGTTTATTTATTTTGGCATAATAAAAATATATTTTCAATCTTACTAGCAAGAACATTTCAGTTTTTTTCACTAGAGTTCTACAGATATAGTATTTTTTTTTAAATAAATTTTCCATGCCTTCGGTTATAATCGACTGTTAATTGATGATCACCGTATTGTAATTTTCGTGTTTTGAAAATTGGCTTAGAAAATATAAAATGCTGTTCAAAATTTTTAGAATAAATGAGAACACACAATTAAAATTTTGTACACACAACCATCAGAGACGTTTCATGAATTTTCAGAAAATAGCGTATAAAATAGCAAATCGTTAGCGTATAACCTGAATAAACAGTAAAAAAAAAGTTTTATTAGACTGTTTACATATTTTGTCTCCATCGAAGCCATTATCAAAACAAATAAGACTGTTCTAAAATTGCACGGTCTATGATCTAATCATTTGAAACGCCATCATTAAAGTTTTCGCGTACTCTTTCATCCATCATTCGTTACTCCATGGCTACGAATATGGAAATAAACATCCAAGTAAAAATTAAAAATAACGTGCGTAATCTGAAAGATTACGTAAAAAATTGTATGATGGCTTTTCAAATCATTACATCACGAGCAGGGAAGACCGAGCTATGCTCGGTCAAAATTAAATTTGAGTCAAACGTCAGGCACGGTCAAAACCCATGACCAAAATGACCTATTTTAAGATGAGCTATTTTAAGATAAAATAGCTTGACCCCTAATGACCCATGATCAAAATGACCCACTAATTGAATTTTCTCGAACATGTGACCTAGCCCAACAGTCTTCTCGTGCCCGAGAACCATAGGATGCAAAACTTAGTGTAAATAGCCTGAGCAGTTTTTAAGATAAAATAGCTTGACCCATAATGACCCATGACCAAAATGACACACTAATTGAATTTTCTCGAACATGGGACCTAGCTCAACAGTCTTCTCGTGTCCAAAAACCATAGGATGCAAAATTTAGTGTAAATAGTCTGAGCCGTTTTTAAGATAAAATAGCTTGACCCCTAATGACTTAGGACCAAAATGACCCACTAATTGAATTTTCTCAGACATGTGACCTAGCCAAATGATTTTCTCGTGCCCGAAACTGGTAAGATACAAAATTTAATCAAACACGTTAGAGCCGTTTTTTAGATAAAATTAATTTGACCCGCGTTGACCCAAAAATGACCCACTAATCGAAAGTTCTCGAACATGTGACCCAGCCCAATAGTGTTCACGTGCCCGAAAAGTGTCGGATACAAAATTTCGTCAAAATCGTTTGAACCGTTTTTTAGATACAATTAGCTTGACCATGACCCAAAATGACCCACTAATCGAATTTTCTCGAACATGTGACCTAGCCCAATCGTTTTCTGGTGCCTCAAAACGGCAGGATGCAAAATTTCGTCAAAATGGTTAGAGCCGTTTTTAATATAAAATTTGCATAACCACACACACACATATACACAAGATTTGCTCGTATTAGAATATACGAGCAGGAAAGACCGAGCTATGCTCGGTCAAAATTAAATTTGAGTTCAATTATCATGACCCATGACCAAAATGACCCACTAATTGAATTTTCTCGAACATGTGACTTAGCCCAACAGTCTTCTTGTGCCGGAAAACCATAGGATGCAAAATTTAGTGTAAATTGAGCCGCTTTTTAGATTTTGACCCACAATGACCCAGAAATGACCTACTAATCGAATTTTCTCGAACATGTGACCTAATCTAATGATTTTCGCCTGCCCGGAACTCGTAAAATACAAAATTTAATCAAAATCGTTAGAGCCGTTTTTTAGATAAAATTAATTTGACCCGCTTTGACCCAAAAATGACCCCCTAATCGAAAGTTCTCGAACATGTGACCCAGCCCAATAGTCTTCGCGTGCCCGAAAATAGTCGGATACAAAATTTCGTCAAAATCGTTTGGACCGTTTTTTAGATACAATTAGCTTAACCATGACCCAAAATGACCCAAAATGACCCACTAATTGAATTTTCTCGAACATGTGACTTAGCCCAACAGTCTTCTCGTGCCCGAAAACCATTGGATGCAAAATTTAGTGTAAATTGAGCCGCTTTTTAGATCTTGACCCACAATGACCCAGAAATGACCCACTAATCGAATTTTCTCGGACATGCGACCTAGCCCAATGCTTTTATCGTGCTCGAAACTCGTAGGACACAAAATTTAATCAAAATCGTTAGAGCCGTTTTTTAGATAAAATTAATTTGACCCGCGTTAACCCAAAAATGACCCACTAATCGAAAGTTCTCGAACATGTGACCCAGCCCAATTGACTTCTCATGCCCGAAAATGGTCTGATACAAAATTTCGTCAAAATCGTTCGAACCGTTTTTTAGATACAATTAGCTAGACCATGACCCAAAATGACCCAAAATGACCCACTAATTGAATTTTCTCGAGCATGTGACCTAGTCCAATGGTTTTCTGGTGCCCCAAAACAGTAGGATACGAAATTTCGTCAAAATCGTTAGAGCCGTTTTTAAGATAATTTTTGCATATATATATATATGTATATATATATATGCAAAAATTATCTTAAAAACGGCTATATATATATATAACCACCCACAAGATTTGCTCGTATTAGAATATATGATGATAGATCGTATAATTTTTTAATATGGTTATTTGTTTTGATAATGGCTTCGATGGACCCGAAACATCTCAACATTCTAATAAAACATTTTTTACTGTTTATAAAGTTTTTGTTTTACACCTTTTAACAATTAAAAGAAGTATATTATTGCAAGGTGTAATAATTTATTATACATTTATCTGCAAACTATTTTAGAAAAGTGTACCTAACTGACTTGTTTTCATAAATATTTTACACCTTTTAGCAATTAAAAGAAGTATATTATTGCAAGGTGTAATAATTTATTATCTGGAGGCACGGCAGTGCCTCCGCCAAGTCGAGAGAGGACAGCCGTAAGCATACTTTTCTGGAAGCAACTCAGGGCACTTTTGACCCCCCATATCTCCGCACTGGAGTATCCCAAAAATTTTAAACTTCAATTATAGAGAGTATTTGGCCCACAGGACCAAAATTTAAAATTACAACTTTCTGTCTTTTCTAGTTCAGGCGATATATGAACTCAAACATTCGATTTTTTGTCACTTCTTACTCACTCGTTCACGCGTCATCAAAAAGATTGGGTAGATCCCGTAGCACCAGAAACTTGGCATTTGGAAAAAAGGTAGTGTTTAGGATACAAAGAAAGGAAAAATTATAAAATCCAGAAAATTCGAAAAAAAAACATTCGAAAATTCAACAAATTCCATCAAAATTGAAAATTGAAAATAATACGATCTTGTAGTCTTGGAAACTTAAGATTTGGTGTGAAGGTAGTGTTTAACATCCAGAAAAAGAAAACATCAAAAACACCAAAAAAATCGAAAGCAAAATTGAAAAAATCGAAGAAATTGAAAAAAAACGAAAATTTGAAGACAATCCGATTTTGTTGCGCTAGAAAATTCAAATTAGGAATAAAGGTAGTATTTAGGATACAGAAAAAGGAAAATTAAAAAAATCCAGAAAATTCGAAAAAAAAATAAAAAAAATCGAAAAAAATTGAAAAAATGGAAATAATTTGATACGATAACGCTCGTATTTATAAATTAATTTGGATGAAACTAATTGTGTGTATTAAGCTCACCAATGCCTCGACCGAGTTCGTTGGCCAGCTTGGTCCGCCATCTTGAAACAAGATGGCGGCCACGGAAAATTTTAAAACTAAAATAAATATACAAAAAAGTTACATCTTTTAAAATTTCTTCTACTAAAAAATCAAGTTTATTTTTTAATTAGGTGTTAGGACTTGATACAAGGATTCCAGAGCATTTTTTGTTTTACCTCTATCTTAAAAATTGGCTGAGATAGAGCAGTTTGAAATTCTAGGGTGGCTGACATTTTGAAACAAAACAGCACATTACAAAAAACCAACGATAAATTTATGGTCAATAATGGTCAAGCAGGTGCAATCCCGAATGAATACTCCGTGTTATTATAACTGTAACTTTGACTTCGAAATTTTGATACGTTGCATTTTCCATTTGTTGATATTTTTGAACTATGATTTACGCTAAGTGAAATGTTGTTGTTGAAGAGGGATTTTCCATGTAAATCCGAAACGTCCAATTTTAATATGTTTTTAATGTTTTATGAAAGTGTATTGTAATGTCTGTAATTTTAATGATTTTAATATAAATTTATAAGTTTTAGTGAACGCGATTTCTCGCAAATTATTTTCTTTCATTGTTGTAAACATTTTCCCAATCATACGCATAAAACTATATATTCGTATCCATTAGCGCCAAATTCTCGCCAAACTTGGCGACAATTGGCGAAATCTCGCCAAATTTGGCGACAAAAATAAGTCTTCATAAATGAAGCCAACTTGGCTATAGCTCAATAATTTGGCGAATTTCTTATTCAAATTCAGTGTAAACGAATCTTTTGTAAACGGTTTCTTTGCATTTTAACTTGCTGTTTTCGAGTAACATTAGCTAAAATTTTAAAACGAAGATATAGGAAAGCTACCTTTTCCTGCCGGTACAGGCCGGAGGACTTTTTTATGAGTTGTCGGATGCAATCTATGTTTTGCATTAAATAAAGTAAAACATTGAAAAACAAATCCCACAGGATGGGGATAGTTTGTTTTAGATAGATTTTAAGATAATTGTCCTATTAGCTAGTACACCTTCCGTTATTGTTTTGTGTTATTTTCCCCGGATTATGCTTTTCTTTTCTTTTGTTTACGAATTTTGTAATAGAAAAGTTCCGCTATAGACTGGCTACGTTATAGACCTTTTTTTTTATAGACAGGTTCATTTTCTTTCACAGGCTTTACTCTATTTAATTTATATATGAAATATTTGTTGTTAAAAGATGTTGGTCGCACAAAAATTTTCACATCTCTCCCTCCCTCCCGACATTACTGGTTGGTTATGGCTTGATAGTCCTTTCTGAATAAAATCATGGTGATTCTAAGATTCTCTTGATTTATCTCTAAATTGAACATAAACGATCCTAAGAAAACGGATCAATGAATTACTATATTGGCATGAGGAAATTTAGTTGCAGAAAAATGGAGCATATAGCTAACATTAAGTCTAATAGGAAAACCACAGCCTTGGCAAGATTGTATTAACAAGAAACCATCCAAAATACATTTTTATGAAAGTAATATAATTTTCCCCTCGAATCTATACAAACCATGTATTATAAGAAAAACCGGTACTTCTCTATTATCCCGTCGACCACTTTTCATAACAAAAAACATCGCCAAACTGTAAGATTAAACGCCAAAAATGCAGTCCCATTTACTTGATGTCAGAAGCATTACACGTGTTTGTATGTCATCAAGTGGTTTTTAATTCGACATTTGCGTGTATTTTTCATTATGTTTTACTGATTTATTAGTTATTTACTTAATTAAAATAACAATTGTGTCCTTAAATTCTTACATTATATTTATTTATTTATTTTGATACTATAATGGCAAAGTTCTCCCGTTGATTTGGCGTTACAGTTTGGCGATAGCTTTTTGTTATGAAAAGTGGTCGACGGGATAATCTGGAGGCACGGCAGTGCCTCCGCCAAATCGAGAGAGGACAGCAGTAAGCATACTTTTCTGGAAGCAACTCAGGGCACTTTTGACCCCCCCCCCCATATCTCCGCTCTGGATCATCCCAAAAATTTGAAACTTCGTTTTTCTAGAGTATTTGGCACACAGGACCAAAATTTAAAATTACAACTTTCTGTCTTTTCTATTTCAGACGATATATGAACTCAAACATTCGATTTTTTGTCACTCACTCACGCATCATCAAAAAGATTAGGTAGATCCCGTAGCCCTAGACACTTGACATTTGGAAAAAAGGTAGTGTTTAGGATACAAAGAAAGGAAAAATTATAAAATCCGGAAAATTCGAAAAAAAAAACAATCGAAAATTCAACAAATTCCATCAAAATTGAAAATTGAAAATAATACGATCTTGTAGTCTTAGAAACTTAAGATTCAGTGTGAAGGTAGTGTTTAGTATCCAGAAAAAGAAAACATCAAAAACACCAAAAAAATCGAAAGCAAAATTGAAAAAATCGAAAAATCGAAAAAAAATCGAAAAATTTCAAATAATCCGATTTTGTTGCGCTAGAAACTTGGAATTCGGAATAAAGGTAGTATTTAGGATGCAAAATAAAGAAAAATTAAAAATTCCGAAAAATTCGAAAAAAAAAAATTCAAAAATACGAAAAATTCGAAACAAATTGAAAAAATTAAAATAATTTGATTTTTTAGCCTTAGAAACTTAAAATTCGCAGTAAAGATAGTGTTTAAGATTCAGAATAAGTTAAAATAAAAAACGCAATAAAATTCGAAAATAAAATAAAAAAAATCGAAAAATAAGGAAAAATCGAAAAATAAGGAAAATTTGAAAATAATTCGATTTCATAGCGCTAGAAACTTGAAATTTGGAATTAAGGTAATATTTAAGATACTAAATAAGGAAACATTCAAAAATATGGATAATTCAAAAAATACCCATAAATTAGTGCAGACGATATATGAACTCAAAGTTTCGATTTTTTGTCACTCACACACTCACACACTCTCGCGTCATCAACAAGATTGGGTAGATCCCACAGCCACAGAAACTTAAAATTTGGAATAAAGCTAGTGTTTCGGATACAAAGAAAGGAAAAATTATAAAATCCGGAAAATTAAAAAAAAAAAAAACATTCGACAATTTAAAAAAATTGAACAAAATTGAAAATTGAAAATAACACGATCTTGTAGTCTTAAAAACTTAAAATTTGGTGTGAAGGTAGTGTTTAGAATTCAGAAAAAATCAAAAACACACACAAAAAAAAATTGAAAATAAAATCGAAAAATCGAAAAAAATCGAAAAATTTCAAATAATCCAATTTTGTTGCGCTAGAAACTTGGAATTCGGAATAAAGGTAGTATTAAGGATGCAAAATAAGGAAAAATAAAAGAATCCAGAAAATTAGAAAAAAAAATCAAAAATTAGAAAAATTAGAAAAAAATTGCAAAAAAATAAAATAATTTGATCTTTTGGCCTTAGAAATTTAAAATTCGCGGTAAAGATCGTGTTTAAGATTCAGAAGAAGTTAAAATAAAAACGCAATAAAATTCGAAAATAACATAAAAAAATCGAAAGAAATCGAAAAATAAGGAAATTTTGAAAATAATTCGATTTCATAGCGCTAGAAACTTGAAATTTGGAATAAAGGTAATATTTAAGATACTAAATAAAGAAACATTAAAAAATATGGATAATTAAAAAAAAATAGAAAATTAAAAAAAAAAAATAGAAAGAAAGAAAGAAAAAGAGAGAAATTGAAAATAATATGATCTCGTAGTCTTAGAAACTGAAAATTTGGTGTAAAGGTAGTGTTTAGGATTCAGAAAAATAAAAAAAATAAAAACACAACAAAAATTGAAAATAAAATCAAAAAATCGAAAAAAAAAACGAAAATTTGAAAATAATTCGATTTTGTAAAGCTAGAAATTTAAAATTTTAGGATACAAAAAAAGAAATAAATAAAAAATCTGTAAAATTCGAAAAAAAAAGTTCGAAAAATTGAAAAAAATCGATTTTGTACCTTTAGAACTTAAAATTCGGCGTAAACTTATTGTTTAGGATACAGAAAAAGGAAAATTAAAACACAATAAATTCGAAAATAGAATAAAAAACTCGAAAAAGATCGGAAATTTCAAAATAATTCGATTTTGTAGCGCTAGAAACTTGAAATTTGTAATAAAGGATACAAAATAAGAAAAAATTAAAAAATCCAGAAAATTATAAAAAAAATTCGAAAAAAATCAAAAATTGAAAATAATTTTATCTTGTAGTCTTAGAAACTTAAAACTTTGTGTAAAGGTACTATTTACTATTCAATAAAAGGAACAATTAAAATATTCGTTAAATTCGAAAATAAAATCGAAAAATCGAAATATCTTTAAGAAATCGAAAATTCGAAAACAATTTTATTTTGTACTGCTAGAAACATTAGTTTTAAGAAAATTGTCCTATTAGCTAGTACAACGCCCCTAATTGTTTTATGTTATTTCCCCCGGATTATGGTTTTCTTTTCTTTCGTTTACGAATTTCGTTATAGAAAAGTTCCACTATAGACTGGCTACGATATAGGTGATTTCTTTATAGACAGGTTTGTTTTCTTTCACAGGTTGTACTTTATTTACTTCACATATGAAATATGGATTGTTAAATGATGTTAGCCCCACAAAAATTTTCACAGCTCCCCCTACCCTCCCGACATTATTGGCTGGTTATGGCTTGTTAGTCCTTTCTAAATAAAATCATGGTGACTCCAAGAGTCACTTGATTTATCTCTAAATTGAACCTAAATGATCCTAAGAAGACGGATCAAATAATTACTATATTGGCATGACAATCAGGTAACTTAGAATTAAAATCGAAAAATCAATAAATTTATAAAAAGTCGAAAATTTGAAAATAATTCGATTTTGTAGTCCTAGAAGCTTGACATTTGGCAGAAAGGCAGGGTTTAGTACACAAAGTAAGGAAAAATTAAAAAATCCGTAAATAATAAAAAAAGACTAAAAAACAAAAAAAAAAAACATCGAAAAAAGGAATATAGTTTGATTTATTGGAAATTTCCGGAAATTTTAATTTTGACTTTCTTTTTATACTAAAAAGTTCTTTTATGTTAAATATCAAGTATCTAGGGCTGCGAGTAATATCTCAGATGGATAGTACCTATCCTGGAAGCAATTGAGAGTACTTTTGACACTCCCCCTCTCATAACTTAGTGCTTGCCTAGGAACCTGAAATCTCTTTTCATCTACAGTACTTTGCAAACGAAACTAAAGCTTCAATTTTTTTATACCTGTAAATAATAGGGACAGAGTGTGGGCTTAGCGAAAATCAGTGGATGATCTCCAAAAAGAACCCAAAATCAAGAAAAGGGGGATTACTTACAAAAAGAAGTGAAATCTCATCAAAAAGTCACCTGTAAAAAATGCAGCCAAGTCTCGTAACTCATTTACCGTAAAAAGTACTGAGATCGTATAAAGCCAAGTTTAACTATCTTATTAACTCTGAAATTTTCATTCACAAATCACTCCTAGTCTCTACATCTTTAGTTAATTATTATTTTGTGACTTGGCAATTACGCAGCACAGGGAAGTTATTACACCTTACTATGTTATGGAATGGGATGGGATAGTTTAATTAAGGCAAATTATATACGCACAGGCAAGTTATTACACTTTAATATGTTATAGTGTTATTTGATTAAGACTAACTATATACATCACATTCTCGTGCTACGTAATTGCCAAGTCACAAAATAATAATTAACTAAAGATGTGGAGACTAGGAGTGATTTGTGAATGAAAATTTCAGAGTTAATAAGATAGTTAAACTTGGCTTTATACGATCTCAGTACTTTTTACGGTAAATGAGTTACGAGACTTGGCTGCATTTTTTACAGGTGACTTTTTGATGAGATACATTTATCTGCAAACTATTTTAGAAAAGTGTACCTAACTGACTTGTTTTCATAAATATTTTACACCTTTTAGCAACTAAAAGAAGTATGTTAATGCACGGTGTAATAATTTACTAGGACTTCCCTCAAAGGGATTAGTCTGAGTGATACTGCTGAGAACATAGGGTTAACAATTACAATATAAAGAAAAAGAGCAAATTAAATGATAGAATTACAAAATATCATATATAAATTCATATACACTGTTAAAAAAATAGAAAAGAAGTACCGTTCATCAGATGTGTTGTCATATATTTTTTTTAACATGTGGCAAAGAATCTCATTTTCTTAAGCGCGTATTGCGCGAAACTTAAAAAAATAAAAAATAAAAATAAAAATAAAAAACGCCGGATCTTTTAAAACGCCAAGCTTTTTAAAGTTACGTAATTGGATTTGCAGCCAATAGACTATTCTATCAAGCCTGGCTTAACGCAAATTTAATTTCATTGTTGCACCTTTTTTTGTGTGTGAATTTAAAAATTTTCTTCCTTGATTATATTGTTATAATTTTGTATATATCTGTAAATATTCCATTTGTTTAAATTTATTTTATTTTATTTTTGTGAAAATTGCAGTATTATTAATGTATTTCCTATTGAGCATCATGTAACTCAATGGTAAAGGCCTCAGGTGCTTTGCAAGGAAAACAACCTTACAGCATTGTTTTTATAATGGAGTTCTATGGGAATATCGCCAAGGAATGGGTTTATCGCCAAGTTGGCGATGGTTTTGGCGACTTATTTTTGTCGCCAAATTTGGCAATATATCGCCAAATGTCGCCAAGATGGCGACGGATTTGGCGACTTTTTGTGGTTGCATGATTCCAGATGGGTTGCCAGATGGGTCCCAATGTGGTCATGATTCCAGACCGGAGCTAAGGGCGGCCTTAAGTTCCTTCAAATAAATTTAAATCACTGTAGAGAGGCTGGTGACGCTCTTTTTGATTACATTAATGATAATAAGATTGATATTATATTGGGTCAGGATCCATATATTAGTGGTGGAGCTGTTGCAGGTATTCATAGAGATTGGCCTACTTTCCTCTCTATTAATAATAACGCTTTTATTACCTTAACTAACAGGGATTATGTCAGTCTGGAAACGCTGAAGTTAAATAACAGTGTTTTTATTGCTTTTAACGTTAGTGATTCTGTTATTTTCATCGGCTCACAATATTCTGCACCGTCTGGGAATCTGGATGAAGACTTGCAGGACTGGACTAATATTTTTAAAGACTTTGACAACCTGGTTATAGGTGGAGATTTCAATGCTCCATTGATTTCCTTAGGGTACTCAAGGGAGAATGAAAGATCCACTGAACTGATGGAACATTTAATGCGGTACAGTCTAAGTATCTGCAATGATTCTCTAGCTCCCTGCACGTTTGTAAAGGGTACATTGAAAGGTAGGCCAGACTTGACATTACTTGGTCTTAATCTAGGTGATAAAATCGACGGCTGGACTGTTGATGATAAAACTTTATCTTTCAGCGATCATCGTTATATCACGTTTTGTCTCGATTTTGATCCAATTGTTAAATCTAATTGTAGATTTAAAACGAAGAATAAAAGCCTGAAGAGGTTTAATACAGTTTTAGATAATAAATACAGGAGTTGGACGCAGGAACTAAATGGTGTTTGTACCCCTGATGATCTAAATAAATGGTCAGATAATTGGTTAACTGACTTAAAAGAAATTATGGAAAGATGTTTCAGGAAGGGAAAGATCAGTCATAAACCAACGAATCAATGGTACACACCAGAGTTAAAAATTTTGAGGAACAAGATTAATGCGATGTATAAAAGATACGCAAAAAACAGACAGAATGATGAGTATAGAGAGGCTTACGTAAAAGAGAGGAACAATTATAAGAAGCAAATTAGATTAGCAAAGAAAAGATCTTGGTATAATTTCTGTTCCTCAACTGATAATGCCTTCGGCAATTTGTACAAATTTGTTTCGGGCAAATCTCTTTCGTTTACGGATTTCATTTATACGGCATTGGAGGGATCAGCATGTTTTTCCACATACGATGATGTTGCTGCTCAGTTAATGGATGAACATTTTCATACAAACGAGGTGCCAGATCAAGTTTTTAGTTATGAATCAATTTACGATTACCAGAATGATATAAATTTTAAGGGGGTTACTGATAGAGAACTGACCTACGTACTTAAACAGCAAGCAATCGGTAAAGCACCGGGCCCTGATGAGGTGGATGCAATTTTGGTGAAAAATATCTGTAATAAATACAAAGCTTTCGTTAAAAAAATTTTTTAATAAGTGCCTGGGTCTGGGACATTTCCCTACTATTTGGAAAGGGGGGCAAGTAATATTTTTCAGAAAGAGAAACAAGAGTCCGTCTTCTCCGAGGGGTTATAGACCCATTACCCTCTTGTCCATCTTTGGAAAACTCTTAGAGAGGATTATAAAGTTAAGGATTATGAGAAATTTAGAAACAGTGAATTACTTTAATATTTCCCAACACGGATTCAGAGAGGGAAAGAGTATAATTACGGCATTGCAAGATCTTAAGCACATGGTACGAGGGAAATTGAAAGAGATGAAATATTGCTCTTTGATCTCAATAGATATTGAGGGAGCGTTTGACTCAGTAGACTGGAATACTCTGTCTTGTATTATAAACGATTTGCCTTTGCCCAGTTATTTGAGATCAATTTTGAAAAGTTACATATCAAATCGTAGGATAGGGTTTCTTTTTTCAAGTGGTATAAAATGGTTCAAGTTATACAGAGGATGCCCGCAGGGCTCATGTCTTGGGCCGTTGTTATGGTTATTAGTTGCTGACTATTTCCTAAAATCATACTGTGAAATCTCGAGAGACATTTTATCATATGCCGATGATTTTATAATTATTGTGGGAGAAAATACGAGAAGATCATTGGAGCGGCGAGCTAATGAACATATACAGAGATTTTATGATATTTGTCTCGAGTTAAAATTAAAATTAAGTATTCAGAAATGTGTTGCTATGATGTTCGGCCCAAATACAATGGAAAATAGAAGACCAATTTTTAAGATACAGGGAACCTCCATACCGGTGCAAGACAATGTCAAATATCTTGGTTTCTTACTGGACTCAAGATTTAATTGGTTGGATCATTTTAATGAAATTAGAGAAAACATAATTAATTTTACAGTTAATGTTAATAGAACAGGACTGAGAGACAAGGGATTGAGTTCAGTAATCAAAAAGATTTGGTATACAATGGTGATAGAGAAACGTATTTCATACGGATATGAGTCCTGGTTTCCGGATCTCCACATACACGCAATTAGGAAGCTGAGTTCGTGCCAGAGAATGGGGTTGTTTTCAATCGTTAAACCATATAGAACCGTTTCAACTGATGCGTTGTGTGTTCTTGCTGGAGTGGTTCCCATATATATTAGGTTGTCTCAAGAATATCTGGGAAACTCAGTTATAAATGGTAATGGCAAAATAGAAATTCAGGGTATTGAAATAGGCCAGGATAACATAATGAGAAAATTGAAGACGTTTGAATATCATGGAAATACCGATATTGACAATATAGAATTTATTTCTGATATAAGAGATGTAAAACCTATTGAACAAGGAATAGTTACATATACGGACGGCTCAAAAATGGAGGAGGGCACGTCGTCTGCTTTTGTGGTTTATAATATTGATGTTCAGTTACACGAATATAGGATAAAACTTCACAGGTTAAATTCGATATATCAAGCGGAATTATGTGCAATTAAGCATGCAGTAAATTGGTTCAAAAGTACTACTTACAGAAGAATGATTATTTATACGGATAGCTTTTCATCGGTTTGGTCTCTTCATCACTTGTTCCCACAAAATGAAATTATTAGAGACATTTATGATACAGTGAATAATATACCAGACAAAAGACTACAGATAGGATGGATAAAAGCCCATGTGGGATATTATGGAAATGAAAAAGCTGATCAGCTGGCAAAGAGTGTCATAGAAAAAGAGGAATTTGACTTAGAAGAAAATTTGCCTTTACCTATATCCCTTATTAAAAAGCATTGTAGAGAGAAAGCCCTTGAGGACTGGCAAGCACATTGGACGGACTCAAATGTAGGAAGAAATACTTATAAAATTTTTAATAAAGTAAGTAGAGACAGAATTATAGGTAGCAAGGTAATACATTACTTTTGTACGGGTCATGGGAGTTTTCCCATGTACCTGAAGAAGATTGGGAAAAGACATACAGACAAGTGTGACTGTGGCCAATTGGGTGATGTCAACCATTATTTATTTGGTAACTGTCCGCTAATGCCTTATAGGTTTAAATTTAATAATGCATTGACTGTAAGGCAAAACCTTCAGAATATTTTGCTAAATGATGGAAATTATGGACGCCTGAAAGAGAATTACAATAAACTGAATGAACTTTACTCTTTCATTTATTACAAATTTTGAACAATTTTTGAGTTCTTGCTAAAAAATTTTATTCAGCTGGTTTCATCATGAACAATTCTTTTATTTATCAGTTTTTATTAAAGCCTCTGGTAAAGTAAAATATATATTGCTTAATAGCTGTTGTTTTTATTCATTAATATTTGATTGTATCAAGAACACTTTTAGATATAAGTTACTGGAATTGATGTATAATAACAAGAATACTGTTTGCTTGCTCCTTGGACAAGGGGGTTATGTACTTGTGAAAAGTTAATTCATCATGAACATTGCTTTTATTTATTATGAAATAGTGCTTCTTGCTTACCTAGTGATTATTGTTTTAAAAGACTGTGATTTTATCCGGCACTGTTGTCTTTATCAAGAACAATATTTTAATCTCTAAATGTATAACATTTTGCTATTTTTTGGCAGTAAGAACTGCATTCTATAAGGACTCTTATATTAAACTTCGCCTTGGTCATGATGTAGGACATTATTTATGTTTACAGTACAAATAACTAATTTATCTATATTAGTTTTAGTTCAACTAGGATGGATGCTGGTTTCTCTGGACGGTTATTTGCAGTTTCTTTTCGGACATGGGACTATGTGTCTGGAACAGATGGACTTCAAATCTGAAAATTCTGGCGAAATGATAAATGAATATTTGTTGGAAGACAGTGCTGTAGCGTCCTGGGAGCTCGACTGGTCTGTTCATATGGAAGAGTTTGCAAGAACTCTGTACAATGTATTGGGATATGGAATTGAAAGACAATTGTAACCCCGAATTGTCTATAATGTTGTTATTTTTATTTCTTATTTTTTACGTATATCATAGGTTAGTTATTTTGTTTTGTTAGCCAGTATGCTTTATAGTCAGTAATCATAGGTTATCGACTCTTGTAACTGTAATTGTCGTAAAAGTTGTTTGATTTTTAGTTTAAGATAGCTGTTAAGTTTTTTTTTTTTTTTTTTTTTTTTTTTTTTTTTTTTTTTTTTTTTTTTTTTTAACCATTAAGTGATTGGTTTTTATTCACCCCTAGGGGTCTTGTCATTTTGTTTTAATAATTGCCTGCTGCTCTGGGCTCGCTCCTGCGGCGCGGTTTCGTTGGAAGGTAGTGGGGGTTTTCCGCCGGGACGTGGCATCCTATACCTTTCACGGTTGGTGTCCCGGCTGGGTGTCTCTTGTGCAACCACCCCCCCTTATACCTGTACATTGGGATCCTTTCTCGCTTGGGTTCTCTATCGAAAGTTGAAGTAATTTCTGGTAAATTCTGGACATCCGAAAGCTCTCGAAAAATCTGGAAAGATCTCTGAAACCTATATAAGGACCTCCACCAGTTCCGTTCAGTTAGTTGTCTGTCAACTGCGATTGAATGTATACGAGAGGCTTTGCATTGAGACTACGTTTCTCTGAGCGATTTTGTCTCTGATACGTCGTATTGAACGTTTTGTTCTGAGTGAAATTTTGCTGTGCTGTTATTAGATTTGAAGATTACTGAATATTTGTGTTTTGAGAAGATATTTGTTTTCTTATTTAGAGTCAATAAAGCTTGCTGATTGTTTTTATATATTGGCATCAATCCTTTCGTACCCCGAGCTCACAACAATATATCTATTATTTGTATAACTGTTTATAGAAATTCTTACACTTCAAACCACATTGATAGCATGCTTTGCTACAAACCAGATTGCAAAACTATAGTCTAAATTACTATTAAAGTATACAAAAAATCTTTCGATGACTTCTGTAAAATAACTTTTACATTAAATCTCCATATCGGCAAAATTGAAAAATTATATATATTTCAAAGTTAAGCTTAACAGATGCTTCTTGATTATTCTCTAGGAGGCTCTGCCCCCTGCGCCTTTACTGCGCCAATCCGCAGGCTTTTCTTTTGCCTGTCTGTCTGTCTCTCCACAATCTGTCTGTTTCCCTATCCGTTCTTCTGCCCGTCTCTCTAACCGATTGTCTATCTCCCTACACGTCTCGCTACCCGCCAATCTATTTCTCTAACCGTCTGTCTATCCGTCTAACTACTGTTATGTCTAGCCGTGTCTCTATCCATTTCCCTACACATTTGTCTATCTGTCTCTCTACCCGTCTGGCTATACGCCTCTCTACCCATATTCATGCCCATCTCCGTACCCATTTACTGTCTCTCTACTCGTCTGTATACCCGTCTCACTATCCGTCTGTTTTTGTACCCGACTCGCAACCAATCTCATTACCCGTCAGTCAACTCGTCTCTGTACTCATCTCTCTACTCGTCTCTTTATCTACCACGCTACGCGTATCGGAACCTTTCTCGTTACATTCCTGTCTACCGGTGTCGCTACCCGTCTCGTGACCCATCTCACTACCCCTCTGTCAACCCTCTTTTTACCTTTCTCTCTAGCCGTCTGTCTATTCGTTTCGCTACCCGTCAGCCTACCTATGTCGCTACTCGTCTTTCTACCCGTCTGTCTACCCGTTTATTTACTCGTCTTTCTACCTCTCGCCACCTCTTCCCAATATTTAAACAATTCATTTAATATACAGAAGCCGTTTATCAGTTATTAAATGCAAGCAGAAGTAATTTATCTAATAAGTGTAATCAGATGCAATTTTTTTTAAATACATACATAAACCTGAATAATAATTCATCAGTTTTGTGGTCATAGTTGTTTATATCATTTGACAGTAAATCTCAACTTCTTAAACCTGAATTGTCTCAAGCTTTTTAAAAAAACCACAAGGTCTGTATAACTGCAAAGTACCCGGAGGGCTATATTAGCTACATGTTATTAAGTTAAGTGAAAGTTTCGTTATCGCGTTTGCAGCCAATTGCTTATGTCAGAAAGCGTGGCTTAACGCCATTTTAAATTCATTACTGTAACTTTCTTTTCTTTTTTTTTCGGGGGGGGGGGAGGGTTTCAAATATACACATTTAAATTAAAACTTTTGCCTCCATGCCATTAGTGTTGTTTGTATTATTAACTAATACCTTGTAGACCGAGCTTCATTTGAAACAAATGTAAAAGACTTCTTCTACAGTTTTTCAGGAGAAACTTTCGTGAGTTAAAACAATATTGTTGCTAGCTTTACTCTTGTTTGAGACCAGCCTTGCCTGTGTATCTGAATGGGGAAAAGTTTCGTATCATATGTCGGTTGGCGAAAAAAGATTTAAATAGTGCCAAAAGGTAGTTTTAGCATCTTACAAAATTTTTCAAGAGAGCGGTAAAACATGTTTTTCAAATATTTACAAACATACGTTTATTAAAGCATGTGGGTGAATCCAAGAGTTGACCCCTGCTTGGCGTCCGTTTGTATTGGCGTGCTAGCGCTCGCGCGATAGCGCACTGACTCTTGCAACCCTCATCATTTCTCAATCGTGCCAAATCGTCGATAGTTAGCCAGATGTAGCTCTTTTATTGTTGGAAAGGCTGAGCAATGATATTTTTTGTGATGACGCGTTTGTTACGTATGGCGTATTTGTTACGTCATCAAATGATTATTCGACTTTTATTTGTATTTTAATCATATTTAATGATTTATTAGTTATTTAAAACATGTTTTTTTTTAATACAGTTAAATAACACTTATGTCATTAAATGGTTATGTCATGATATTCATCATCTGCTTCTTTATTTAAATCTTGATTTTTTTTTTATGTATGTGAGTGGCTACTCTTGTTACTTTAGAACAGTGTGAATTAATTGATTGCAGTTTTCATGGAAGTCTCATGTTCGCGAAGCGATCATACATGCGGTATAGTGATCGCCGCATTTACAAATTTCGTGTATTTTTGTGATCTCTATACAACGAGGTTGCTGCATCCAGAGATGTTTATTTTTCGGTTTCATGTTCGCAAGCGATCATACGTGCGGTACAGTGATCGCGACATTAACGAATTTCATGTATTTTTTGGGATTCCGATACGACGAGGTTGCTGCATCCAGTGAGGGTTTTTTTCGGTTTCATGTTCGCGAAGCGATCATACGTGCGGTACAGTGATCGCGGCATTAGCGAATTTCGTGTTTTTCTTGGGATTCCGATACGACGAGGTTGCTGTATCCAGGGATGTTTTTTTTTCGGTTTCATGTTCGCGAAGCGATCATACGTGCGGTACAGTGATCGCGGCATTAACGAATTTCGTGTTTTTCTTTGGATTCCGATACGACGCGGTTGCTGTATCCAGTGATGTTTTTTTTCGGTTTCATGTTCGCGAAGCGATCATACGTGCGGTACAGTGATCGTGGCATTAACGAATTTCGTGTTTTTCTTGGGATTCCGATACGACGAGGTTGCTGTATCCAGTGATGTTTTTTTTCGGTTTCATGTGTTCACGAAGCGATCATACGTGCGGTACAGTGATCGCGGGATTAACGAATTTCGTGTATTTCGTGGGATTCCGATACGACGAGGTTGCTGTATCCAGTGATGTTTTTTTTTTCGGTTTCGTGTTCGCGAAGTGAACATACGTGCGGTACAGTGATCGCGGCATTAACGAATTTCGTGTATTTCGTGGGATTCCGATACGACGAGGTTGCTGTATCCAGTGATGTTTTTTTCGGTTTCATGTTTGCGAAGCGATCATACGTGCGATACAGTGATCGCGGCATTAACGAATTTCGTGTTTTTCTTGGGATTCCGATACGACGAGGTTGCTGTATCCAGTGATGTTTTTTTTCGGTTTCATGTTTGCGAAGCGATCATACGTGCGGTACAGTGATCGCGGCATTAACGAATTTCGTGTTTTTCTTGGGATTCCGATACGACGAGGTTGCTGTATCCAGTGATGTTTTTTTCGGTTTCATGTTCGCGAAGCGATCATACGTGCGGCACAGTGATCGCGGCATTAGCGAATTTCGTGTATTTCGTGGGATTCCGATACGACGAGGTTGCTGTATCCAGTGATGTTTTTTTTTCGGTTTCGTGTTCGCGAAGTGAACATACGTGCGGTACAGTGATCGCGGCATTAACGAATTTCGTGTATTTCGTGGGATTCCGATACGACGAGGTTGCTGTATCCAGTGATGTTTTTTTTCGGTTTCATGTTCGCGAAGCGATCATACGTGCGGTACAGTGATCGCGGCATTAACGAATTTCGTGTTTTTCTTGGGATTCCGATACGACGAGGTTGCTGTATCCAGGGATGTTTTTTTTTCGGTTTCATGTTCGCGAAGCGATCATACGTGCGGTACAGTGATCGCGGCATTAACGAATTTCGTGTTTTTCTTGGGATTCCGATACGACGAGGTTGCTGTATCCAGTGATGTTTTTTTTCGGTTTCATGTTCGCGAAGCGATCATAAGTGCGGTACAGTGATCGCGGCATTAACGAATTTCGTGTATTTCGTGGGATTCCGATACGACGAGGTTGCTGTATCCAGTGATGTTTTTTTTTTCGGTTTCATGTTCGCGAAGCGATCATACGTGCGGTACAGTGATTGCGGCATTAAGGAATTTCGTGTATTTTCGTTTTTTCAACTTCACATTAATCGTTAACTTTTATGTAATATCGATAAAACGTTGTTTTTTACTGCTCGTATTATCTTTTTTATATGTATCTTATTAAATTTATCAAATAAAATATTTTATTTCACTCATAAATGAAGTATCTAAAAAAATCAACTCTGTAGGGTTTAATTTAATAATTCTGTATTTAAATTATGTCTTTTGTCCAAATTGTTTTGAACGAATAAAATTTTACTCTCGTATAAATGCAATCTATTTTTCAGGGACCTTTTTATTGCTAAATCCATTACTTTTCCTATGTGTAACTATTTAAAAATTAAGAATGGCAACATTTTACCACTTGCTTATTGTGGGTTACAATACGATAAATGTAAGTAAACTATTTAGAAATCGCCAATGTGGCATCATTTTTTAAAAGCGCTAAATGGTGGCTTGAGTAAGGATTAGGTGGAGATCATTGGTTCTCTTTTATTTTTCATAAATGTATTTTGATGTTATTTTGCTGTTTAAAGGTTTAGATTAATTATTTTTGCTTTTATTTTGATTCTCGCGATTTCAATTTGCGTGGTTTTCGGAACACGCCGCACAAAAGCAGGTGAGTTTAATTCTTACCTAGCAATTCCAAAAAGTGGATTTTTTTTGTTAAACAAAAAATCTGTGTTTTTAAAAACGTTATTTTGACATTATTTTTCTTTTAAATGTTTTAAAATATGTATTTTTTCTTTATTTTGATTATCGCCATTTCAATTTGCACGCTTTTGCCTGTTGTCTTCTGGAGGTTGCCACTCCGGGAGACAACAGGCAGAAACGCACAAATTTGGCAATTTTTTGAAAACGCGCCAAGCAGTGGTAAACCCTTGGATCGCACCAAGCATGTTTTTGCACCATCTTAAAAATTTAAGCACGATGCTAAAATAAAATTTTATCGCCATATTCGATATTTTAATAAGTAATGAAAATACATAAACAAACTTATTTAACAAACCTAAGAGGCATTTTTGTGATAAATAATTGTTATTGTCAGGGGGGTAAATTGTAAACAATTAGTAAATAATAAATAGCATTTAAAATCTAAAAATGGAGAAGTGGTCCGTATAAAAATACAAAACATAACATTATACGCTTGATATATGTAAATCTTTTTTTATTTTTTAATATTTCCGAAGGCACAGATAAAAAGGTAAAAATCTCTTTTCCAAATGCCAAATAGAAATATACAAAATAGAATGCCAAATATACAAAATAGAAAAATATCTGCAAAAATATATATTTACATAATACTACATCTGCAAAAGAAAATAAGATTTAGAAAACGTAAGCCAAATCCTGCAGATCCCAACAATCACATCGAAAAACTTATCACCAAAAAAGAACTCGCCAAATCTTACGGCACAGGAGATGGATTTTTTCCCTCTGTATGCAGAATATTAGTTGTTTTTTCCTTGTACGATGAGTGATTATAATATAATTGTTTCATTTCACATACTATATACCGTTTGATATATTGGTACTTTTATGTTATCCTGGCGCAGTTGATAAATCGCCAAATATTGTTCCTAAAACATTTTCATATTGAATTCATTTCATTTAAATATAAACCTTTCACTCATTTAATTTAAAATACATGCCTTTCATTAATCCCATTTAAAATGCTAAAAAGAAAAAAAAAAGAAATAATGCCATCAATCGAAACCTTTTATTTTGTGCGTACACCAAAGATTTTTTTTTTTAATTTACACACGCGAAATAAAAATAGCTGCTATTGCTGAGATTTCCGCCAAATCTCTAATACCAAGTCTACCAAGTTAATGCGGGGTTTTTCTTTCAAACAGAAAAAAAATCCAGATTCATTTTCGATTTCTACTAAATTGAAATATATTTTATTGTGCTGAATATTAGTGCGTGCATATTTTTTTGCTCCATGTACTCCATGAACTATTCCGATTGTCTACGAAAATCTTCCGCCGGTAAAAATGACGCACGCACAAAATTATCGTGACGTATGTACTTTAATTGTGCTTTTTTATCTATTTTTTTAATATAATTTCCAAACGGTTTGACATTTATTCTTGGTAATAAATAGACGTCGTTGTCACCTTTATAGGTACTTGCTGTAAAAATTTGAACGAAATCCGTTAAATATTTTTTGAGTTATGCTTGACGAAAGGTTTTAATATCCATCGTAGCTATATATGGGGCAAAGTAATACTGCGCTGTGTATGAGTCTTCGTTGCACTCAGACAATTATTCATTTATCTGCAAACTATTTTAGAAAAGTGTACCTAACTGACTTGTTTTCATAAATAGCTAAGTGGCAATTTAGTACTCCTACTAAATAAAATTATGCATGTATAAAGTACTTTCTGTGTTGTATATAAACTAAAATACATGTTATTTAAATGAGAAAATAATTTAACACGCATACCTGTTCATAACTATTGTTACATGGCTTTAAACATCATGCTAAATTTGCTTTGTTCGCACTGCCGAGATGTCATCTGTGCCCTTAAGTGTTGTCGTAACGTACCTTGCATTTGTAGAAGAATGTGTTTTATGAAAGTGTCAGAAGCATGTAACAGAACTTTTTTTTTTCTTTTTAAATATAACAAATATTTTCTTGCTTTTCAAAAAATTCTAATTCTTAAAGAATTACAAATATATTCAAAACATTTTTAAATGTAATTTTTATCGTTCGCAACTTTTTTTTTAAAGTTTTCATATTTTATAGAAGGTATCATATCAGAAGACTTAAAATAATCTAATGAAATATAATCTAATATATTATTATAGTTTAATATTTCTAACAAGGGTACCACTTTTGGTGATACTTGCACGTGACTTGGTAGAGGCCACGTTGAGACTTGGTGCATTTTATAGCCCTATAGGTCAAGGTTAAAGAACCGATAAATTTTATCTTCAAAAAGTGTACTTATTGATTTTGAAGCAGCATAACTTTCTGAAAATACAATTTGTGAGACCATTTATCGGGCTATTAAGATAGAAGTGTACTTTAATATACAAATTAGTTAATAATAAGAATAAAATATTGATTTTTTTTTAAAAAATCCTATAAGAACCTATGAATTTCTTTAAAAAAAAAACACAACATCATGATTGCATTTTTGACGATGCGAAATTGGTTTTATTCATTACCGTAGAATTTTTCAGGGCAACCTTGTCCAAATATCATAGTATTTTGCTGTGTGTGAGTAGTGGTTTGGATTTGTAGCACCATATTTGCAAATAACTTGCTTTTGGCGTACAAATTAACAATTAAAAATTCTCGGTACTTTAAGATTAAATTTATACCAATATATATATAATACGATTTTTGTAGATAATTTTTATTTGGTTCTCTAACTTTGTCCTATACATCTATACAATCTACCAGATCTCAATATTAGGTACGAACTTCCCAATAAATGGATTCCTTGCAAGTATTCAACTATAATAAATAAGATAGCTTATTCCTATTTTATCTTCGTGAATTCATGACAAACTCTTGAAGCCGTTTGCGATAATTTCGAGAAATATGCAGGGTGAGGAATGAGATAAGATTGAACTAGCACTTAATATTTAAGATCTGTGCGAAATTAATTCTGTTTTCTTTAAAATAAACTGAATTTCATTCAACGAAAATCTACTATTTTTAAATGTGTCTCACTGAATTTAGACGATGCATTAAAATTCTGTTTAACACATGTTGTACCAAAAATACAAAGCTATCACTGAAATCTAATCACAATATGCAGATTCCCATTCCCTTTCTCTGGTGTTCTTATTTTATTTTATTTTATTTTGTATCTTTTAAACATAAAAGAGAATACAAAAATACAGTCCTCTTATATATATGAAATTGCATTACAGAAGACTTACTAGTTAGTCTCATTGCAGTCTAGCAACATAGAATATTTGATCAGAAAAGTGAGATAATCCTACCAAGTTTAAAAAATATTCAGAAAACGTTCTGATTTCAGATGTTAAATTGAGATTTTGTTTCTTGAAAAGCGTTTTTAGCCTTCTTTTCACCGTTTTTACTCAATGCAACTTAAAACAGAATCTATGAGGATGAATATTAAGTAATGGGTGTTTGGAAGAAGGGCGTACTTTACAAATTTTGATCTGATTTCGGATGTTAAAGTGAGTTTTTTTTTGTTGAAAAGCGTTTTTAGCCTTCTTTTCACCGTTTTTACTCAATGCAACTTAAAACAGAATCTATGAGGATGAATATTAAGTAATGGGTGTTTGGAAGAAGGGCGTACTTTACAAATTTTGATCTGATTTCGGATGTTAAATTGAGATTTTGTTTCTTGAAAAGCGTTTTTATCCTTCTTTTCACCGTTTTTACTCAATGCAACTTAAAACAGAATCTATGAGGATGAATATTAAGTAATGGGTGTTTGGAAGAAGGGCGTACTTTACAAATTTTGAAAAGTTGGGTTTTTTTTTTTTTTGTTGGAAACGGATCTATGTATGGAATGATTGATGATTACCAAGTGTTAAAATTTTCAAATTCATAACATACAAGTTTGTTTACTTAAAAAAAAAAAAAAAAAAAAAAAAAAAAAACTAAAATAATATTATTAATTTCCCTACTCATCTAACTAGTTTTTTGTTATTCGAAAACGCTCATCATGAAGACAAAAGTGGTGGGCTTATAGTTTGCTTATAATTAAGATCGGAAGAAGGGCGGGCCTGTGTTGCACGAGGCGCTCAGGACATCGCTAATTAATGATATTAAATGTTTGTTCCTAATTTCTCGAAATTTTGAACTTGTAATATAAGTAGGTCCCTCTTCCAGACATCCATTCAAATAATATTTTCATAGAATCGTATAGACTAGCGCATCCCTTAGAAAAAAAGGAACCAACTTGTCGGAGTTTAGACAGCATTATGGAGAATTTTGATATGCATTTACGACTGAGTGATCTTTAACATATTTTTAAATATATATCACTAGATGGCAGAACTTGCAAACAACGGGAATTATTTGTAGGTTTATTTTGGATATAATTTAATTTAGTTATATTATCATTATAACTGTTTTATAGTAATCTGGAGGCACGGCAGTGCCTCCGCCAAGTCGAGTGAGGACAGCCGTAAGCATACTTTTCTGGAAGCAACTCAGGGCACTTTTGACCCCCCCATATCTCCGCGCTGGAGTATCCCAAACATTTTAAACTTCAATTATAGAGAGTATTTGGCCCACAGGACCAAAATTTAAAATTACAACTTTCTGTCTTTTCTAGTTCAGGCGATATATGAACTCAAACATTCGATTTTTTGTCACTTCTTACTCACTCGTTCACGCGTCATCAAAAAGATTGGGTAGATCCCGTAGCCCCAGAAACTTGACATTTGGAAAAAAGGTAGTGTTTAGGATACAAAGAAAGGAAAAATTATAAAATCCAGAAAATTCGAAAAAAAAACATTCGAAAATTCAACAAATTCCATCAAAATTGAAAATTGAAAATAATACGATCTTGTAGTCTTGGAAACTTAAGATTTGGTGTGAAGGTAGTGTTTAACATCCAGAAAAAGAAAACATCAAAAACACCAAAAAAATCGAAAGCAAAATTGAAAAAATCGAAGAAATTGAAAAAAACCGAAAATTTGAAGACAATCCGATTTTGTTGCGCTAGAAAATTCAAATTAGGAATAAAGGTAGTATTTAGGATACAGAAAAAGAAAAATTAAAAAAATCCAGAAAATTCGAAAAAAAAATAAAAAAATTCGAAAAAAATTGAAAAAATGAAAATAATTTGATACGATAACGCTCGTATTTATAAATTAATTTGGATGAAACTAATTGTGTGTATTAAGCTCACCAATGCCTCGACCGAGTTCGTTGGCCAGTTTGGTCCGCCATCTTGTTTCAAGATGGCGGCCACGAAAAATTTTAAAACTAAAATAAATATACAAAAAAGTTAAAAAATCAAGTTTATTTTTTAATTAGGTGTTAGGACTTGATACAAGGATTCCAGAGCATTTTTTGTTTTACCTCTATCTTAAAAATTGGCTGAGATAGAGCAGTTTGAAATTCTAGGGTGGCTGGCATTTTGAAACAAAACAGCACATTACAAAAAACCAACGATAAATTTATGGTCAATAATGGTCAAGCAGGTGCAATCCCGAATGAATACTCCGTGTTATTATAACTGTAACTTTGACTTCGAAATTTTTATACGTTGCATTTTCTATTTGTTGATATTTTTGAACTATGATTTACGCTAAGTGAAATGTTGTTGTTGAAGAGGGATTTTCCATGTAAATCCGAAACGTCCAATTTTAATATGTTTTTAATGTTTTATGAAAGTGTATTGTAATGTCTGTAATTTTAATGATTTTAATATAAATTTATAAGTTTTAGTGAACGCGATTTCTCGCAAATTATTTTCTTTCATTGTTGTAATCATTTTCCCAATCATACGCATAAAACTATATATTCATATCCATTAGCGCCAAATTCTCGCCAAACTTGGCGACAATTGGCGAAATATCGCCAAATTTGGCGACAAAAATAAGTCTTCATAAATGAAGCCAACTTGGCTATAGCTCAATAATTTGGCGAATTTCTTATTCAAATTCAGTTTAAACGACTCTTTTGTAAACGGTTTCTTTGCATTTTAACTTGCTGTTTTCGAGTAACATTAGCTAAATTTTAAAACGAAGATATAGGAAAGCTACCTTTTCCAGCCGGTACAGGCCGGAGGACTTTTTTATGAGTTGTCGGATGCAATCTATGTTTTGCATTAAATAAAGTAAAACATTGAAAAACAAATCCCACAGGATGGGGATAGTTTGTTTTAGATAGATTTTAAGATAATTGTCCTATTAGCTAGTACACCTTCCGTTATTGTTTTGTGTTATTTTCCCCGGATTATGCTTTTCTTTTCTTTTGTTTACGAATTTTGTAATAGAAAAGTTCCGCTATAGACTGGCTACGTTATAGACCTTTTTTTATAGACAGGTTCATTTTCTTTCACAGGCTTTACTCTATTTAATTTATATATGAAATATTTGTTGTTAAAAGATGTTGGTCGCACAAAAATTTTCACATCTCTCCCTCCCTCCCGACATTACTGGTTGGTTATGGCTTGATAGTCCTTTCTAAATAAAATCATGGTGATTCTAAGATTCTCTTGATTTATCTCTAAGTTGAACATAAACGATCCTAAGAAAACGGATCAATGAATTACTATATTGGCATGAGGAAATTTAGTTGCAGAAAAATGGAGCATATAGCTAGCATTAAGTCTAATAGGAAAACCACAGCCTTGGCAAGATCTGGAGGCACGGCAGTGCCTTCGCCAAGTCGAGAGAGGACAGCCGTAAGCATACTTTTCTGGAAGCAACTCAGGCACTTTTGACCCCCCCCCCCATATCTCCGCGCTGGAGTATCCCAAAAATTTGAAACTTTATTTTTCTAGAGTATTTGGCACACAGAACCAAAATTTAAAATTACAACTTTCTGTCTTTTCTAGTTCAGACGATATATGAACTCAAACATTGGATTTTTTGTCACTCACTCACTCACTCGTTCACGCGTCATCAAAAAGATTAGGTTGATCCCGTAGCCCTAGAAACTTGACATTTGGAAAAAAGGTAGTGTTTAGGATACAAAGAAAGGAAAAATTATAAAATCCGGAAAATTCGAAAAAAAAAACATTCGAAAATTCAACAAATTCCATCAAAATTGAAAATTGAAAATAATACGATCTTGTAGTCTTAGAAACTTAAGATTTGGTGTGAAGGTAGTGTTTAGTATCCAGAAAAAGAAAACATCAAACACACCAAAAAAATCGAAAGCAAAATTGAAAAAATCGAAAAATTGAAAATTTTCAAATAATCCGATTTTGTTGCGCTAGAAACTTGGAATTCGGAATAAAGGTAGTATTTAGGATGCAAAATAATGAAAAATTAAAAAATCCAGAAAATTCGAAAAAAAATTCAAAAATTCGAAAAATTCGTAAAAAATTGAAAAAATTAAAATAATTTGATTTTTTAGCCTTAGAAACTTAAAATTCGCAGTAAACATACTGTTTAGGATTCAGAATAAGTTAAAATAAAAAACGCAATAAAATTCGAAAATAAAATCGAAAAGTCGGAAAAATCAAAAAATAAGGAAAATTTGAAAATAATTCGATTTCATAGCGCTAGAAACTTGAAATTTGGAATAAAGGTAATATTTAAGATACTAAATAAGGAAAAATTAAAAAATATGCATAATTCAAAAAATACCCATAAATTAGTGCAGACGATATATGAACTCAAAGTTTCGATTTTTTGTCACTCACTCACTCTTGCGTCATCCAAAAGATTGGGTAGATCCCCCAGCCACAGAAACTTAAAATTTGGAATAAAGCTAGTGTTTCGGATACAAAGAAAGGAAAAATTATAAAATCCGGAAAATTCAAAAAAAAAAATTCGAAAATTCAAAAAAATCGAACAAAATTGAAAATTGAAAATAACACGATCTTGTAGTCTTAAAAACTTAAAATTAGGTGTGAAGTACTGTTTAGAATTCAGAAAAAGAAAACATCAAAAAGACAAAAAAAAAATTAAAAATAAAATCGAAAAATCGAAAAAAATGGAAAATTTTCAAATAATCAAATTTTGTTGCGCTAGAAACTTGAAATTCGGAATAAAGGTAGTATTTAGGATGCAAAATAAGGAAAAATTAAAAAATCCAGGAAATTCGAAAAAAAAATCAAAAATTCGAAAAATTGGAAAAAAAAATGAAAAAAATTAAAATCATTTGATCTTTTGGCCTTAGAAATTTAAAATTCGCAGTAAAAATAGTGTTTACGATTCAGAATAAGTTAAAATAAAAACGCAATAAAATTCGAAAATAAAATCAAGAAATCGAAAAATAAGGAAATTTTGAAAATAATTCGATTTCATAGCGCTAGAAACTTGAAATTTGGAATAAAGGTAATATTTAAGATATTAAATAAGGAAACATTAAAAAATATGGATAGTTAAAAAAAATCAAAAATTTCAAAAAAAAAAAGAAAAATAAGAAAAAGAGAGAAAATGAAAATAATATGATCTCGTAGTCTTAGAAACTGAAAATTTTGTGTAAAGGTAGTGTTTAGGATTCAGAAAAAGAAAAAATTAAAAACACAACAAAAATTGAAAAAAAAAAATCGAAAAAAAAACGAAAATTTGAAAATAATTCGATTTTGTAAAGCTAGAAACTTAAAATTTGGAATAAAGGTAGTATTTAGGATACAAAAAAAGAAAAAAAGAAAAAATCTGTAAAATTCGAAAAAAAAAAATCGAAAATCCGAAAAATTGAAAAAAATTCGATTTTGTAGCTTTAGAACTTAAAATTCGGCGTAAACTTATTGTTTAGGATATAGAAAAAGGAAAAATTAAAACACAATAAATTCGAAAATAGAATAAAAAAAACTCGAAAAAGATCGCAAATTTCAAAATAATTCGATTTTGTAGCGCTAGAAACTTGAAATTTGTAATAAAGGATACAAAATAAGAAAAAAAATAAAAAATCCAGAAAATTATAAAAAAAATTCGAAAATATCAAAAATTGAAAATAATTTTATCTTGTAGTCTTAGAAACTTAAAACTTGGTGTAAAAGTAGTATTTACTATTCAATAAAAGGAACAATTAAAATATTCGTTAAATTCGAAAATAAAATCGAAAAATCGAAATATCTTTAAGAAATCGAAAATTCGAAAACAATTTAATTTTGTACTGCTAGAAACATTAGTTTTAAGATAATTGTCCTATTAGCTAGTACAACGCCCCTAATTGTTTTAAGTTATTTCCCCCGGATTATGGTTTTCTTTTCTTTCGTTTACGAATTTTGTTATAGAGAAGTTCCGCTATAGACTGGCTACGATATAGGCAATTTCTTTATAGACAGGTTTGTTTTCTTTCACAGGTTGTACTCTATGTACTTCACATATGAAATATGGATTGTTAAATATTGTCATCCCCACAAAAATTTTCACAGCTCCCCCTACCCTCCCGACATTACTGACTGGTTATGGCTTGATAGTCCTTTCTAAATAAAATCATGGTAACTCTAAGATTCACTTGATGTATCTCTAAATTGAACCTAAATGATCCTAAGAAGACGGATCAAATAATTACTATATTGGCATGACAATCAGGTAACTTAGAATCAAAATCGAAAAATCAATAAATTTATAAAAAGTCGAAAATTTGAAAATAATTCGATTTTGTAGTCCTAGAAGCTTGACATTTGGCAGAAAGGCAGGGTTTAGTACACAAAGTAAGGAAAAATTAAAAAATCTGTAAATAATAAAAAAAAAGACTAAAAAAATGAAAAAAAAATCGAATAAAGGAATATAATTTGATTTATTGGAAATTTCCGGAAATTTTAATTTTGGCTTTCTTTTCACACTAAAAAGTTCTTTTATGTTAAATATCAAGTATCTAGGGCTGCGAGTAATATCTCAGATGGATAGCACCTATCCTGGAAGCAATTGAGAGTACTTTTGACACCCCCCCCCCCCCATAACTTAGTGCTTGCCTAGGAACCTGAAATCTCTTTTTATCTACAGTACTTTGCAAACGAAACTAAAGCTTCAAATTTTTGATACCTGTAAATAATAGGGACAGAGTGTGGGCTTAGCGAAAATCAGTGGATGATCTCAAGAAAAGGAGAAAATCAAGAAAAGGAGGATTACTTACAAAAAGAAGTGAAATCTCATCAAAAAGTCACCTGTAAAAAATGCAGCCAAGTCTCGTAACTCATTTACCGTAAAAAGTACTGAGATCGTATAAAGCCAAGTTTAACTATCTTATTAACTCTGAAATTTTCATTCGCAAATCACTCCTAGTCTCTACATCTTTAGTTAATTATTATTTTGTGACTTGGCAATTACGCATCACAGGGAAGTTATTACACCTTACTATGTTATGGAATAGGATGGGATAATTTAATTAAGGCAAATTATATACGCACAGGGAAGTTATTACACTTTAATATGTTATAGTATTATTTGATTAAGACTAACTATATACATCACATTCTCGTGCTACGTAATTGCCAAGTCACAAAATAATTAACTAAAGATGTAGAGACTAGGAGTGATTTGTGAATGAAAATTTCAGAGTTAATAAGATAGTTAAACTTGGCTTTATACGATCTCAGTACTTTTTACGGTAAATGAGTTACGAGACTTGGCTGCATTTTTTACAGGTGACTTTTTGATGAGATTTAATTTATAGCTTTTAGTTTCCCTTATATTTTGAAAAAAAGTAATAATCTATGTGTTTATATCTATTATAACTGCGCCCGATGGGTATAATATATGCTTTAATATAGTACCTCTTAACGGTTAAATTAACCTTATTCGATAGCTACAATATTTGAACATGTGCAACTCGGAATTGTGTTAAAACTTTAGTAATTATATAGGGTAAGAAGTAATTTTTTTGTTTTCTTATATTCCATTTCAAAGCTATTCTTATTTTTCAATATTCGTTTTTTTCTTTTATTAATCTTGTTTTATAGTCGATCGGGCAGAGAGAGAGACTATTTTTAGCATAAAGCTAGTGTCTCTATAGAAATTGACTATTGCTTATATTTGTAGATCTTCTGACCTTGAAGACGTGACTTATAAGCTTTCATCATGTTTATACTGTTGGTTTTTTCATTTGAATTTTATATATTTAATTTCTTAGGATTACATAAATTAAGTTGTAATTTGACTCTGCTATTTGGTATAGTGATTTAATAGTATTTGGTGAATATCTTATGTTTCAATGTTATAATTGTACAGAAAGCTTATATATTATATAATACCTTTGAAATCAAAAGACACTGAACAAGTTATTTTACTAAATCTAACCAAATCTTTAATTTAAAGATGGTATGTAATTAATTAATATATAGAATATCTAACTTGAAATCAAAAGCTAACATATTTGAACAATAAATGACCGAAACTCTAATTTAGAGACGTCATATAATAATTGTAGTCCACAGATTTGTCACAGAAAAATTGCAAAACATTATGAGGAATAAATTCCATTATGAAATTTCAATATAATAGGGAACAAAAACATATTTAATGCCATATGAAGCTAAATAAAATAGAAATAAATATAATGTAAGTATAAATCGGAGTAACAAATGGAAAATAGATATCGAATAACGATAGAAATTTTTAAAAAACCAAAGCAGCATGTGGATGTCCAATCGTCAGTTGGCAGAACACCACATGCCCTTAAAAATGAGAATATATCCTTACGCTTCTGGAGAGAGAGAGAACAAACGAGAAGTGTTCCAAACGAACCTACTTTGCTATCCAACTTATTCTAAACAAATAATAAATTTCGAAAATGAAATGCATCAACAAAAAAACTGGCTGTAATGGCCATGTGGAACTGTTCACAAACCAGGAAAAAGCTCAGTGTGTCCTCTGGAATCAAGAGACCCGGTCACCAAACACAGTGCAGAGAAACTTTCGAACAACGTATGGAAAGATGCCTCCCAATGTATATTTAATTTAAGAGCATTAAGCGTCTCATGATATCAGACCACACACTGAGCTTTTTCCTAATTTGCGAACTTTTCCGGTTTCCTGGACACTGACACTGCTACACTACAGCCACGTTACGGAAACATCTACAAAAAATTGGTTAATTTTCCAGCATTTTGGCACCAGTTTCACTAGTCTATCTTATATGTAGAAAATATTAATGCATTTTATGCATTGCAAAGATCTTCAGATTATGCCGCTTCTTCATATTTTATGACAGTTTTAGAAAGCATTAATGAAAATACATTTGAATTATATGATGTACGATCGATGTATGTACGATACGATACGTACGATACGATACGATGTATTACACATATGTTTCCTGACTTCGCTGTAGTTTTTGAAAATCTCACCACCATTCAATCTTGGGCGCGTGCAGAAACGCAAGTATATTTACATGTCTTAAACTTTTGAATCGGTTTTTAACCTTTTAAATTTGGCACTGATGATGGAGCTTTAGGGTCTCCGAAACAGCTGTTTGCCATTTTATATATTTTTATTTGTGCTATTTTACGTTGATGATTTATTTTTAATATAACGTCACAAAGTTCAATCCACCTATTTTAAATATACGATGTACATTCCAAAAATATACTTACTGCTATAAAAATAATTATTTTTATTTGAAATAATAATTTTCAAGAAATAATAATAAGTTAAATGAAATAATAATATTAAATGAAAGATAATTTTCAAGAAAGTCCAATTCAGAGATATATCTCTGAATTGGACTTTCTTGAAAATTTAGCTATTTATCTTAATCGTGAAGTTATTGTTAATGATAAATCTGATTCCACAATGCTCTCTGCTGCTTAGAAAAACCTCTTCAGTACTTCCATATAATTTATTTTTGTATTAATTAATTTTAGTCTGCTTTTATATATATTTAAATATTTTGGTTACTTTTTTAATTCTTAATTTTCATCTGTTTCCATTTTTTTAAATATATTTGTGTGCTTTATTTATTTATTTATTTATTTTTATTTTATTTTATTTTTATTTATTTTTTTTATTCATTTTATTTATTTATTTATTCTATTTTATTTATTTTTTATTTATTTATTTATTTATTTTATTTTTCCACTTCCTTATACCCCTTCTATTTCGTATTCTCTATTGTTTTGATTTTACTCTTCTGTGATTGGCTGTTGTCTTCTGTTTTCCTATTGGCTGTTGATTTCTACTTTCCTATTGGCTGCTGCTTCAGCTTGTTTCCTCTCCCTCATCTCTCATTTCAGTCTTGCTGCTGCTTTCATAGTGGACGCACGTCTTTTTGCGCCTGACGAAGAAAGACCCAGATCTTTCGAAAGGCATTTTAAAGTTTTAAGAAGTTACTTTAGTTCTTAGTGTTTCACACCAGTTTCAACTTATTTTATTTCATTTGAAACTCTTCTAGAGCATTAAATAATTAGCCACCTTCTTTTTCTTTTTTAAATGTATTTAACCTCTTAACTGCCGACGAATTAAATAACGTGAAGATTAGTTTTCTGATATAACAGTAAGAAAGTGCACTTGTTATACGTGTTCAAAACACGGCTCTGCTGGTGAAAATTGGCTCGCGGTCATGCAAGTTCGCCATTCATATAGTACATGCTGGGTTTTTTCAAGGGCATATATATACGTCCGGGGCAGTTAAGGGGTTAATAAAAAGAAGAAAGCATTCAGGATAAAATAGGAATGTGTGTGGTATCCTCTAATCATCATAACAGTAGAAAACTGCATATTTGCTTATAACGCTCAGAGAAGAAATGATACCGAAATGATGCATAGTATTTTTTACTCAACTTAATGGCATCTCAAATTTGGTGGAAAGGAAACAAGAAAGTTAGCTTTACATAATTAAAAATTTTCAAATTACTAGTACAGGGCTATAAGATAAGCATGCCATTATGTCAATCGTATTTTGGCTAGAAAATATGGGAGGAAATATTTTTATGAGCAAAAACAAGAAGAAGATGTCACGAATTAACCAGTACATAATTTAGACTTTAAAAGCATGCAAAAAGAAGAAATTTTTAAAGAACTCGAAAAGAGAAAAGTTAATTTTGTATTCAAAGTAAATCTTTTATTTTTTTATCAGCTTTATTCGTTTGCCTTCTCATGATAATGTCTGAAATGTAAATGAGTTTGCATGAAATCATATTGTGATATAAATTGGTTAATTATTGCGTTCATACTTTTGTAAGGAGGAAACAATAAAATTTAGAATAAAATAACTAATGAATTAAAAATCAGAGTCTAATAATAATAAAAAGAGGGATCATTTTTAAAAGATTAATTTAAAATAATATGTGATTCCACATCAAAAACGTATTTATTTAAAAGTATGTTTCAGCTACAAATTTGAAACCTCTAAATATACACTGCTTTAATATGTTATATTTTAGAAAGTAAACACAGCAATCTTTTTTTCTGTTTTAGAAAACAGTTTCTCTGAAGAACGCTTCCTGTGCGTCACCAGCTTTTTAAAATTTGGAATTAAGATCCATTAAGAAAGTACTTAATTAAGAAAATACTTAATGGATGTTTGAGTGGGTTAACGGGTAAGGGAAAGAAGTTAGAAAAATTCCATAAAGTTAGACAAACTTCTTAAGAAAAATAAAAATCTGAAAGTTAAATATTTACCACAGAATGTCATTGACCGCTTTGTAATTCTCGCTGCGTCAGCTCTTTTACTGCATGTATATATATATATATATATATATAAGCAAATCGTTTTATTTAAATTAATGCCATGACATAATATTGAAAATCTTAAGGGTTTTTAAAAATGTGAAAGTTGGTATCAGAGTAAAATTACTTTCTAAACAAACCTAATACAGTCATTAACGATACCAAAGGGATTGAAAAACAGTTCATTATATACATCTTATCGTTATAAATAGCGTCAAGGTCAATTCGCAGATTTACAATGTAAAGTAAAATATTGATGGTTTATGTAAAAGCGAGAAGGATTAAACATTTTTAAATAAGTTTAATCAATAATGAAAATCAACTTATTTTTAATAAATAACCATCAGAAATAGTTAACTGTTACTGCGCAGTCTGTAAAATAGTAATGCGACACACTATTATAACATTTTAATTAAACAGACGTGCCATGTATTTTTTTACATTATATTAAATTATTTCGCATGTTATTCCGTAGATATTTTAGCATGTTCTGCGAAAGGTTTCCTATTTTAATTCATTACATCTGTTCAGAATCTCAGTTACGTGGTGAAATCTAGTCAAATAAGGATTGGGTATTCTAATAAGACATACTTTACTTATTACAGTTTAGTTGTCCGAACCCAATACCGAAAACACGCAGTAAAAAATTGTTAATAACATTTTAAAACTTTTTCCGATTAATTTCTTCATTTAAATCTCGTTTTACATAGAAATAATTATTAATCATAAATTATCCCTCATAACAATGTTTCGTAATTTTTACGACTCTGAAAGTCTGTTTAAAATAGCAAATTTGTTACTTATACCCTGACACCCGGGCATAAATCTGAAAAAGTTACAAATCTAGATAATTTAGATTGAATTGAATTTACAGATACAGTACATGCCGCTAAATATGATAACGATTAATGTTATCAAAATCACCATGTTCCGAACCATTGTACTGCCTTATGCTAAAAGCATCGTTTTGTGTGATCAATTCTTCGTTTTATGTTATCGCTTTTTCACCTGACCAGTTCCGAGAAAGTTTGCAATTGAAAGCTAAGTTCTGTTAAAAAGTCCTTTCAAAGCATGAATTCATAAGTAAGAAGAATATAGCAATTTATCCCTCTGTGTTTCATCTCTTTTTTGCCTACTTTACAGATGCAAGGAAATATGTAATCAATCAAGACACACAAGTGAATAGTGCGCAACATCTGCGACAAGTTCCAGGAATTTGTAGGGGGAAAACTTTTCAGTAATCTCGGAATGGAAACAAAAATGTGTGTACTGTACAGCAGGGTCACGTGCCGGATTATTTCTTCATCAAATGCAAAAGTTCTAGCCAGACAATCAGTTGTTAATTAGATATATTAGTTCAGTTATCTTTGTAGAGCAGTGGAAATGGCCGTATAATACTGCGAGTAATACTGTGAATAATAAACGAACGGATTTAAGTGTAAAAGAAAAAATTGATATTTTACATCGGTATGATAATTTACCTCAAATGAGCCAATGCAACGCCGCAGTTTAATTAAAAATTTCTCAGCCTCTTTTGTGCAAAATTCTTAAAGATCGTGAAATTTTAATAAAAAAAGAAAATCACAATGAAGATATGGAATTTAAGAGAAACCGAAATGGAAAAGACGCTTAAATTGTTGTTTTCAAACGTTCGAGAAAAAAATACACCAGTAACTTGTCCACTCATGCGACAAAAAGCAGTTGATTTAGTGGAGAAAATGAGGGAAAAGCGTATTCTTTGCAAGTGCTGTCTGGCTTCAGCGTTGGAGAAATCGCGAAAACATCATTTTAAAGAGAGTCCATGGAATACAAAAAGATGCTGATATGTCAGCTGCAGAAATATGGAAGAAAGAGGAGTGGAAACAGTAAAAACCCACTTTGCTTCATAGATGTTAAAAAGATTCCAGTTGATTACTATGCCAGTAAATCAGCATAGATGACAAACATTATATTTAATAAATGGCTTCTGAGGTGGGATAATGAATTGAAACATGATATTCTTCTCATGCTTGATAACTGTATTGCGCCTCATTTAATTGTGTCACCAAAACACATCAATGTTGTGTTTTTGCCATCCAGTACAACCTCTCTGATACAGCCTTGCTTGCGACCAGGGAATAATTAGTGCATTTAAGGCCTATTACCGGCATAAAATGCGTGGAAGAGTTTTAACAGAATAAGAATCATAGAATAAACAAGACATCAGCAGGAATGAACTAGCAAAAAAAAAAGTAATCTTCTGGAAGCATTGCATCTTCTGGTAATGTTATAGAATCGAATATTATCTGCTACAATAAAAAATTGTTTTATTAGTGCAGGATTTTGTGAAGCTGAAAACGATGATGAACTGAAAACTTTAGAAGTTACGGAAAACGTTCCCGAGATATGACGAATGAAGATTTTGAGGCCTGGATGACAATCGACAACGGGATTTTGGCAGCTGAAAATCTCACAGTAACTGAAATTTGCAAACAAACTTTGCGAAGAAATACAAAATAATGATCATGATGATGATCAGGAGGAAGACGAAAGTCAACGTTTTGAAAGACCACCTATAAATGCGGAAATGAGGAATGCGTTGAAAATTTTGAAACGACGTGTACAGCATTGCTCGAAAAAATTTAAAAAGCAATACGAGTGTGTACAATTCATTAATAAACTTTTACGAGGAAGAACTTTAAACAAACAAAAATTATCGAATTCTTTCAATAAATGTTTTCTGTAATATCAAAAGTCATCATTTCCACAAGGATGAAAAAACATTTTCTTAGTAATAGTACTACTATATGTTATCATTTGATATTTTCTTAAATCGTTTATTGTTATCAATCGGATATTGTTATAAAATACTCGTGGTCCCGAAGTGATTACTACTGTATATGATTTTTCATCATACTCACTAAAAACAAGTGTAAATTACAGAAATTGAAAACGAGTTTTTTTTTTTTTTTTTTTTTTTTTTTTTTTTTTTTTTTAACATTCTATAGCTTTGTATTGTATCAAATGCGTAAGTATAATGCTCTTAAATCTTATTTTATCTTTTATGTACTTCCATTTGAAAATTTGATGAAAATTCTTGAAATATTGTAAAATATTTTTTAAAAATTTCATAATTATAAGTGAAAAGTTATTAGTTAATTTGTTGAAAACTTTGTAATGTCACTTTGATTTATTTCTACTTATGAATAAGACAGTTTTAAAAAAAATGTTTGCTAACAATCTTTTTAGATTTATTTTTCTTAATTTTATTTCTTGACTATTTTTTAGTCACTCTAGTAATCGCGCCTATTTGTGATAAATAAAATACTCGATTACCATTCGATTAGAAAAATGTAACAATCAATGGTTTCGTTCTCAATATTTTTTGTGTTCTTTCTTTATTATAAAGATTTAAAATAAAGATAATATAACACCTAAAACACCATGTAAACAAAATGAATTGCAATATTTTACCTTTACTTTCAGAAGAAAGCGATTTTACAGAGCATTTGGTAAATCTTAAGTGTCGTTGCCTGGCAACGTATTATATTCGGAATGCATTAAGAATTGTACCGCTAGAAAATGGAAGAAATTATATCATCCTCTATGCTAAAAATAATTGAATGCTTTATCGTCAGAAATTCTTTTTGATTTCCATTGAAGCATTCCCGGAATTCTGTTCCACAAATTTGTCGGAGATAGTATTTATTTATCATCAAGCTAATTAATCCTGGAATTTTTTTTTTACTTCCATCTAACCACTAGTTTATATGATTTTGAAAAGAACGTGTGAGCAATAAAGTTATAAAAAAAGTTAAATTTTTTGCACTGAATTAATTAGCATCTCAAATAGTTTCAGAACTATCGAAAAAACATGACAGCAAATGTAAAAAAAAAAAGGTAACGCAATGAAGTTCCTGTTTGAATGGAAGCAGAAAGAACTTGGTGAATCTCATTTTAATTGACGGATTTGTTTCATCATAATTTTTGATATTTTTGAGACGCTATGTGCAAGTTAATAAACATACAGTAATAGAATGATGTGTTATTGAAGAAAATTTATTAATTCAGACAGACATCTCTTTCCCGAAATGGAATAAATTTTGCATAATCTCTGACTACTGTTCATTTGCTTTCCTTGAAAATCAACTACATCTTAGAATAATCCCTTATTTAAGTAATGTTTTAACTTTATTGTTATTGTTGTTGTTGTTTCTAATCTTAAATGATCTAGCCAATAGGCTAGACCAAGTCCATGAGCCCAAAAATTTGGAGGAAGTCCAAAACGATGAAAGAACACTCCAAAAGGTCCCTCCTAGTCAAGTCCAAATAGAAAAGGAGATGGTCAAGGGTGGACGGTGCAGTCTTTCACTTTCCACAAATGGGGAAAATCTTGATACCGTTATCAAATTTCAGGCATCTCAAATGTCCACTCAAGAATCTTAAAATAGCAGACTGCTGGTCAAGGAGTAATAGCTAATCCAGGCTTTTTGCCACAGTACCAGTTGTGAACTGGAGGGGAACGCCAAGATGCGTCGAGAGTAGATTTGGTTCTTGAACAGATCTCCAGAAAAGTCAAGGTGGAAGTGTGTGGTGTCAAAGAGACCCCCCTCTTTAGCCAATGTATCTGCCATTTCATGTGCACCAATGCTAACAATCCATTGAAAGAATATGTCATGGCAGCAGAAAAGTCCTCTCAGTAGATATAGAATAGATAACGAAGTTCTGTCACCAACGCAAGACCAATTTAGTAAGTGTTGTATGGAACTGAGACTGTCAGTTAGAATCCAAATATCTTTATAAGTGATACAGGAAGTGGCAGCTTTGAGGCCCTCCTCAATCGCAAGTCGCCCCGATCCGAACTTTATAATAGTTTAATGATTGACAAAATGGTAGTATGACTGAAGAAAAAAATCTTTTCTTTCAATAGCAAGACCTTTGCCACAACGTTTTCGAAAATCTCAGAAAATTTCTAGAAAATCACGAGTATTAAAAATGACAGTGTATGTTATTTATGATAATAGTGATTACTGGCAGTAATTTAAAACCCTTTGTAAGAAATCAACTTTACAAAAGTGATGTTTTATATTATCTGCAAATGATATCAAGGTATATATTGCTGTTGATGGAAAACCTTCAATAGATTTGGTTAAAATTAAATTAACACCAACGATCTATTTGCATCGGTTCAACCTCAATCACCATTTGTAAAAGAATTGTATAATGAATAGCTAATGGTTAACAGACTAAACATGTTTCGCATATATTTTCTTTTCGTGGCTGTACATATTAAGATGTCTCTTACATATACAATCGTGCTTTTCTCGTGATGGCAAAATATACTAGCACAGCGAAGGGGAAGATTTCGGGGTTAAAGCCACTCCCAGAGCATCTAAAAACGGAGGAGATGCATGCAAAAGAACTTGTGTTAAGATAAAAATATGGTGTGGAAAAACCAAAATAAAGAAAACATAAACAGCATAAAAATTTTAACATTGAACTTTTTCAAGGCTTCATAATAGGAACCTTTATTTCAACACAAAATTAATGAAAGAATAGTAGCACAGTAGTACCTATGTTACTGCTACTGCTGTTTCCAGTTTTATTTTTTTCTCTGTAAATTGAAGGATATGCTCTTTTATGACCCCTTTAGAAACATAATTGCTAAATTTATTATGGTTGTTTGTGCTTGTCATTTCATTAGTTTTTATGTATCACGTATTTACTAAACACTGCCATATAAACATTTAACACAAATTTTACTTAACACAACAACATTTAACGAAATTATTCATTTTTTTAATAACAATAGTTCAAAATACCTTCTGGATGCGGATTCTGGCTGCGCCACAATAAAAAACATTTATTTGAGGGATTCTTTGAAGCATGTATTATTTTATCATTAGTGCGTTATTTTTTTCCCGGGTTGCTTGGTGATAAGATAATTTAAACACTTTCAGCATGCTCATTCAAACAATTTCAGTATGCTCATTCAAATATTTCAATATGTTCAGTCAAACACTTTCAGTATTTGTATAGCTTCTCCTGAAAATAGATAATTGTTGATTCTACCGTTGTAATTAGTGTTTCCAGGTTCCTCTATTTAAGCGGGACATCCAGATTTTGAGGGATTTAAGACCCATCTCGCGGAACCACAGCGCGGGAAGTCAAAAATCTCCATTTTTCATTATGCGCAAATTCTTTTAAATTTCTTTTAGTACCATACACATTGTTAGTTTGCATCGAGTGGAAATTAATACAGTAAAAAACAAAAGAATTCCGGAACTTTTCCGGCTATGGATGGTAATTGCTGAAATAGGGTTTTCAAATGTGTTATGTGTTTTTTTAACTGTTTACTTAAGTACCCTCTTTCACCTTATTAAATGGTGAAATTTTATTAAAGTGTTCTCGAAGTGTTAGAAAGTGTTTCATAATCTATGCTTGACGCATAACTTTTCTTTCTTGTTAATATTTAAAATGGGCATCTATATATTTAAAACGCTAAGCGTTTTGTTTCGACAATCCGTGAGAACAAACTACTACATCAAATTACATCATTCTTTTTTTAAATGAAACATATTTGGTCACAGATTTGTTATCGTACATTCGTTTGTTCGAAAATTTAATTAATTAGCCGTATTTTTCAATTAAAATTTTACTTGTGCTTATGACGTCATAAAGTCGGCAATCGGATTAACGCCCACTGTTGCGACGTACAGAGTTTATTTTCTGAACTCAATGGTTGCGAGCATAAAAAAATAAATATTAAATATTAAAAGCACGTAACTTTTAGGCCGAATTTTTTAATTTGTAAGTTAAAATATAGTTAAAATGTTTAAGTATTTCGGTAAAAATATTTATTCGTGTGTTTTATAAGCAAATAAAAATTCATATTTACTGTGACGTCACGGAAATATTGTCCATTGGGTTCATTTTATCATTAAGCATTATAACTTTGTTGATGCCATTTTTTCATTACAATTAAATGCAAAATATATTTTTATTTGTATGCATGGTGCTTAAGCATAAATGTACGTGTGAAAAGTTTGTATCGGTGAAAATGACGTTATGCTTAGCTTGAAATGCATTTTAACATTGATAAAACTAAAAAGAAAAATTTATATGATTGTGTCAACATGGCGTAATATTAACTGATATTTCAATTTTTAATTTTAAAGAACTGGAGCCTTTATTGGTTGCTTCATCTTGATTGCATACCTTGATTACATGTTACCAATTACTTTTTTTAAATTATAGGATTAAGTTATAGGAATTATAGGATCTAAATTATTAAGATTTCCCTTTTTTAATAAAAAAATTCACAAAAGTAAAGAATTTCAGGAAAAAAAACTTGAAATAATGATTGTGTTTTTAGCTAGAATAAACAATGTAAGGCTAATATTTTATCGGAATTATTTTGGTAGGTTTGTTATAAGTTCATTTTACAGTTCCTTATTAGCGGCAAAGTCTTATTTCTTTCACTGTGAATATTTCTTTCGATGTCAAAAAATGGTAGTCTACTTTGGGACGCCAACCAAAACACAGTGGCAATATTTAGAAATGTATAACGGTTGTGACAACAAACGGCACTATCGCTTTAGCTTTCATCGCGCTTACATCACTTCTAAATACTAAAAATTTATTTTTTTTACTACATTTTACAATTTCAATTCTTACATCCTCAATTAAAAAAAAATTAGCTTTCGATTGAAATTTATTTGAAATCTGCCGCTTAATTTAACGACTTTTTAAATAATTTTCAAGGATGAAATATTTTTCAATTCTATGTCAACAATGACCATCCGTTTGTTTTAATAATGTAAAATAGCCCCTTGGAAAGTTGCAACAATTGAAAATAGGTATCCCTAACCTTCATGAAAAGGGAAAAAAAATAATACTAAAAACCTGATAAATCATAAGATCACATTATCGATAAGATCTATAGTATTTTATTTTGGCGCTAATATAAAATCTGTCAAAAGAAAAAAAAATCTATTTTTAGTTTATGATTAACATAAAATTGATATGTTGAATTCGTTGATGTATATGTTGAATCAGAATATGCTAGGAATTGTAATTTATTATTTTTTTAAAGATCCATTGGATATTTAACTGTATAAGAGACCGACTGTGATGGAAAAGGAATAATCATCCTGATTATGTAAAGGGATAGAAGTAACCATACAAATAAATTACAATTGAAAACATTAAAATTCTCCCCCATCTGCATATTAATTTATTATTTTTAACAAAAATTCTTCATTTTTACATAAAAATTGATTAGCTTAAAACAATGGATGCGTTTTAGAAAGATATGGATTTGAAACGAACAATGATTAAAGTGGACATTTTAAAACTTTTAATTTAAACATTTTAAAACTTTTTTTAACGTCGAATTTGAATTTCAACGGTGCCTTTGGGCAGATGCAATACATATGCGCATAGGAGCTCATTCGATTGCATTATCATAGAGGGGGGTGCTTATACTATGTTCTTTTATTTACTGAATATGAGATGAAAGTAGGAAATTTGTATGATACTTTATGATAGGACTATTTGTATGATACTTTATAGGTCCATGACTTTTTTTTTTGTCGTGGGGAATATGGTGGTAATGTCAAACTGATTTGCATTACACATTTGTTTATGGAGTGTTCGTTTGGAGTTTGCATCGGAAATGGCATTTCACTTGGGGGGCGGGGGGAGGATTTTTTAAAATAAAATATTTGAAAGACTGTTTCATACGAAGTATTACTTAAATAATAAAGAAGCTTATTTTACTGATATTGTTATAGTATTTTTTTCCGTCACGTTTTGACGGGTTCCATCTAGTTTTGCATTATTTTTGTAACAGTCTTATTGTCCAAAAAACAATTGTTGAATTATTTTAATTTTTTAGCTGCATTTATTAACAAGCATGCGTATATTCATGTGTATACGTGTGCAGTATAGATTTCATTAAGCAATTATCAATACTTTCTAAGATACATTAAATTTTATTAAATATCTGAGTAAATAAATAAAAGCAAATGTAAGTATATGTAAATGATGATACATACATAATTATGTAGATCGATAGACGTAGATATAAGATGGAACTGAAAAAATAGAAAGTTTTATATATCTTATATGCTTTATACATATGAACATTTATTTTGCTTTAATATTTTTCACGAAAATAGTAAAATTCTCTTTGAGACATTATTACTACCTTCTAAAATCTTTAAAAAAAATTCTTGTTTAAAGTATTTATTTTCTTACCTTTCTAACAAAGTAAAAATTAAATTGTAACAACACTATTTCTTGTTTTGCCGGGACCAGTAGAGGCTCACTATGGAGACACGAAAAGTTTTTGATGCGTGTATGTCTGCGATGACGACCGCATAAAGTATTCCATTAGCTTGATGTTTGGTAGTTAAGTTGGTGAGATACCTGAGATTAGCTGCATAGGTTTTCATTTAATTTGATTCATTAGTTCGAAAAATATAGAACATTTCCTTTCCTGACATAATGCTTTTCTATGAGAAAGTATCATTCATTGAAAACAAAAATGGCACATTTGGATAATTTAATTAAACTTTAATTTATGCTAAATTTGCGAAATGGAGGTCTTAAATTATTCTAATCAATTGGAAATTTTGTCGATGCATTTGTCATATATTCGAAATTAGAATATAACGTTTAATGGAACATTATGCATTGATCGAAAAATATTTCCGTTTTACATGAATAATTTTACAAATTGGCACTTTTTACGAATATATTTTTTCATTTTTCCTTTAACAGTTGCCTAGCAACTCTATTTCATAGCATATAAAAAATTATTAAAATAATCCCTTCTACAAAGATTAAAGAGAAACTTTGATAAGTAAAATAAAATATTAATTAATCTTCAGTAATCAGGTCTCCAAGATTTATATACAAAAATGAAGCAAGAAACAATAAGTTTTAAACTGAATGTGGATTATATTAAAAAGTTGTCATAAAAAGCATTTTATAGCGCCCAGTCAATCTTGTTAATATACGACAGTTGGCCGTGGATCCAATTATGGATAATTACCCAAAAGTTTAAAAATGCTTTGTATACGTTAATGTGTTGCAACTGAATTAAACTGGGCATTCTGGAGCATATCTGCTGAAGTGGGTGATTTAAGCAGTGTTTTGCAAACTCTATGCTGGAGAGCTGAAGTACAAAACAAGGAATATACTAAATGCTCTCCATATTAGGATAAGATAAGATAAAATCTCCTGTACAACAAGATTCTTATTCTAGTAAAATCACAGTGTAAAATTTAACCCAATATATACTGCAGTTATGACATAGCACAAATGTAGGCTGCAAATTTAAAATTAGCGAAAAAATGCAGGATTCCAGGGGCCCTCTGAAAAATTAAATTTTTATTCTAAAATAATTACAAAAATAAGCTAGTTAACACTCATTGCATATAAAAATGCTTAATGTTTAACGCGATTCAACAGTTCTTAAAGGTTTAGATTCCCTGAATTTCTGATAAATTTTATATGCTCATAAATAATACACAACTTTTAAATGTTAAATTGAGGATTGTAGGACATTGAATATCATGTAAAATGAAATCAAAATACAAATGTGATTTGCGCAGCTGACGTTGAGGCACCTGAACTGTAGCTGTGATACTTTTATGTTGATTTATATACCCAGCTTCTACAGGTTTATGTTTTGGAGCCTATATCGTACCAGTAATATTATACAATTTTAGCTCATTATTGATTTTTGTTACAAAATTAAGAGCTTAAATAACAAAATGCTTATTTGTAATGCTTCCATACTCCCTATTTCTATTTATGCCTGTCCAATCGGGGGTTTCGCTCGTAAAAGTAGTATTGACTTTCTTTCTCGATCCTACAATAAAACACTTAGAATCACCCGTAATGGCTCTAGACATTTACGTAACTCTACTATCAGAAATAACCCCAAAACCTTTTCACTGGCTAACTGTATTAAATTTCTCTAAAAAGAGGTATGGTAATCTGTATAAAGTTTCCAATGATATTGTCTATGAACTACCTGATTATGACATTTATTTGACTGGCTGACTACACTCTCTTCTCTGTACTTTACGGTAGTTAAATTTGATTGGCTGGCTGCACTCTCTCCTGATTGGCTAATGAAGTTTTCAGTCGAATCCCTTACTTTTCTTTCCTCTCTTTGCTACTGAAAGAAAAATAATTTTTGAAAATATGTTGGAATAGGTTTTTTTACCTATTTTGGCTTCTAATATGATAATAATAAAAATTGATGTACCAGGGTAGCAGTAAGTGGAGGTCCACATATATGGACCTTGGAACTCAACTGCAAAAAAGTTCAAAATTTCGCAAAATCATTTTAAACATTTGTTTCTTTTTAAAATTGCAAAAATAAATGTTTTTTTAATGTAACATAATTAATTATTATTTGTTATTGCTGTAAAAGTATTAAATTAATTAAATTGTAAATCTCAATATTTTAAAATATTTTTTGTGGAGAAATATATTTAAGAAATGACTATGAAACTCAAATTTTATTACTTTATTTTTTACTAAGTGTGGAATTTTTAAAACGATTATTTTTCAAAATGCATAAATAAACGTTACACTTTATACACATAACTTGTTTTGGATTTACACCTTTCAAACGACACTTAGACGCATATTTGCAATCTAAAAATCTTCGCAAATGCCCTACATTGTCCAGACGGATTTCCTTATAAGGTATGTTAACAACTTTTCTTAAACAACTAATTTCTGAATTCATTTTAGTTCGAAAGAGCATAAAATTGACAGGTGTTTTTATTCAGAAACTACGCAATTCAAATACGTCTTCCAAGTTTTGGCCTTCCAAAAATGCTCTTAAAATCGATGTTTTGAACCGAATTCCCAACGCGTCAGTCTGAAAAAGAGAAAATAAACTTGTCGCTACTTGACAAGAATCGCTCATAACTTTATAAATAATTTATTTATCAGAAAAGGAAAACGTGCTTCGATTTCAAATCGCTGCAATAATCAGCTGCCACTTTTATGCATTTACGTTTAAAAATGACCCAGTAAATGTGTCAGTCATTTTCGCGTTGTTGACCAGGGGATTTGAAAACATCTTAATTTAGTTATTTATGTATGATATAAATATTTTTTATCTATTATTTATTTATTATATATTATTTATTTATTGTATCTATTTAATCCACATATCAGAATTAAAACATGCATTATTCAACTGGTTAAAATAATAACGGGTGATTAAATTTTAGTTTGAAGAAAATACTTAATTTTAACAGTATTAAGCTATGTTTTGTACATTTAAAAGTAAACATCTATTAAATTCCTATTATGTAGTTTAAAAAGAATACATAAGAAAAAGTACATATGCATTATTGATATAAGTTAAATTTCAAAAAAATTCAAAAATTGGCCTAAGTAGCAAGGAAACATTACAAGGAAATCTTTTAATATTTTATTATTATTATTATGTATTATTTATACAAAAAAGATTATTTTACAATTAATTATCTTTATCAATTAATTATTTTAATTATCTTTATCTATTTTCAGTAAAAAATGCATTATATATCTAGAAATAGTCTCCAATATGTTCATATATTTTCAATAAAATTGCATAATTTAATCTGCATTAATTAATAATTAACCTAATAAATATATAAAATCCACTTAATCTAGCTTAAATTACATATTCAGTTTAAAAAAAACAAAAATTTTGTGTTAATTAAATATAGGGGACTTTATTATTATTTCTAAGTACGATAACAGTAACCCTGAATTTAAGCCTATTTATACTCGTTGAGTACTGAGGTCCACATATGTGGACCTCAACAAAACGATAATTTTAAAATTAAAAACTTCACCAAATAAACAAAACAAAGTTATCTAATATTATGAATATTTATAATGTTTTTAACATTATAAAAAATTATGACATTTTAATTAAAATTTTAATATAGATAATTATTACTTACTTTTACGCAATCGCTGAGTTGACGGCATTTTCGACAATCTCACTTTCAACCGACTGTGTAGCCATAAAAATAAGTCAGGAGCTGACATGTGATGGATTTTTTTTAAAGCTTAAACTGTCACAAATGTGAATTGAAAATAAAAATTTAGATACTGTGCATGGTTTTATTACAAAGAGCTAAAATCCAAGGTCCACATATGTGGACCTCAGTAGCGAAGAGGCTATTGTAGTACAATTGTGCTAAACTTTTTTTTCTTGATTCCTCTAAGATGTGAAATACAATTACTCATATACACGGAGTGGAGTTGATTGCAACTGGGAATCCCATTGAAACACTCAACTATTTCGCTATTTCACTGTTAAGAGCTTAATGAGAATTATCAGTCTAACAATACTAAAATTTCAAGATTTTTGACATTTTTTTCATGCGTTATTGTTATCTTCATATTTATTCCTTTTAAACCAACTCTTCAGAATTTTTTGCATGTTGATTATTATATTCTATTACTCATTTTAATATCAATGAATAAAAACTTTATTGGCGCTAAAAGTATTCAACATATATTAAAAAAATAAAATTCTAATAAACTGTTGTGCGTAGACTCACAACCACAAAAACTAACTAATTTTTAGCTTCAATTTCTGATTTTAATTTAATGTATACCCCTTGGATTAAACATATGGCTAATTTCGTTAGCTTATAGATAAATACATAAATAAATAAATAAAATCAGTGCCAGAAGGTTACATGTTTAAAAAAAAAAAAATATCGCATTTAAAATGACATTCTAATCGGAACAAATAAAATTTACATTTTAAATATAAAAACATACTACGTCTGAAATTCTAAATTTCACTATAAAAACTAGTCGGATATGTCAATCCCAAAACTTTCTTCTATCTTACACAGATTTCGCATACACTAAAAAGAATCAGCATCAATTTATATCAAGGTCTAACTGAAACTCAAGTTTTATTAAATTCCGTGCAATATTTCTTGAGATATGACTATCGCTAAAATCATGTAAATCCTGCAAAATGCTGCATAGCAGCGGCACCTGCTGGACGATTTTTACCAAAACTAATCAGCACCAATTTATATCAGAGACTAACTAAATATAAAGTTTTATTAAATTCCGAGCATACGTTCTTGAGATAGAGTTATTGTGGAAATCGCAAAAAATGCTGCATAGCAGCACCACCTGCTGGGCGATTTTTACCAAAAACTAATCAGCACCAATTTATATCAGAGACTAACTGAATATAAAGTTTTATTAAATTCCGAGCATTAGTTCTTGAGATAGAGCTATTGTGGAAATCGCGAAAAATGCTGCATAGCAGCGCCACCTGCTAGGCGATTTTTACCAAAAACTAATCAGCACCAATTTATATCAGAGACTAACTGAATATAAAGTTTTATTAAATTTCGAGCATTATTTCTTGAGATAGAGCTATTGCGGAAATCGCAAAAAATGCTGCATAGCAGCGCCACCTGCCGGGCGAATTTTACCAAAAGCTATTCAGCACCAATTTATATCAGGGTCTAACTGAATCTAAAGTTTTATTAAATTCCGAGCATTAGTTCTTGAGATAGAGCTCCCACAAAATTTTTGTCACATACAGACAGACAGAGTCACAGAGTCACAGACAGACATTTTCTAAAAATAGTCAAATCGTGTTCAGGACCTACTAAAACGTATAAATCAGTCGAAAACCGGAAGTCGAAAATTTTCATGAATCCAATACTTTCTTCTTCTAAAGATAGAATAAAGTAATAAATAAATTATTAGCCCTAGATTAAAAAATAAAACAACAATAAAATACACTAAAATTAAAAACAAATTAGACGTTTAGTGCTATCAACCTAGCAACCCATACTGTAAAAACATCAATATCGACAATTCCGAAAGAACATTATTTATTTTTATAGTAAAATTTACATTGTTTAATTGACAAAAAAAAGGTAGAGATTGTAGGTACAGCAACTCCTTGATAAATCGCGCTACTTGGATGATAAGAAAAGCAGGATATACCGAGGGGAATGATATAACGAGGGGAGCGAGAAGAATGTTTAAAAATAAAAAATAAAGAGCCCTAAATTAAGCTACGAAATTTCGATTAATTACTTGTTCAAAAAACCTTGTTGTGCTTGTTGTGTTTACTGGTAAGAAAATAGCGAGGAATTTTTTATCCCTGGAAATGAGCTCTGTTTCGTCACAATGAGTTTTGCAATTGTCCTTTGGAGCATTATAAATGTTTGTAATAATTGGAGCTTTTTCATTTTCTTCTAATAATCTTTAATTCTAATAATCTAAATCTTTCTTAAGCTTTTTCTTCTAATCCTTTGTTTCTGAGGTGTAACCGAACTGAAGGAACAAACACATCATCGAACTACCGCTTAAATATTTTTTGCGTCATCCAACAGTTTTGTGAGAAATGATACAAAACTGGTAAGGTCTTCTGATTCATGTTTTTCAAAATTCTCGGTGTCTTGTCCAGAAGGAGCGAAGCTTTTTCTTCTAATCCTTTGTTTCTGAGGTGTAACCGAACTGAAGGAACAAACACATCATCGAACCACAGCTTAAACATTTTTTGCGTCATCCAACAGTTTTGTGATTAATCATCCAAAACTGGTAAGGTCTTCTGATTCACGTTTTTCAGAATTCTCGATGTCTTACTTTTTCCAATTAAAAGAAACTTTAGTTTGTGAATTCCAGTCTGATTTGCAGTAAATAAGAGAGTAAATCTATCCTTTACTTCCTTGTAACCTGAAGTTCCAGGTACAGTTTTCACTTCCTGTGTTTTTTTTTCTTAAACCTTTCCAAAATAAACCTGCTTCAAACGCATTATATCTGTTCATCTACATAGCCTTCTTTTCTTTATTTATAATGCTTCTCAAAACAACAGAAATTTTTTCTACGGAATCATAATCAGCAGATAGTGTTTCTCTGAGTATTGGAAGTTGTCCTATTCCATGTCGTTTCTGCCATCTCCAAAACCACCCATCACTTGTTGTGAATTTTTCTTTGGCTTATATTTTATCATTTTAGCCAAAAGTTCAGCTTTAGTTTTGATGATAGGTCCAGATAAAGAAACTCCAATAGCTCTTTGTTCCATAAACCACAAAAACAAAGTTTCGTCAATTTCATCTTCATCACTGACTCTAGTTATTTTTCTCTTTAACTTGGGCGTTTCATTCACGGGTTCCACAAAATTTGTAGTTTTACTTCATTTTTTAACCATCCACGAACAGTTGCTGAAAACCAGAAATTTATCGGGGGACAACTAAAAAAGAGCGAAATAGCCGACTGCGCGATATACCGAGGCGCGATATAACGAAGGGTTACTGTATAATCATTTTAAGAATACCTGTACAAAATAAATAATCTCTTTGTAAATAAGTTATTTTAACAGTGCATAAAACTAACAGAAATTACAGTTTTGAGAAAAATGCATGCAAAGTTAACAAACAATTCAAATCACTATCAAAGTACACAGTTTCAATTTAAATTTAACGCAGTTCTAATTTGAATATTTTTATGTGGTTTGCTTTGTTTGATTCCGAATTATATAAGTTAAAGAAATTGAAAAACAAAAAAAAAATCAATTTGTAAAGGTTTAAAACAGACGACCACCTTAATTTAATTTGAAATAGACATTTTGTTCTCCCTCTTTTATTTTTCAATTAGTCTATAAGTGTGTAAACATCTGGGTATTATTACAGTCCTTTATTTAACTCATCCTGGTTTTTGTATGTAAATATGGAATTTTGTAATTGATTTTTATATATTCTGGTATACTAGAATTATAAAAATTACGTTACAGGTGTGTTTCTGAAGGCAATACAACATTTTAATAGTTTTAGAACTTAATTGTAAATTGATACATTAATTTTAAAGCATTTTTCTGTTAGCCTGCCACAGGTGACAAATCGCCAAGTATTATCTGTAACTCGTACTATGTTGACTGTGTTGTATACGAATTGAAACAACAATGGATTTAATTATGTGCCAATTCACGCACGCCAAAATATACCAAATGGCTGTAAAACTATTTAAAGGCTAAGTACAAAATTAATTATAAATTTATACTATTATATACTGAGCTTGGCTGATTCATCAACGCACAGCTGAAAAGACTAAATTCAGGATCACGAATTTGGAAGAGCAGATTGCTCTTATGTCCTAGGCAAGCAATAAGAAAGGATCTTAGAAATTCACCCCCGAAGGGGGTTAGAGGGGGAGGAAGGTCGAATGTTTTATGTCATTTCGTCATATCTCAGAAGCAGTTTTAGGTAGAAACATGAAATTCAGGATAACAAATCTACTGAAAAAATTGTTAAACACGTACTTCAGCGATTTTAGAAATTCACTCCTAAGGGGGTTAAATGAGGAATCGAATGTTCTAGGTCATTTCGCCGTATCTCAGCAGCAGCTTCAGGTAGGAGCATGAAATTCAGGATAACAAATCTACTAAAAAATAGTTAAACATGTATTTCAGCGATTTTAGAAATTTCGGTTTTTGCATCCACTAAGGGGGTTAAATGGGGGTGTAAAAGGTCTTAGGTCATTTCGCCATATCTTAGCATCTGTTTTAGGTAGAAGACTGAAATTCGGGATAACAAATCTACTAAAAAATAGTTAAACACGTATTTCAGAGATGTTAGAAAATCACCCACTAAGGGGTTAAATGAAGGGTCCAACGTTTTAGGTCATTTCGCCATATCTCAGTAGCAGTTTTAGGCAGAAGAATGAAATTAAGGTTAACAAATCTACTGAAAAATACTTGTATTTCAACGATTTAAGAAATTCACCCACTAAAGGGGGTTAAATGGGATGTCGAACGTTTTAGGTCATTTCGCCATATCTCAGCAGCAGTTTTAGGGAGGAGCATGAAATTCAAGATAACAAATCTACTAAAAAAGGGTTAAATACGTATTTCAGCGATTTTTAAAATTCACCCCTAAGGGGATTAAATGGGGATTCGAACATGTTACGTCATTTCGCCATATCTCAGAACAGTTTTAGGTAAGAGCATTAAATTCGGGATAATAAATCTACTAAAAGAACAGTTAAACATGTATCTCAGCGTTTTTAGAAATTCCCCACTAAAGGGTCATTTATCAAGCGGATCGATTTAGTATGATTACGTCAAAATAAGATAAGTTTTTTCTGATTGTCATTTTGACGTTTATGGACGCGAGGGGTATTGTGTGATCAGCATATTTTTAGGATATTACATTTTTACTTATGTTACCCGGAAGGCCAAGGTTAACTCAGTCGAAACTGGGTGGTTCTGCTATATTAAAATAAATTCATTAGTTTCAATATCTACATAAACAGAAAAAAATATTTATCACATTTTACAAACTTTTACATAAAGTTTAAAGTTTGTAAGTACTGCAATTTTGTCTCACTCCCGCTTTTATCTCATTTAGATCAACCTTTTCAAATAACCTTCCCATCCCTACCCTACACTATAGTCGACACATTGTCCACACGCGCGAAGCCGGGACGGGCCGGGCCGCTAGTAACAAATAAAGAGTGCAACATAAAAAAAATACGCTTTTATCAATTAATAGTTTAATATTAATTTACTAATAATCGAAGAAAAATTAATTTATAAATCCTAAAAAAGATATTTTAAATAATGTTTAATTTTTTCTTTCTTGTTGCCATATCTTAAAAAAGATACAGATAAAAAAATATAATTTTTAATAATTTCACTTGCTTGCGTTTTCTACAAGGAGTGAAAAAAGCAGTGTATAATTGAGTTTGGTGGCCACGCCAAATTAATGTATTGTAACAGAAATTTGGGGGAAACACATGAATTGCAATTATGAAATTAGGCGTGATTTTAAAGATAAACATTGAATGCTTATAAAAGAGTGTTTTATAAAGAAAAACTATTCTACTTTTATACGTATTTTTGGAATTTGCTTTTTTATGTTTTGCTGTTATCTATTTTATAACACGTTTTAGCACATTAGTACAAAATTGGCCAAAATATTTTACACTTATTCATTAGTAAAAGAAACAAGTTGAATGGCTACCAAGAATTAGTGTACCCTACTTTATAGTCTTAATACTTTTCTGAATTTTGTGATTAAATATTATACACATTCAATTTGTTATAACATGAACTATAACTCTTTTCCTAATGTTTGTCCAGGAAAATATTTTGTCCGCAGAGAAAACGTTACGACTCATCTTTATGGCCTATAAAAAAGTACGAGACTATTAACATGTCTTGTAACTTCTTTTTATTTTGCCTTTTACAACAGGGTACATTTTATATTACTTTAGTTTCTTAATTTAATTCATTAAAAATGGATTTAACAAAATAGAAAAATGGATGAAGCTAGTAAATTAATAATTATTTTCGAAAAATATTTTGAAATATGTTATGCTTTTCTGAAACCTTTCAAGAAAAGATAAAGGAAACGCTGACAAAAATACGTATCATCCCAACATATTTTCAATTTACATTTTAATTATTGAGAACGAATCAATTATGTTTTAGCGCAGTGTTAACAAGTACTTAAACTTAGTGATTACTTTTTATTTTTAAAATTAAGTAATTTTAACGAAGATATTGTTTTTTTTCTGATTATGTAGAAATAGCTCATTTTTACATTTACTGTTTAAAATAATTTAATATGACGATTTAGTTTGTAAAATTATCTGGATTTGCATAAGGTACTTGAGATTTTATTTAAACAAACAAAGGTATATGTTCTATATTTACTTACAGAAATTGAATTGGTTATTCGAACATAAACTGTCGGATCATTTCTTTAATAAATTTAGTGTTTATATTAAAATGATTTTAAATCTCAGCACTTATATTTATTAAGTTGCTCACATATAGGATATCCTTTCTGCTGTATTTTTACCTGTTTTAATTTTTCTTGTTTTAACTTAATTTTATCGCTTTGTTTCATTTTTGTAGCAATTTTTTATTACTTTTATATCTTACATGGCTTTTACATTACTTTTATATTTTACATTTTATTTTGTATCTTACTGTTTAACACCACTGATAAGATATTTCTGCTATATTTTCACCTTTATTTCTTATTTTTAGTTAATTTTATCACCTTGTTTTATTTTTATAGGAATTTTGAATAATTATTTTTTAATTTTATATGGTTAGCTAAAAAGACCTTTTTTAAATTGGTGCTTTCCCGTTTAGCTTCGTTAATAAGGTATTTTAAGACTAAATACTGTGTGTATTAGGTAGATTTCGTAAGAAATACTACACCTATACTAACTATTACATTCTCCCCTATGTGGCAATTTCTGTAAATATTTTGTAGATTTACGCCGATCATGACTCCTACAACCCAAAACCACCCCCAGGTCAAAATTTTATCTACCTACCTACCTACCTACTTATCTATCTATCAATCTATGTATATATATATATATGTATATATATACACTGCTCAAAACAATTAAAGGATATTTGAAGTTTTATATAAAATAAAGATATAAACGAAATTTTTTTTGCCGAAAATAGAAGAAGAGAATCACAAATGCAAATTTTTCTGGTTTTCAAACTGTGGAGTATGCAAATTTTGAGTTCGACGTCAAAAACGTCGCTTCAGCGGTAGCGAATGAAATTTGACTTCCAACATGATAAAAGAGAATGAAGACAAGGATGATCGGCATTCAGTGATTGCTTTGTTTCGATGAGTACGATGTCTCAGCGAAGTCATTTGACAGATTCAGAAGCTTGGAGAATTGTTGGTAGGTTAGAAGGGGGCCAAACTCAAGCCGAAGTAGCGCAAGCCATTGGAGTGTCACAAAGTGTCATTTCCAGGATCTGGAACCGTTTTTTGGAGAGTGGATGTGCAGGCCGAAGACCAGGGCAAGGTCGTAGACGGGCAACAACGCCCAATGAAGATCGGTATTTAGCGTTAACAGCTCGGAGACACCGAAACAGGAACGCTACTCTTCTCCAACAACACCTTCGCTCGGCTACAGGCACCACGATTTCAACTCAGACTGTCCGAAACCGGCTCCATGCTGTAGGTCTGTATGCTCGCCGACCGATGGTATGTGTTAGATTAACATCAAGGCATCGTCGCGACCACAGGGAGTGGGCAACCGAGCATGTCAACTGGAGGAGAAACGAATGGAGCAATATTCTGTTTTCTGACGAGTCCCGTTTTTCTGTGCATCCGGATAATAGGCGTATTTTCATCTGGAGGGACCGTGGCAGTAGGAATAATCCTGCGTTCGTGCACGAAAGTGTCAGATTTGGCGGTGGAGGAGTGTTGGTGTATGGTGGCATTGACGGGCGCACTGACCTCTACATCATTCGAGATGGAGCTGTGACTGGTCGCCGATATAGGGATGAGATCCTCAGACCTATTGTAGTCCCTTACGCTGCAGCAATCGGAGATAACTTCATTTTAATGGACGATAACTGCAGGCCACATCGTGCAAACCTGGTGGAGGATTTCCTTTTCGAGGAAGGAATCGTTCGAATGGAATTGCCAGCGTGTTCTCCAGACATGAATCCAATCGAGCACGTTCGGGACGCTCTAGGAAGACGAGTTTCTGGCCGCCAGCAACCCCCACAAACTCTCCAAGAACTGGAAAGAGCTCTTCTGGTAGAGTGGGGGCAGAATACCCCAACTCGTCATTAATAGCCTCATTTAGTCCATGCCTCAAAGGTGTTCAACGTTGCTGGCCGCCCGTGGAAACCATACCCCCTACTGAAAATGATTTTCTTTGAAGAAAACACCTTTTCTTATTCTTTTTTTCTCATATGCATAAATTGTGTGTTTTTTCCTTTTGTACACAAATGCGCACTAAAATGCATTTTTTTCTGCCAAACATGTGTAATTTATTCTCATATAACCTACTATGTCTGTCGACCATGTATCAATCAGCTAAAAAGTTTCCCAGATACAAAATCCACCTAAAACTGCAATATCCTTTAATTGTTTTGAGCAGTGTATATCACTTTTTTATGGACACGATAACTTCCATAATTCTGCACAAATCACTTCCAAACTGATACATAAAATCAAGGGGCAAACAATCTCGGTCAAGTTTGTTAATGGATAAAATCAAACCAAAAGGGTAGCAATGGGGAGGTTTTCTGTGAAAACAGAAAAAAACCCATAACCTCTTAATTATGATACATAATTATGATACAAAGTTATTATTAGTTCTAGGAAAAGGACCAAATATTTATGTATGACAGATTTTTTATATAAAAAATGGCCTCAAGGGGCGAAAAAAATAGGGGTTTAAGAAGAAAAAAATTTTTAACGTCATCAAATCCGCTTAAATTTATTATACATTTTCTTAATAATATTTTCAACTTCTATAATGACAAGTTTTTGATAGGACCAACTCTTACAGAAAAAAAGGGATTGTAGAAGAAAAAAATCGCATCTCCGTTAATCCACCACTAGGGCGATATAAAAGTATCATTGACGTGATAAAAATTTTTGACAACCCTCAGAGATGCTGTATATAGGGTTGCATTATTAAACGATCGCGAGTTAATTATTTACAAAATAATTGGAGTATAATGGGGTAAAAAACTCGTCAAAAACGAACCAGATAAAATTGTTAAACTGGGTTTCTCTCTAATCTTGTTTTAGTTTTTGTTGGTGAAATTAGTACTTCACTTCGAATCTATCTGTGCCTGTAGGCCTAACTGGCAGGGATTTTTTCCGTATTTATGATTTCTTCATATTTCCATAAGACGTATGCAGTTATAAGATCTATGAACTCTAAATAATGTATCTTTTCAAGTTCTGATTTACAACGATAAACATTTTTGCAGTTCGTCAAAAAGATGAAGTAAAATATGAAAAATTTAACAGTAGTCCTCAAAAATGGTGAAGGAGAGCTGTATAATGAATTTTTATACAGCCCTTAATTAACAAAAATGTCAGTTGCCGTTTTTAATAAAGATACATTAATTTACACCTTAATACTTAAAGAATAATTGACCAATTACATGTGCTTAAATCTATGAAACATAATATGGATATCCTTTGGAAAAGAATTTGGATATCTAAAAATTGATATTTGCAAATGAAATACTAGTCTCTAACGCTACGAAAAACAGCAGTATAAGTTTCTTTGCTCCTTATTGTTTTCATAGAAAATTATTAATATTTCTGGGTTCAAAATTATCTTAATTAATCAATATTACTTATCTGATTTATTAAAAGAAATGCCGGTTACAATAATTTCCTTGATATGTTATATTTATTTGAATAAAATTATAGGGAAAAATTGAATTTTTACATTTAACTATAAAAATTTACTAAATACGTTTAATTCATTTTCAAATAAAACCATTTTTGAGCAACTAAGACCTATTTATTTTTATTTTTCTGTCATCGAAATAACATCGTAGTTTATGTTTGGACGTCTGCCAAAAACCAGTAGAAATTTTCACGTGTGGGCATTTAAATGTGAAAGTAGATTCCTAAGAAACTTTAGGTGCAGTTATATATATAAATAGCAATTCATTTTTATTTTTCATAATTATACATTGTGTGTAAATTGTGCGTTTTGAAGAAAAACTTAAGAAATTCAGTTAAAAAACTTCAGTTAAAGACTGTGTAAACGCGTAAAACCATAATAAGTATAAGGTTGTAGTGCATTTTATTTTGCGGATAAACTAGATAAAAGATTATAAATAAAAAGGCAATTTAAATAACAAAATAAAGTTCTGATATATTTTTAATTACAATAATTTTGACAAATGATGTAAAGACGTTTCTATTGTAGAATTATATCATTTAGAAACATAAACAAAATATCTAGAGAAGAAGTGTAATTAAGAAATACTATAAAATATTTAATCATAAAAACGCTAACAAACCGAATAACTATGTGAAATAAAAAACTATATGTTCTCCAAGATTCCATCATCTCTTTGGAAAACATGAAGAGAGACATCAGTTTTAAACCTTTAATATTTTCTTTCATATTTTTAAAGCAATTACGCAATTCTGAATCAAACAAAACAAACCGTATGGAAATATGCAAATGAGCACCCGGTCAATTTCACATTGATAAATGTACTTTAACGCAGACTCCAGTCGTCCAGTCCTATTGAAGTCTGTTTATCTATGCAAATTTACATGTTTTTTTCTTAAAACTGGGTTTTTGCGACTTGCGCGCAATGTAAAAAAATACCATTTGCAAATCAATAATTTATTTTTCACAAATATGTATAAAATTGTTATTAGATAAAGTAATATTTATAAGAAATAGCGCTTACCAATTTTTCTTATATATATTTTTCACAACTTTTTATTCTTGTCTCAAACTTTAATTAATAAATTATTTTTATGTAACAAACCCTATGTATAACATAATGTTTACCAGATATCTGAAAACTTATATGTATCAAATTAATAAAATAACATGTATTATAATAAAAATAATTCCTCTCCCGAACTCTGGGAATATTGGATTTTTAATTAAATGCGGATAAAATAACATCTTTCATCGAAATGTATCACGAAACTGCATGAAATATCCTTGTTAAAAAGGTCAAATACACATATCCTAAAATAGCATAAATTTCATTTAAAAATAAATTATTGTATAAAATTGCAGAAGCGTTAGTTTTTTCTTTTTTAAATGCTTTTAGAAGGAAACCATGCTAAAAATAGTTTCTAATTCAACTTTAAACAAAATTGAATTCCATTTTTCTGGAAATTGTTTCTGATTGTTATTATTTTCCAAGAGTCTTGGAAGATATTCAAATACTGTCAAGCTCATTCTCAAAATAAATTTCGTCGAACACTGTAAAAAGTACTTGCAGCTACACTGAAAAAAAAAAATGTTGATTTTACAGTATAATACTAGCACCCCAGCTGCCAGTATTATACCATAAAATTAACAGTAATAAACAGTAAAATAAGCAGTAATACACTACCACGCATGAGTGATAGTGCATTACTGCTTATTTTACTGTTTATTACTGTTAATTTTACAGTATAATACTGGCAGCTGGGACGCCAGTATTATACTGGAAAATCAACATTTTTTTTTTTTTTTTCCAGTGTAGTTGTCTGAAAACTACTGTGATTGGAAGAGGTTTTTCTGTTATTTGATGAAAATTCGGTCTTTTGAATGGAAAATTTCAGGAAATTTTGAGGCGAGTTTCGTGAATTTATCGCGTTTTACGAAAAAAACAACATGCGTTAAAAAAAAAAAAAAAAAAAAAAAAAAAAAAAAAAAAAAAAAACCTAAAGTTGTTAAAATGCAATTTGTTTGAAAACTGTACTTTCTGATTCACTGATATTTTATGGTTTTTAAAATAAATTTCACGCATGAATTTTTTCTAAATCTACCTCTATCACGTGCAGCAGGATTACGAAAGATTACCCGCTTTTTCACTTAAAACAATTATAAATAGTTCAGCATTTGTTTCTGGCTAATATTTCATAACAAAATTAAAGCTTTAGCAATAAATCAATAAAACAGAAATTTAACAGACATGTAATTGAAAAGTAGAAAAAATCTTTGACGATTTCTTCTGCGTTTAACTCCTGCCATGTGGCTAATACGAAAATATCGCTTTTAATAAATTTGAAAACTTTATTTGAATACATTATTGATATTTTTCACATAAAAATGCTTTTTTGTGTTGTTAGTGGGCAATCTAAAAAAATACATTACATGTAAAAATACATTACAGATTTTTTTTTTATATAAAATGGTTGTCAGCCCTGTTTTGTAAGCTAGAAAGTTCGTGTTGGATCCCCTAGTCTGTATTATAAAGGACAAACATGTCCGTTCGTAACGCTGACGTCATTTTGCGAATGGCAACACTGGACGATGACATTTCGGTTTTGCGATTTTCGCTACTGCAATTTTTTTTAATTTCTAAACATCGCACATTTTTAATTTTTACACCATTATATAGGGAAAGAAAATCTACTTTCAAATGCAATTTATTTGAAAACTGTATCTAAATTGACTGATTTATTATGGCATTTAAATTAAATTTCAAGCATGATTTTTTTGAAAAATCTATCTCTATTGCTTGTAGACGATTACAAAATATTAATCTGTTTGCACTTTAAACAATATAAAAAGATGTCAGCATTTGTTTCTATCTAATATTCAATAACGAAAGTAAAACTTCATTATGGAATAAATAAAGTAGTACAAATAAAGCACAGATTTAACAGACATGTAATTGAAACTGCTTAAAATATCAGAATAAAAAAACTGCTGTAGATAACGAAATTTTTAGCGATTTCTTTGGCTATTAACTTACTTCTGGCTGGATGACAATATGAAATTACTGATTTTACTAAATTTCAAAATTTTATTTGAATATATAATTGATATATTTCACATAAAAATGCTCTTTGGTGTTGTTAGATTTGCAATCTAAAAGAATTATTAAATATAAAAAATCGATTAGTTTAAAAAAAAAAGGATTTTCACCTATATTCTCTATCCTTGGGAAGCCCGGGTTGGATGCCCTAGTTTAAATAATGCAAAAATATTGAAAACTCACGTAATAATAATAATTTTTTTTTTTTTTTTTTTTTTTTTTTTTTTAAACATGTCTAAATTAGTTTTAAGAAAGCATAAAATAAATAGCGTAAAACATATTTGTATAAAGAAAAAAAAATCCGTGATTATTGATAATTAACCAACTTGCTTTATGGAAAGACGTACATACACATCGCGATGTTTTTGTGAATCAGTTATATAGCTGCCAAGTCTTCTACCACTATTTCTTAATAATCATATTTAATAATATGTCAAAATTTCTGTGACTAAGTAAGACAGAGATTACAATTAAAGAATAGTGGTGCAACAAAATCGAAAAATAGCTTGACGTGTGTGGCATATTTTTCCAGTGCAAGTTGTTGATAGCAAGTACATTTAAATAAAAAAAGAACCATTCCTCTGTAAAATATATTGAATATATTTTATCTTTTTTGCTCGGGTCTTCTTTAAATTTATATCACAAATAAATGATAGATAAAATACAAACAATGTATCAAAATGTATCTTATTAGTATTCCTTAATGAATTTTTCTTCCAGATTTTCTTTTTATAAGCGTGAATTTACAAAGTACATATTATTATACCCGCATATTGATTCCTTCCAGAGTCAATAAGATTGAGAGTTTTCTTTTTCCTAATTACATCAAAGGAAATGCAGATAATGCCATATCATTCTATGGAAGCTATTTCTTATCAGACACTAAATGTATTTCTGTAAAGCTCAGGAAAAATTTATCTTACATTCAAATTTGAAATTTACATTTCACTTAACATTTGAACTAGTGATTTTATTGAATTTCTCGCTTTATGCCGTTTATTGAGTGCATTTTAAAAACAGTTTGAATATTATATCCGAAATATGTTGTTAAAAAGATAATAAAAGCAAATGATTTGCATTAAAGTATTTAAATAATAGAAAGTTAAAAAAATTCGTAACTTAAAAAACTTTTTTTTCCAGTTTGAAATGTTTTAGAAAAAAATGCATACAAATCGCTATAAAAATAGTTTTTTGAATGTTTATTTTTCTTCTATCTTTCTTTTTTTTTTAGACTGTTTAAAATCTACAGCAAACTATCCAGTCATTCAACCTTTTTTTAGAGTTGACGATTGCTTGAATATACTAGGACTTCCCTCAAAGGGATAGGTCTGAGTGATATTGCTGAGAACATAGGGGTAACAATTATAATATAAAGAAAAAGAGCAATTAAATGATAAAATTACAAAATATCATCTATAAATTCATATACACTGTTAAAAAAATAGAAAAGAAGTACCGTTCATCAGATGTGTTGTCATAATTTTTTTTAACATGTGGCAAAGAAACTCATTTTCTTAAGCGCGTATTGCGCAAAACTTTAAAAAAAAAAAAAAAAAAAAAAAACTCCGTTTTTTTTAAAACACCAAGATTTTTAATGTTACGTCATAGGATTTGCAGCCAATAGATTATTCTATCAAGCGTGGCTTAACGCAAATTTAATTTCATTGTTGCACCTTTTTTTGTGTGTGAATTAAAAAATTTTCTTCCTTGATTATATATCTACCAGAGGGCACGTGCGAGGATTTCGCACTGAAATCTAATATTTTTTAGGTACTTCTCTATTATCCCGTCGATCACTTTTCATAACAAAAACTATCGCCAAACTGTAAGATTAAACGTCAAAAATACAGTCTCATTTACTGGATGTCAGAAGCATTATACATGTTTGTTACGTCATAAAGTGGTTTTTAACTCGACATTTACGTGTATTTTTCATTATGTTTTACTGATTTATTAGTTATTTCATTCATTAAAATAACAATTGCGTCTTTAAATTCTTATATTTTATTTATTTATTTATTTATTTTGATATTCCAATGGCAACGTTCTCCCGTTTACTTGGCGATAGTTTTTTGTTATGAAAAGTGGTCGACCGCATAATAGAGAAGCACCATTTTTTATCAATATGTAATATTTCTTAGATGCCGGTTTAAACTTCTAAAAAAAAGTAAGGACAAAAATATCTGCAAAAAACATTTAGTTGTTAGTCAATCCAGAATATCATCTAATTTATTCCATCAATATTATAGTAAAAAATGATCCAAGATTGCAAAATGCACGCGCGAGAAAAAAAAAATTACAATCGTATTTTAACTGCATTAGAGGATGACGTCATCCACTTCGGGAAAAACATGGGACATAGAAATATCAATCTAAACATTTCAATTTCAATTTCACTTTTTAATCATAAATATAAAATAAACCCGAGCGGTGTTTTTTATAATAATTGTAGAGTATCATATAACTGGGTATTTTATTTTTGTGGCAACAATAATGTAAGGAAAACCTTTCATTTCTTTCATGAAAACTATGCCGATTTAATTTTTAATTTTCAGCAAATTTTAATCAAAAACATGTTTTAACGAAATGTTAAGTGTGCTATGTCAGAAGCCTGTGCAAAATCCTTTCATATGCTATCTCATTCGTCGTTTTGCGTTTCGTATTTTCTGAAAAAAGGGATGTTAACAGAAAAATAATATATATGATTATTTGTATAACTGTTTATAGAAACTCTTACACTTCAAACCACATTGATAGCATGCTTTGCTACAAACCAGATTGCAAAACTATAGTCTAAATTACTATTAAAGTATACAAAAAATCTTTCGATGACTTCTGTAAAATAACTTTTACATTAAATCTCCATATCGGCAAAATTGAAAAATTATATATATTACAAAGTTAAGCTTAACAGATACTTCTTGATTATTCTCAAGGAGGCTCTGCCCCCTGCGCCTTTACTGCGCCAATCTGCAGACTTTTCTTTTGCCTGTCTGTCTGTCTCTCCACAATCTGTATGTTTCCCTATCCGTTCTTCTGCCCGTCTCTCTAACCGATTGTCTATCTCTCTACACTTCTCGCTACCTGTCTCTATATTTATCTACCGGTCTCGCTACCCACCAATCTATTTCTCTAACCGTCTGTCTATCCGTCTAACTACTTGTATGTCTAGCCGTGTCTCTATCCACTTCGCTACCCATTTGTTTATCTGTCTCACAACTTGTCTATATGTCTCTCTACCCGTCTGGCTATACGCCTCTCTACCCATCTTCTTACCCATCTCTGCATCCATCTACCGTCTCTCTACTCGTATGTATACCCGACTCGCTACCAATTTCATTACCCGTCAGTCAAGTCGTCTCTGTACTCATTTCTCTCCTCGTCTCTTTATCCACCACGCAACGCGTCTCGCAACCTTTCTCGCTACATTCCTGTCTACCGGTGTCTCTACCCGTCTCGTGACCCATCTCGCTACCCCTCTGTCAACCCTCTTTTTACCTTTCTCTCTAGCCGTCTGTCTATTCGTTTCACTACCCGTCAGCCTACCTATGTCGCTACTCGTCCGTCTACCCTCTGTCTACCCGTTTGTTTACTCGTCTTTCTACCTCTCGCCACCTCTTCCCAATATTTAAACATTTCATTTAATATACAGAAGCCGTTTATCAGTCATTAAATGCAAACAGAAGTAATTTATCTAATAACTGTAATCAGATGCAATTTTTTTTTTAAATACATACATAAACCTGAATAATAATTCATCAGTTTTGTGTTCATAGTTGTTTATATCATTTGACAGTAAATCTCAACATCTTAAACCTGAATTGTCTCAAGCTTTTAAAAAAAACCCACAAGGTCTGTATAACTACAAAGTACCCTGAGGGCTATATTAGCTACATGTTATTAAGTTAAGTGAAAGTTTCGTTATCGCGTTTGCAGCCAATTGCTTATGTCAGAAAGCGTGGCTTAACGCTATTTAAATTCATTACTGTAACTTTCTTTTTTTTTTTTGGGGGGGGGGGGGAGGGTTTTAAATATATACTACATTTAAATTAAAACTTTTGTCTGCATGCCATTAGTGTTGTTTGTATTATTACCTTGTAGACCGAGCTTCATTTGGAGAAACTTTCGTAATTGGGCCCAAAGCCAATCGGAGCATTTAATATCATTATTGTAACTCTTAGAGAGTTAAAACAATATTGTTGCTAGCTTTACTCTTGTTTGAGACCAGCCTTGCCTGTGTATCTGAATGGGGAAAAGTTTCGTATCCTATGTCGGTTAGCGAAAATATTTAAAATGGTGCAAAAAGGTAGTTTTAACATCTTACAAAATTTTTCAAGAGAGCGGTAAAACATGTTTTTCAAATATTTACAAACATACGTTTATTAAAGCATGTTTTTGCACCATCTTAAAAATTTAAGCACGATGCTAAAATAACATTTTATCGCTATATTCGATATTTTAATAAGTAATGAAAAGACATAAACAAACTTATTTCACAAACCTAAGAGGCATTTTTGTAATAAATAATTGTTATTGCCAGGGGGGTAAATTGTATAAATGGCTAGTAAATAATAAATAGCATTTAAAATCTAAAAATGGAGAAGTGGTCCGTATAAAAATGCAAAGCCTAACATTATACGCTTGATATATGTAAATATTTTTTTAGTTTTTAATATTTCCGAAGGCACAGATAAAAAGGTAAAAATCTCTTTTCCAAATACCAAATAGAAAATGTACAAAATAGAATGCCAAATATACAAAATAGAAAAATATCTGCAAAAATATATATTTACATAATACTACATCTGTAAAAAAATAAGATTTAGAAAAAGTAAGCCAAATCCTGCAGATCCCAACAATCACATCGAAAAACTTATCACCAAAAAAGAACTCGCCAAATCTTACCGCACTTTGGATTTTTCCCTCTGAATGCAGATTATTAGTTTTTTTTCTTCTTCTACGATGGGTGATTATAATATAATTGTTTCATTTCACATACTGCGTACCGTTGGATATATTGGTACTTTTATGTTATCCTGGCGCAGTTGATAAATCGCCAAATATTGTTCCTGTAGCATTTTCATATTGAATTCATTTCATTTAAATATAAACCTTTCACTAATTTATTTAAAATACATGCCTTTCATTAATCCCATTTAAAATGCTAAAAAGAGAGAAAAAAAAAAGAAATAATGCCATAAATCGAAACCTTTTATTTAAACACCAAATATATATATTTTTTAATTGACACACGCGAAATAAAAAAAAGCTGCTATTGCTGAGATTTGCGCCAAATCTCTAATACCAAGTCTACCAAGTTATTGCGGGGTTTTACTTTCAAACAGAAAAAAATCCTGATTAATTTTCGATTTCTACTAAATTGAAATATATTTTATTGTGCTGATGCGTGCATATTTTTTTGCTCCATGTACTTTTCAATACCGATTGTCTACGAAAATCTCCCGCCGGTGAAAATGACGTACGCACAAAATTTAGTGACGTATGTACTTTAATTGTGCTTTTTTATCTATTTTTTTAATATAATTTCCAAACGGTTTGACATTTATTCTTGGTAATAAATAGACGTCGTTGTCACCCTTATAGGTACGTCCTGTAAAAATTTGAACGAAATCCGTTAAATATTTTTTGAGTTATGCTTGACGAAAAGTTTTAATATTCATTGTAGCTATATATGGGGCAAAGTAATACTGCGCTGTGTATGAGTCTTCGTTGCACTCAGACAATTAAGAAGCGTTCTCATTGGTTAGAACAGAGATAAATTACGGCTATGTAACCGTTTTCTATAAAAATGGTTCAATGACTTGACACTTTACAACAGATTTTTAACTGTGTGTAACATAAAATTCAATTTGCCTTATCACAATCTACCAATCAGAAGCATGCTTTCACCAGTGAAAATGACGTCATATTTAAGAGAAAAACTGCATTGGGATTCATAAAACTTGAAACATTTAAAAATAATTGCATTAAATGATGCCGCAATCGTTCTTAAAAGATAAGATTATTTTCAACCATGAAAATAAAATACTTTACTATTATTGCGTCATTATCACGACATATACGAGACTTTTATATCCACACTAGTATATAACCCCCGTCAAAAATGACGTATTGTTGATCTGCGTTCCATTTCCATAAGACTTCATACAAACAAACAGAATGAAGATTTTATTATTAAAAGGTTTGTATTGTAGAAAAGTACATTTTAAAGCCGATGGATGGCGCCAAAACAATATTGTTCGCAACAGTGTTCATTTGTTTATATCTGGGATTCCGATGTTTAATCTGGATTTTTAATTAAGAACTTAAAACATTATAATAGGATATGATATACATGTTTTATAGGAAAAATATGCTGAACAGACATGATTTCAAGTAGAAGATATTATCATTTAGCTTTGGATTCGCAAACCAAAGTGGTCCCGCCCGGAATGGTTACAGACACTTTCTTGCCTTCGGATTTTATTATGAGTAGATATAAAAAGACTGAACCCCCTATTATCTTTTGGTATGCATATTTGGAAACTGAATGAGAAAACTCAAACTTAATAATCGAATGTACAAGGAAATTCTTTGATTGTTAAAAACTAATATAATCAAGTTTTCTGTGATGTGTACCATTTATTTGAATTTTACGACAATACTTAAAGCATATTTCCGGGATTTGTTCAACTTCAGCGAAAAGGGGAAAGAGACACCTGGTATTTACTAATTTGCTTTGCGGAAAAAATCATTCTTTATTTACCAGATGACATATTTAGCTTTAAAAAGTGTCAGAATGTTTTAAAATAATTTTCATAAAGTTCAGTGTGATAATAATAACATTGTATTTTCACTTATAGAATTTATTGAAATTTCTTATAGTAATGCATATATATTATGTAGAAAACTGACACATTTAATAAGTATTCTGAAAACTTTTCAAAATTTCTGTATTATTTTTATTACCTTTAGAGATTATTTTGTATAAAATATGAGCTGCGCAATATTTGACTAGAAAAAATGTACTTTTGACAGTGAAATTTCAGACATAGTCTTATTTAGCTAGTACAAATATCAAACATAAATCTTTACAAATATCAGGCTTCAGTTTCCGCTTTAAATTTATTTAAAAGATAAATAAAATATAAGAAGTAGGTTTAAAATTTTCTAATTTTATGACTTTCATGCAATTTTCTTTACGAATTTGTTTTTTCTAAAATAAATTTATAAAGTAGATTATTAATTCTTCAATAAGATTGAGTGCATTTTTTCACTATCAATGGAAATATCCAAAACACAATATTATTTTACGATATTTTATACAGAAACAAATACATTTCTGTGAAGCTCATGAAAAATTTATTTTAATTTGAAATTTAAAATTTTTATTTCATGTAACACTTGAACTTGGTACAGTGTTGTATTGAATTTCTTGCTTTATCTCGTTTACTTAATGAATTCGTAAAACAATTTCAGCATCATATGCTTTCACGTATACTTCTATACTTCTGTAATATAAATGCCAAACAAAAATTAATAAAAATAAATGTTTCACACTAAATTACACAAATAGTTTACACTTAAAATTTAGAAAGTTAAGAAATTTCATTAAAATTTCTTTTTTTCAGTTAAAGTGGTTTGATTGAATTTCTTCCTATAAAATCGATTAAACTTGTTTTCTCTTTTTGTTTTCTATTTATTTATTTATTCAGTTACTAATTTATTTTGACGAAAAAATAAAAAATATAAAATAAATAAAAAAGATTCGGATATTTAAAATAATACTATCTTAAAATTCAATATGATAAAATACATTATTAAATCGATTACATTTTTACTTACAGAAATTGTTGAAATTCCTACAGTTTTAAAAATAAAATAAAAACTTTTGTACTTAAAATTTATATACTTAAATAAGCACTTTGTAAACTTTATAAGTATTCTCTTAAACAATTCTTATTTTGATTACAAAATTTTTTATGTAAAAAATAATTTTATAACCTTCACAAATTTGTATATAAACGTTAAATAAATAAATAAATAAATACAATTTTAACCGGACTTATTTGGATGCCGATCCGGCATTGTGTTTGGTATTGGAGGCGACCGCCACGGTGAGGGCTTGGGTTCGAATCCTGGTAAGCCATGAATGTTATTGCGTGTCTTTCTTTAGTGTCGTCTACTTCCTGGTGTCTATGCTCTCTTTGTCAACAAGAGGATTTATGTAATTTGTCAATGTCTTGTATGTTTTTCTGTGAATAAAAATAGGGATCATTCGAGACAAACAGCCTAGTAGCTTATAGGTCTCAAAGTAATTCTCCATCAAATGTGCTAGTTTGGAAAGCACGAAGTCACAAATCTAAAACTTTGACTTTCATTTAAAATATATGATATCAAGGGATGGCACATAAAATTTGTGAAATGCAAGTAAAACAATCTAATTATATGCTTTTATGTAATTTTATACAAGATATTGCTTTCATAAAATAAATTTACAAAGCAGATTACTAAACCAACATATTGAAGAGTCAATAATATAGAGAGCTACTTTTTTTTCCATCAACGGAAATGACGATAATAAAATGTCGTCCTACGAAAAGGATTTCTTACCTAAAACCAAATACATTTCTATAGAGGTCATGGAAAAAGTATCTTACTCTCATATTCGAAATTTTTATTTCATTTAACATTTGAACTAGTGAAATATTTTATGCATTTCTTGCTTTATATCATTTACCAAAATAACTCAGAAATCAGTTTCAATATTAAATGTATGTATGTGTAGTACTCGATGTTCTAAAAAAGCTGTCTCAAAAAGAAAATTCTGCGTCACATTACTCATGGAAGATAAACTATATAAGTTAAGAAATTTTATTTAAAAATGATATTTATTCCTATTTTATCAATTGGAAGTATTAGTACTGTAAAACCGATTGAAACACTGCATGTGTTTAACATTCTCTTTTTGATCGAGATATGTTTTAATAGCACACATAAATTAGAAATTAAAATACTTTATTATTACGCTACACCGTCTTCAAATTATGACCTTCAACATTACTGTGATAATGTGTATTAAATAATATAATATTTTCAATTCTTTTATTGAATTTATTGAATTCTTACAAAATTAACTGAAATTCTCGCAATGCTGTAAAAATCAAAATTACATTATGAGCGACTCTGATTCAGTTTCACTATATCCGTTTATTAGTAACTTTGCACATTTTGAAAATATATGTCTAAAATTTAGCGGCAAAAGCAACAAAACTATTATTATTTTTTTATGTAAATTATACACCTGTTGTTTTTGTACAAATGTTTTGGTATTCTCTCTTGAAATTAATCCATGACAGTATTTCTAATTCTTGCTGTAAAATTCATTGTCTTTGATAATTTCTGCTTAAATATGAATTCGCACCACTATACCGTTACGTATTTGTTTAGTACTTAAATAGTAAATAATAAGCAAAAAATAAGTTTATGAATGAGCATCCTAAAATATTTAATCAAAAACTTTCTTTCGCCAGTTTTGTTTTTCAATGTATAACTATTGTAACTAAAGAGATGCATCTAGAAACGTTTTCTGACCCTGATTAACTTTCACAAACATTAAAATGAGACCTTATATTTATTGTTATATGACATTACATAATTTTCTCCGAGAACATTGTTTTCTAATAAAATTTACAAAGGAGATTAAATAAACTCGCATACTGATTCTTTACGGTGATGTCTCTTAACCCTTTCTACCGCTCCGCAAACTTAAACACTTTGTTAAATTTACACGCCACACTAAAATTATGCTGAAAAAAAAATCATTATGTAAAAGATTGCATGCCCTTTTTAGGGCTTCGTTCACCTGACAAAACCCTGTTCGTCTCACTCCTCTGTCTGTCTGTCTATCCGTCACAGAGTTCGTACTCGAAAACTGTTTAAGTTACAGACTTGAAATTTTGAATACTTATAGCTGAATATACTTCCTATCACACGACAAATCATAAAATTTTCAAGAAGGTTTATATTATTTTAATTAAATGAATTAATTTAATGACATCCAACCATTTCTGCGGTTTCCTTAGATTTTAAATTAGAATCATAATTTCAGTTTTGCGGTAGAGCGTTTGCTTTCGATTTTTATATTTCATTGTCCGATGAATTTATTTAAAAGAACTTTCGTATTTTTTTGCCATTTTAAGGTTGTTTTTTTTTCTTTTTTTTTTTAAAGCTAAAATTAAATTATATAATTAAATATGCTTTTCAGATATACAAACATACGCTGTTACAATTGTCCGAAAATCAGTTTTTGAATATTTTTAATTTCATTTAAAAATAGCTTCCTCTTATTATAATATTATTATTAAATTTGTTCTTATTGATAAAGCGTATTGATAAATGATAGGGATAGTTATAAATTAATGATTTGAATTTTTTAATTAAAGGGTAAAGTGTTTTGAAAGCAGTATTAAACGAAATCCTTTCTGCGATATTCGATCACACTTACCTACTTGTTACTTCCTTCTATCTATACAAGAAGAAATTATTGTATTCTTGAAAATTTTCGACTTTTTGTTTTTTGCGGATTTATATGTTTACAAGGTCCTGAATAAGATTTGACTGATTTTATAATATGTCTGTCTATGAGTCTGTCTGTCTGTGTGTGACATAAATTTTGTGGTCACTCTAACTCACGAACTACAGCTTAGAATATCAAGAAATTTTATATGAAGTTAGGTCATTATGTGAACTGGTACTGATTAGTTTTTGAAGAGGTGCCGCAAATCGATGATTTATTCAACAGTAAATTCAAAGTCAACGAAACATCAAATTTAGAATCCTCATGATAGGAATAGATTGCCATTCAACTTTGGTTGCGGTCATCTAAGGGGGATTGCCGAAATTCGATAATTTGTTCGAAAAATGCGATGCGTATATCTCCAGTTTAAATGCACGCAAATCAACAAACCTCTATCTTTAGCGTACTTATCATTGGTATATTCAACAGATATATATGTTTTATATAAAAGAAAGTTTTGGGATGGCCACAACATACTAGTTAATTTTATTTAATAATACAAACAAGAAATTCCCCCAAAGCCAAAAAAGAAAGGCAAAATAATTTATTATTTGTAATAAAATTAATGTTACATTCCGTAAACTTACATTTGATATGTCTCTTTAAAATAAATTAACATTTAAAAAATATCTGAGCTTCACTTTTTTATGTTTAAATATTATAAGATAGAAATTTCAGATAAGTATACCCTTGAATCGTTTACTAACGATCATTTCTACTGCATTTTATAATGTAACCCAATTATGTTTTCAGGAAGCAAATTTTTTCTCTGAATGATTTAAATTTATCTGAAGATATGAGACCATTTTCATTATTTCCTTAAACAAAGTATACAAACTGAGAAATAAACATATGAACAATGCAATTTTATGACATTAAGCTCATTTCAAAGTAAATCGTACCCTATAAATATATATATATATATATATATATATATTCCTTAATCTAGGGATATAGAGTATAACCACAGACGACAATATACGCTGAAAAAAAAAAAAGTAATGTAAAAAAGTGAAATAGTAAAAAAAAAGTAAATGTAACAAAAAAAGTAACGTAGAAAACGTATTACTGCATATTTTACTGTTTATTACTTCTAATTTTTCGGTATAATACTAGCAGCTGGGAAGCCAGTATTATACCATAAAATCAACTTTTTTTTTTTTTTTTTTTTTTTTTTTTTTTTTTTTTTTTACGTACAATTACTTTTTCCAAGTTATCCACGTTACCGAAAAGCGTTTTTTATCTTTATAAACATGGAGAAACCAATATATTTTTGATCGAGATTTAAATAAATGTTTAATAAAGAAAGTTTATTTTGCTGCCACTGATTTTCCGAGTTGTCTTCCGAGTAAGCCAGGTATCATATTAATCAGCTTTCTCAAACCGGAGTATCGGTTTTTAGGATCAGGTTAGGTTTAGGATTTAGGTTTTTAGTTATCATTTCTCAAGTAAACATCTTCATGTTCAACAAACATGTTTTACAGACAAACATGATAAAATATCATTAAAATTAATTTAAAATTGTCTTCCATGTATAAATTCAGTTACTCGGTTGAAATGTTTAATTCAGAATTGATAGCATCCCAAAAAAGCGATACTCCGGTTCTAGAAAGCTGATTAATGCGCTAAAAAGGCTATACTCGGACACGATTTCGAAAATCAGTCGCATCAAGAGAAACTTTGTTTTTATAAAAGCTTGTTTAATCCTCTAAAATAATTTGTTTTGTGAGGTTTCTAAAGATAAAGAATGCTTTTCGGAATCGTGTATATTTCGGAAGAAGTCATTGTATATTTTTCTTCATGGGTATATTATATTTTCGTATCTTAAGAAATATTTTCTTTTTAACACTTTCCAACATTAGTTACGAAGTGTTTGTGAATTCGGACGTCTGGCCATCTGTCCGTGCTCTAACTCGCGTAAATATACTCGGATTACCTTCTAATTTATATATGTCCTTGAGGTTTACAATGACATGTTGGTACTGAAAACAAAAAATGTAGCGTCAATAGTTCTTTTACAGGGACACTCAAGAGAATTCCGTTACATTATGGCCCAAGGTAAAAAAGTTTGTAATGTATTTTAACGATGTTACACTATTTCAAACATATAGAAATTGATATACATCATTAAAGTACACTACAAGATGCTTACTGTAAAATAGCGTGGGCATAGCATTTATCGTCCATTTACAGACACACGCAAAATAATTCGATTGCAGTACAGTGTATGGGCGATCATTCCTGGAAGTTTTCAGTTGTGCTGTGTTTTTTTTTAATTATTATTTAAGTGTTTTTTTTTTTTTGCTTAAATTTTAATTTTGTATAAATTACATTGATCCTACAAAGGGCTGCACCAAAGAATTGGAGTACATTTCCGTTTACTGACGGAAATTGCTGATAGGGATTTTCCAACTGTGTTATGTGTGTTTCCTAACTGAATTAAATTTTAGCATGTTATGTAATATACATATAAAGTTATAGATCATATACGGGAAATAACAAAAGAATTTTAATACTTTTCAGACTATAGATGATAATTGCTAAAATTAAGTTTTCAAATGTGTTTTTCGTTTACCAAATTGTTTTTTAGATATCGTTTTTCACCTTTTTAAACGGTGATGTTTTGTTACATTATTCTGGATGTGTTGGACACTATTTCATGATCAATGCTTAACGTATGAATTATATTTCTTGTTTCAATTTGTAACATGGAGTATTAGAAGTTTAAGTGCCGTTACTTTTGTTAATACTTAAAATTTTGATACAACTTGACTGAAAATTTTTACAGCGCACCACTGCGTCGCATCACACCGGTAAAGTTTACGCAATAAGTGAAATTTTTGTACACCAAAAGATTTTCCGACATTAAAAAAATATTAGATGAAAATGATTTTTCGTCTGAAATGAAATACATTTCTGAAAAACTCATGGAAAATGTATTATACACCAGTGGACCCGTGCGAGGATTTTAGGCTAAACCTGAAATACCACTGCTTCGGTCAATCGATGGTGTATTTTTCATCTAACAATTTGAATTTGAATTTTACTTTTTAATCATAAATAGAAAATAAACCCGTGTGTGACGATCTACTTTATCTTTTTTGTACTATTTTTATTATTATTATAATCATTCTTGAACACAATATAATGCGGTACTTTATTTTTGTGGCAACATTCATTTGAGAAAACCTTTTATTTCATTTATGAAATCAACGCTGATTTAATTTTTAATGAACTGCATTTTTCTTCTATGAGAAAACATGTTTTAACGAAATGTGTGTGTGCTATGTCAGTAGCAGATTCAAGAACCTTTCGAATGATATTTCATTCATTGTTGTGCGTTTTGTAAATAGATAGAAAAAGGGATGTTGATCACAGAAATAATATATACCAATGGACCCGTGCGAGGATTTCACACTGCATATTTTTTTTACCAATATCCAATATTTTTCAGATGCAGGAAAAATTAAGGAATAAAAATATCTGCAAACAACATCAGTCAATAAAATATCATCTCATTTATTCCATCAAAGTCACAATAAAACCTGATTGAAGATAGCAAAAATCACGCGCTAGAAAAATAAAATTAAACATCGTATTTTAACTGTATTAGAGGATGACGTCATCCGCTTCGGGTAAAACACGGGACAAAGAAAAAAAAAATATTGAATTCATATGAAATACAATTTAATTCAATATAACAAAGCATAAATTTTTGTCAACACGGTAAATACCACTGTTTCGATCGATCGATGGTGTCCTTTTCACCTAACCATTTGAATTTGAATTTTGCTTTTTAATCATAACTATAAAATAAGCCCATTCATAAACGTCTCACTTTACCTTTTTTGTACTAGTTATTATTTTTATTTATAATCATCGTTGAGCATGAAATAATGGGTACTTTATTTTTGTGGCAATATTAATTTGAGAAAAACCTTTTATTTCATGTATGAAAACAATGCTGATTTAATTTTTAATTAGCAGCAATTTTTAATGAAAAAACAGGTTTTAACGAATTGTGAGTGTACTATGTCAGAAGCCGGTTCAAAAACTTTTCGAATGATGATACCTCATTCATTGTTGTGCGTTTTGTAATTTCATAGAAAAAGGGATGTTGACAACATAAATAATAATATATAAGATGATTTAAATTCAAAACTTACAGTTGATTTAATATTTGAGCTCGTGAAATATTTTCTTCCTTTATATGACTAAATTTGCAAAATAACTTAGGCGCTATATGTACCGTCGCAAAATGATTTAATGCAAAAAAAAAAGTTCTATGTAAAATTAGTTCAGAAAATATATATGTATTTCGTTATCGTGGGCATTTCAGAAATTTCATTAAAAAGATATTTATTGCTTAACGTATCGGTATATACTATGTGTATGTCTTCAGTTTAAATGTATTTTATATTTAAATATTGAAATCTCTATGAAATCAAATTACAATTTATACATTTTGCTTTCTTTATTCAATAAATCATATTTAATAAATTTCCTGGTAATATATTAACTAAAAATAGACGGTTTACAAGATTTTGAAATTACTATCCTGAAAATGCATTTGATTACATGGATAAAATATTGCAAATTTTATTTTAAAAAAAATTGTTCATACCTCCCACCACCACAACCCAATAAAATAAAAGGAAAATAACTGAATCTTTTGTGGATTTAATTAAATTTGTCTTTCACCTTAATGGGTGATAAACAAGAAAGTTAAAATTATTTATATTCTTTAAGACGCAAATTAAAAAGACAGGTCTGAAAAAAAAGGAATAAAGTGAAAAGCCTAAATATATAAACCAAATGACAAACAGGTGTTTCTGCTTCTGCTTCATCTTCTTCCTTTTTTTTTTATTAACTAACTTTTTAATTCTCATGTTTTTGCTATAGGTTTTTTTTTTATTGAGTTTTTTATTTGATGCATCAGATTATACTTATATTTATGTTTCTGCTATTTTTTTATTAGCTAACTTTGTAATTCTCACGTTTTTATTAGGATTTTTTTATTGAGTTTTTTAGTTGATGTATCAGCTTACACTTATATTTATGTATTAATAATCTATATATTTTTAAAAATAGGTAAAATACTCATATCGATGCGGAATACAGAATATGCATTCGTAAAGTTTCTTTAGTTATTCTCTTTATCTTATTATGAGTAAGATATATATTTATTCCGCCTTAATATGTACTGTATCAAGAGATGAAATGAATTCGTAAAATTTCCTTCAATAGATTGATTTTTAGATAAAATATTCATATCAATGCGCAGTGCAGAATATATAATACTAAAATTGCCTACAATAGACGGTTTTAAAGATAAAATACTGGGAACGACGCCCAATGTTGAACATGCATTCTTTAATTTACTTCATTTGTTTGTTTTTTAACACTTTCCAACATATTAAAAGACAGAAAACCAAAGTTAAAAATGCGCCCAGTCTTGCTTTTTCTAGCACGCTGTGCTTTGCTCTTTGTCGCGCTGAAGAAGAATTTCGCTTGAGGATTCGAAAAAGCTGTTTGCTGCTTTTTTGTGTATTATTTTTGCATTTTTAACTTTGGTTTTCTGTCTTTTAATATTCTTGCACAAAGGTTTTATTTGCTATTTTTATACTTTCTAACATATGTGAAACTTGTTTATGAATACGGTTCGTCTGTCTGTCCGTCCATGTTCTAACTAGCGTCAATACACTTGGAGTGTCATGTAATTGATATACGTTATCAATATTTAACCACATCGCGTGTTCGGGATTGAAATTAGAATATCTAGCATTTATATACAGGATGATTTTTTTTTAAAGTTGTGAAAGTAAAACACTATAACAAAAGAACCACTGATCCAAATGACCTGAAATTTCACCAGTATGCTCCCGAAAAAATGGAAATTTTTAGGCATGGTTAAAAAAACTTAAAATCGCACCGACAGATGGCGCTGTAAGGTAGCAGAAACAAAGAATATCGTCTGTGGGAGGAAACCAATGGACAGTACTTTGAGAAACCATTTTCCGTAGGCCCTCTGTCGTCATTGGACCTTTTCTTAAATTCTTAAGTGGCCTAAATCACCTAAGAGCAGTTGCTGGGCTGTCATTATTCTGATAATACAGTTTCACTAAGAACGCACGGTCCGCCAATGGCGCAGTCCTTACGAGGATTTCCGTAGAATAATAAACACGAGATGTGCGTACTTCACGTTTTAATCGCCAATGTGCGTGTGCCGGGCGCGCAAGTTCGTCTCCCGAATTTACTGCATGTACAGCGCCATCTGTCGGTGCGATTTTAAGTTTTTTTTAACCACGCCTAAAAAATTCCCATTTCTTCGGGAGCATACTGGTGAAATTTTAGGTCATTTGGATCAGTGGCTCTTTTGATATTGGGTTTTACTTTCACAACTTAAAAAAAAAATCACCCTGTACTTCATTTAAAGCAGTGACTCCCAACGTATCGTCTGAATTTGTTTTGTTTTTTTTGTTCATTTACAGGAACATACAGACGAATTAAGTAACAGTACTGACCATGAGGTACAATCACTGGAAGTGCACTTTGAAATGCAACATGCGTTTTTAAAGCTTAATGCTGTTAGTCCGACAGCTCCCCACTTTTACTCGCAAATATTAAACATATGGGAGTGGAATATATTCGTATATTTAAAATATCTCCTCCAGCATATTAATATTTCAAGTTGTCAAAATACTTCTAAAATATATACTTAATTTTATTTTAAGAATTAAAATCTTATTCGCAACTTGTCAGTTTTTAACACATAAAATATTAAATTAAGCATATATTTTATAAATATTTTGACAACTTGAGAAAAAAAGATACGCCCTTTAAGAAGAGTACGAAGAAAAAGAAGTTAAAAATGTTAGTTTCCAGAGGCGATATTTTAAATACACGTATGCATTCCACACCTTAAGGTTTAACATTAGCGAGGGAAATTGGGGAGCTGACTGACTAAAATCCTTAACCAGATTTTAGTACATTACGTGGTGTGTATAATTTTTTTAACTCTTATACAGTGCTGTGCAAAAAAAATCGTAAGCATTCCTGTCTATAGGTATGAATTGCTTAGAGATGTTTTTTAATTGCGTCATGGATTTTTCACTTTAAATAATAAGATGAGTTGGTATATAAATAAATTCATATACAGGGCTATGCAAAAAAGTTTATATATTGCTGTTTACGAATAGTAATTATTGGAAGTGAGATGAGTTATGTATTTTTCTAACTGATTAAAATTTTAGCTTAATATGCGGTGTGTATAAAAATCTATAGATCATTTACAGGGCTGCACAAAATATTTAAAAATGCCATATGTGGGTGGTAAATCCTGAAAAAAAAATTCCGATGAATTTTGCGTTGTATAGGTGAATTAAATTTTCGCAAACCATGTGGGGTATAACAAATCTATAGATCATAAACTCGGGCTGAACAAAATAATTCGAACACATAATCTTTTCGAATGTGGGCGTTAATTGCTGAAACTGAGTGTTCAACTGTCTTATGCGTTTTCTAAATTGTTTATTTAGATATCTTGTTTGATCTTATTAAATAGTGAAGTTTTGTTACACTATTCTGGAAGCGTTGGAAAATGCTGCATAATCCATGCGAGACGCTTTATTTTTCTTTCTTGTTAAATAAAATACTAGAATCCTAGCACAATGCTGAATATGCATTCGAAACATTTCCTTCATTCACATGTTTTTTATATATAATACTGGGATGAATGTACATTGCAGAATATTCATTTGTAGAATTTCCTTTATTAAGCTGTTTTTTTTTCAATAAAATGCCCCTATCAGAGTGCAGTGCTGAATAAGCATTCGTAAATTTTCCTTAATTTTTTTTCTTATTAAGCAAAATGAAAAACATGGTCAGATAATTAGGATAAGATTGAAGACGAAAATGAAAGTACATAAACTAAAGAAACGTTTATTGTAAATATGTTGGAAAAATAATTCCATAAGAAAGTTTTTATGTATGTAATTAAAAAAAATTCCCATTAAAAAAAAGAAAGCAAAAAAAAATTCTTTATATTAATATATGTGTTTAAGGTGTACAGAATGAAATACCTGTATTTTATCATTAGAACAATAAAATGTGATATCTCATTTTGGTTTACTCAAAAGAAAACCGATTTTTTTTTTCAAGAAATATCCTATACATTTACTATACATATCTTATATTATATCTTTATTACATTTATTATACATATATATCCTATACATTTACACGTTTTTTGCCGATATATCTAATGCTAAGATGTAGCATTTAATAACCCACAAATTATCAAGTTACACGTAATAAATAAATAAATAAATAATAAATGATAACAATAAACAATATGATAATAAAAAAATACTTTCAGAATTCCATTTTTAAAACACAAATATTTTGTAAAAGTTAAAAAAAATATTTTTTTAAGCATAAAGGCATTTATTTCTATGTAAGGGTGTATCAAATGTGAGTAAAAATAGTTTCGTCACTCTCAAAACTATATTTGAAATTCTTTTTCTTTTAGTACTTTCTATCTTAAAGAAAACGTTTAAAGCAAAATTATGCGCCAATCATAGATTATGAAACACTTTGCAATATTTCCAGAATATTTTAACGGAACTTCACCGTTTAATAAGTTGAAAGAAGATATCTTAAGTAAACAATTTAGAAAACACTTAACAACTGAAAGCGTACTTTGAGAGATAACTATTCGTAGACTGTAATGAATCGGGTTCTTTGCGTAGTCGTGTATATGAATTTATTTACATTCTACAAATCCCTTTTTGTGTACTGAATAAAGTTCAACTGAAAGATGCATAAATCAATTAAAAAAAATACTTCAACATTTCCCACTAATACACAGTAATGCTTACAGTTTCTTTTATGTAGTTCTGTATGTGATCTATAGAATTTATACTCACTAGGTACACTGCAAAAATAAAATGTTGATAATACTGACAGCTGGGATGGCAGTATTATACTGTAAAATCAACATTTTTTTTTTTTTTTGCAGTGTAGTACGCAAAAAATTATTTAAACTTAAAAACGCATACTAAAACATAATAAATATAATAAATATAATAAATTATATTAAAATGATAATATTTATATATTTTTTGAAAATTTATAAAAATGTTCTCGTAAGATTATTTATATACTACTTTAAACTGAAAACGCATTTCCAACGTGTATCGCTCATAGGCAGTGCTGTAACTGAATATTTTTGTGTCACCCGGTAAATATATGATAAATGCTTTTCACCCCATATTTCAGAGAAAGCATGTTTTAGTGCACCTCAGAATTACATGTAAATTTTATTATGTTTGAAATAGTATAACATCAATAAAATACACCGCAAACGATTTTCCCTATAAACCATAATGTAATGGAATTTTTTGTGTGTCCTTGTAAACAAACTAAAATGCTACACACTCTACTTTTAATAATGAACATGTCATAGTTAACTTCAATAACATTACTATAAATAGTGTATAAAATATTGATTAAAATTATTAATACAATAATTAATTTTTAAATTATTATGTTAATTGTTATTGTCCATTATATTTATCATATCTGTGGTTTATAATCAAATAATAACGTATACTGATTACATTAATTTCTGTCCTCGCTTAAATGCATACCCCGCTTAATTGCATATAACTCACTGGAACCAACTGTATGCAATTAAGCGGGGCCGACTGTATCAATTACATGGTAATCCAAAGTTAGAGCACTGTCAGACAGACGGCAAACGAAGGCAAACGGCAGACAGACAAACGGGAGTCATAAACACTTTTCAACTGTGTTGTGAAGTATTAAAAAGAGATTTAATGCATGATGGTGTTGTAAACATTATCAATACTGCTTTAATATTAGTATATTTTAACAGTACTTATAACATACAACAATACAACAGTACTATTACAATGGGCATGGAGAATATAGCCGTATCATTCTTCGACATTCGAATCAGTTTGACGAGATTAGAGACTGTTTTAGAAATTTTAAAGAGGCAGTTTTCTTTAGGCTGGCGTGTGTATTAAAATAACCTCTAAAGATATTGTCATCCGATTAAACTATTATAATAGAGACATTTTATCTGTTTCAGTAAAAATATTATCAATGAGTACTTATTTTTTTCACGTACAGAATACATTTGCTCGAGCATTTAATTCAAAGAATAATTTCAATTTAAACGGAGAAATTAATTATATGTGTAACTAGTCGGAGGTTCCAATCCTAAAACTTTATTTTATCTCATACATGTTAGTACTTCAAAAATCGTAACTTTTTTAATTATGCAATTTATAATTTAAAAAAATGCAGCATAGCAGCGCCACCTGTTATATGATTTACACGAAAACATAATCAACTCCAACTTATGTCAAGATCTTAACAGAATATGAAATTTATTGAAATAGTGTGCATTAGTTCTTGAGATATGACTATCACTAAAATCGTGTAAATCCGGAAAAAAAAATCAGCATAGCAGTGCTCTCTTTTCGGCGATTTGCACCAAAATCTAATCAGCACCAATTTATATCAAGGTCTAACTGAATCTAAAGTTTTATTAAATTCCGTGCTTTTGTTTTTGAGATATAGCTATCGTGAAAATCATGTAAAAAGTAGCATAGCAGCGCCCCTGTTGGGCTATTTACACCAAACGTAATCGACATCTATTTATCTCATCGTCTAACAGAATCTGAAGTTTGATGAAATTCTGTGAATTAGTTCTTGAGATATAGCTATCGTGAAAATCGTATAAAATGTAGCATAGCAGCGCCAACTGTTGGGCAATTTACATTAAAACATAATCAGAGTCTATCTATGTCAATGGCTAACAGAATCTGAAGTTTGATGAAATTCGGTGCATTAGTTCTTGAGATATAGTTATAGAAGTCGTAAATAGAAGCCTAATATCATCAATTACGCAATATATATATATATATATATATATATATATATATATATATATATATATATATATATATATATATATATATATATATACATTAAGAATTTTAATGAAAAAACAACATTTACATTTTTCAAAAAAATATAAAAGAATTATGATAATTTCTTATTTCTGTGTTGTCTACCGAAATGTTCATTTGAAATAGAAAGATTGCCTGAAAAGTTAATCTATCTATTTAAAATAAATATTTTTTTTTGGTCCGCTGACTGTTCTATCTGAATAAAAGTTTTCAAAATATCAATTGCATCCATTATTGATTTTGCATATGGATGTTTCAGAATTTTATAAGTATCTTCATAATATATTATTTTGTATTTAAAAATACCTTTAAAACTTGTTTAATTTTTTATTTTTTTGAAATGGTGAAAAATTTTAGTTTAATTAATTGAAGTGGTAAGAATAAGATTAATTTAACTCTTTGCACCGCTTTGCATATCTGTAACATACCTAAAATTCAATGTTACTTATACAGTTGGCTAAAATGAACTTCGTAAATTTTATCAAATTAAAAAGGCCGAAGACTTCCAAAAATAGATTATTTACAAAGATAAGTTCGTATACTTTACAATTTTGCATTAGAAAATTGACAATATTAATGAGAAGTATGCAATTTTCTGTTTATTGCAAGTGTAAAAAAAAGTAGCATATAGTGAATATATTTTTATTTTTATGTTATTAATTTATTAATTATTTTTACTTAAAATGACGTATTCTCTAACATCTGAGGAAATAATTTTTTTAATCGGAGTTTTTGAGTCACGAAGGATTAATGAACTATTTTTAAAATTTGTTTTAATGCAAGATTAAAGGAATTTAATGATCGAATTATCGCGAGTAGACTGTGTAATTTGGGAATGATTAAAGTAGAGGTCTTTAGTAAAAAATCTATTGTTTCGAACGCAAAACTAATTAATACAAATACCACTTAGACTATGGGAAACAGATTCAACAAGAAAACATATTTCAGATATGTGTCACTAGGAACAAAATTAAGGCAAAGATACACAGCTGAAGATTCCATAAAATGTTCGACACGCATATGAAATGTTCATTATTTAGTATTAAAAAAGTTATTCTATATATTTATTATAATGTCTGTAAATACTATTTTACTATTTATATTACCAATTTATTAACAGACATTATGGCATATGTTTTTTCTAAGAATATAACGATGGAGATCATGCTTGTAGTCATTGCCAAGAAAAACCATATCCATAATGTCTGATAAATTGGAAATATAAATATAAATAATAATAATAATAATAATAAAATTCATTATTTAGTTACTATACTAGTAGGACAGGCATAGAAATTGAATATACGGTAAAATTTTAGACCATTAGTTGAAGTGTTCAATTTTTGTTTCTACCCAAAATCAGCCTGAAGTGCCATTTTTGCTCTTGTGGTGAAATTGAGACATAATTTATTTCCTTGTATTAAAACTATACCCCATGACCTAAATAGCATTTATACTGAGTTTTGTTGCATTTCATTAAGTGGTTTTTCACCAGACGATCTCAAATTTCCATTTCAATTATTGCCACCCTATATATAGGGTGGTCATAAAGTGTTTCCCTGATTGCAATAATTTATTGCAGAAAAGTTAATATAATTAGGCATAAACTTGTTTCAATATATTGTAAAGACATTTATGAAGTTTTTAATACAACGTCAGTAAATTTCGATGTGAGCACCCTTGGTAGCTCGAAGAATGTCAAGGTGGTATTTCATTTCTCGCCACGTATTGCCCAACATTTGGGCTGTCATGCTATACACAGCATCTGTGATCCTGACCTTGAGTGGTTATCCCCTGAATATTCAAAAATATGAAAAACTTAATAATTGGGTTTATTACGATTTCTGTGTAAACTGTGTTCAGTTTGCTTTTCAAGAAGGCCTTGGATTGACCAAGCCGTATGTCTAGGGGATCATCCATCCAGATGAAAAAAAAATCTTAAGAACAGGATTTTTCCATAATAAAAATCTTACAGTATTACATTCAATGGTTTATTTCGTAATATTTTTTTGTAATCAGAGGAAGACTTTATGACCACCCTGTGTATATTTTAAAGCCATGACAGAAGAGAAAATATAAATTATTTTAATTCAGGGTAAATAAATATATATTTTTTGTAAGTCATTAGAATTTATTTGTTGTTGTTTACGACACCAACATAATTTCTGGTTTTTAAATATATCTTTAATTTAAAACTTTATTCAATAGATCCCTCACGTCACTAAGAGACTTTAGGATGCAGCAGCTATCCGTATAAACGTGCTAAAATGAACGTAACTATATTGCTAATGTGAAGGAATGCTGTTATTACGTAGTTACGTTCATTTTAGCAAGTTTAAACACGTTGCTGCATCCTAAAGTCTGTTAGTGACGTAAGGGAATGCAGTTACTTAAATCTCTATTTTTAATATTTTACTATGAGCGCAGCTTTGCAACACTTTTATTTTTACATATATTGTACATTTTGATGTATTTTATAATATATGTAAAGAAGCAAGTGTTACACGGTTGCGCTCCTATAAATAATTGAGGTAAAATTAGGAGAAATTGAGTATTTTTCATCAAAAACTACGAATAATTCGAACTTTGAGCTTGTGTAAGTCATATAAATCCGAACAAAATGCAAAAACTGTTTTTGAAATCCTACAGGATAAACCTTCTAATATTAAAAAGTGAAATAATTAAGTCAGTATAACAAAATCGAATTTTAGTCTTATTGCATGAGCCAAAAACACGTCTTATGAACCCTGATCCTTTCCACGGATTCCACGGATTCCACAGATCACATTATTATTTTTTTTTCTTTTATCAAAAAGCATATACATTTTTTGGGCAGATTCTGCAAACAATCGTGAGAATATAAACTTAAAGCTCTTACTCTAAGTCAAAAGACAGTTTAAATTAGAGTTGTAATTTAATGAAACTGTCATTAATATGAATGAAACAATTTTATTTCCTCAAAAAACTATTTTATGAAATCTAAATAATTATTTTTTGTGCTGATACAGATTAATAGATAATATATTCCAGTTCAAATATTTTTTAGAGATCATCAATTAAATAATTCTCTGGTAAAGGGCATTATAACATTGATTTTCCTTAAGATTGGGAAAAAAAGTTCTTGCAAATAAACTTCATGGAATATTAATCCAATCAGTTTATTCAGTGAAATGTTATTCGAATTCAACATTTTGATTGCAGTCTCGTAATACATATAATGCAAACAAATAATGTATTTTAATGGTCAATGATCAAACAAATATTAAATCTAAAATCTAAATTTCATGCAAAACATTTTTACGAATCAATAAACGTACCGATTTGTAAATGATATAATAAGGTTTTAGGAAGAGTCGCTTAAACAGTTTCAATTATAACATTGAATGAGTTCCTGAACCAAGACTGTGAATTGCCTTAAATAATTTTGGGAAATACTATAGTTTAATGTGCATCATGCACTTTGATCAAAAATACTTTCAATTCACTTTATTCTTGATTTTTGTATTTCTATAGAAGGTCTTTTGCGAATTTTCTGCTTACTAAACTGCAGTACACAAAACTAATAATTCACGTTATATTTAATATAAATTTTCATTTCCATGATATTGTTGTCTTACGTGCACATCATTATTCCCAACAATTATTATTCCTGTAATTAATTGACATTATACTTAAATGCTGAAAAGAAATGATTTGGAATGCGTATAAGCAGCGTCTACGAATATGATTGCTGAGTTCGATTAAAAAGTGATTCTTGTACTTCAAAAAACGACATACTACAACGATTGGGTGATGATTTGGTATAAATCAAGAGGCGAAAATGTGGTGAAGTTTATATTTTCTCTAATTGGATTAGCATTTCAATATAACCAGAAAAAACCCCCATCAATGATTGATTTGTAATTCACTAGAAGTTGTTTCTGTCTTTTAAACTTACTGAATTTTCTTTTGTCTAGACTGAAGTACGTAAATCGGATAATTCATGTTATTATTTAATATGAACTTTCAATTCCATAATGCTATTGTCCTTCAAGGCTTACAATCCTTAATCCTATAATTTATTATATTGACAGTATGCTTAAATACTTAAGAGGATTAATTTGCAATATGTACAAGCAGTGATTACGAATATGGTTGCTGAGTTCGAATAAAAAGTGATTCTTGTACTTCAAAAACGACATACTACAACTATCAGGTGCTAATGTAATATAAGTCAATAGGCAAAAATGTGGTAAAATTTATATTTTCTTAGTTGGTTCCATTCCAATATAACTAGAAAAAAATCACGAATGATTGTTTTGTAATTCACTAGACTTTGTTTCTGACTTTTAAGCTTGGCGAATTTTCTTTTGACTAAACTGAAGTACGTAAACATGATAATTTACGTGTTATTTAATATAAGCTTTCCATAATATTATTGTTTTACATGCTTACAATACCCCCCCCCCGTTATTCCTCTAATTAATTAACATTAACTTAAATGCTAAAGAGAATTGAGTTGGAGTACGTACAAGCAGTGACTACGAATATGGTAGCTGAGTTCGAATAAAAACCGATATCTGTATTTCAGAAACGACATACTACAACGATCGGGTGATAATTTAATGTGAGTCAATAGGTGAAAATGTGGTAAAATTTATTATTTGCTATTTGGATTACCACTCCAACAAACTCAGAAAAAGATCATCAATGATCACTGTAATTTTCATAATCGAAAATTTTATTCACACTAAAATTTAATTTCTTTCATTGCAGAAGTAATTTTTTTATTTATTTGTCATAACAACGCTGGTAATAAGTAAGAGAAAAATAATTTTGTGCTTGTAATTTTTTATGAAGAAAATTATTTACATCTGAAATCTTAGAAATATGATGTATCAACAATTGATATCTTAGAAAAGTTAAATATTTTTAATCTAAAACATCATATTCCTTTTTTTTAGTAACAATCATTTTTAACTCAAAAATTTTACGAAGTGCTTTTTAGGGAAAATTAATATGCCCGTATTCTTACTATAATTAAATAATATGGTAACACGTAAAATTGGAAAAATTGGCTTCCTTATTCCTGAAAAACTTAAGCCTTTTTTAAACCCCAAAGATTTCTATCCAAAATTAAATGCCTATTTATCAAAGAAAGATTATTTTTATGGTTTGATATGAATCATGGTTATGAATTATTTGGATCATTACACAAAAAAGTTTGACGGATTCTTATATTCGGTAACATTTGCACCTAACAAATTTTATTCAAATGGTACGCTTTTTGGAACATTTAGATTTGTAAATAACTCAAAAATTGACATTGGAGTACATTTCTTGGAAATAGATTAATTACACAGCAACCGTGTATTTTGCCTACCATTTCAACTCAATTATTATATATTTGTTATTGCAAAACTGAAGTGCAATCCACATATTTTAGGAATTCTCCAGACGAAGTTCCAGACGAATTCACCAGAACGGCTGCCACTGGCAACTAATTTTATATTCTACTCGCACCACTATTTTTAAAAAAATAATAAATTCTGTAGTTTATTTCTCTTGCACATGTTGTAAAAGTATATGTGACTCAATTTTTTTTTTGAGAAAATGGTGTGAGACAGAATTAAACAAGTTGGAAATTATACGTCAAACGTTACAAACGAGGTGCGTTCGTACGCACGTTTTAGAATTAAATTCATGATATCCCGTGCGTATAACGGGTTAAACAGCTAGTTAAGTATATATTTTATGACACTGTTCATACAAATATCTTAACTAGTTATATAAATATTCAGATATATATGTATCAGCTAGTTATATAAATATTCAGATCTTGATGATTTTTAATTCTGTGAAATGAATTATATCGTCTGCAGATTAATTTCTGTCATAAAATAAGTATCTCGGTCGTTTGACGATTAAACTTCGGAAGCTCCTACAACAAAAAAGCACCGATTTAAAAAAAAAATTCAAATTTCTTAATAAATATTTTTATTAATATCTCCTAAAGTTTTGATTCGATTTTAATAAAATTTGAAATGTCTCGACAAAATTCTGCAAAGATAATATATTTTAAATTGCAAACCATTTGGTTGGGTAGTTTTTGCGTTGTTATATGCGGACAGACAGACAGACGGACAGACAGACAGACAGACAGACGGACGGACAGACGGACGGACCAAACGACGACTATAGGTGCTACGTATTTATATAATTACGAACACACCTAAAAATAGTCGCCACTAGCAGCCCTGTTATTGGATTAAGTTTGATTGCAATGTTATTATTACATTACAGCATCTTAAAACGGAAGTATGCAGTAAACGGAATTTTATTTCATGTTATTGCAACATTGTTGAAGCAAAATTCTCTTATAATACCTTCATCATACGCTGAAAAATTACTAATGTATTCATGGAATTTTTGAGGGATGTTTCTTTGCCTAGTTTACGATTCCGTATTTTTATCGTTTTTCGCAATTCTCCCTTTTACTAAAATAAAGCATTTTTCAGACTTGACCATTGCTGTAGGAAATAAACAATATCATTCCATGACATATGGTCACGAAAAAAATTCTAGACGGATATTAGAAGTAGAATAAAGAAATATGAAAGTAATTGGATCAGATATGATGTATAATATGTTAAGGTGCAGAAAAGTTTACCACAAATTTTATCGGTGGTGGGAACCAAACTCTTACTTTTGTAATAGATAACGTATTTTCTCGAAAACGTCGATACAAAATACTTCATCTCTGAAGATGTATACTTGAAACGATGAGTTCAGTGATGGTACGAGAAGATTTTTTTGCTAATAGTCGATGGAAACATTTATGCATAAAATGATGGCTTCGGATATCAAGCAGGGCGGTCGCTCTGCCAAGCCAAGCTTAAAAAAAAAAGCGCCGCACAAACAACGCCAAGAACTGGAATAAAGACCGCTAATGCTTATATACAGAAAGAAACTTCGCAATGTTAAATAGACAAAACATGCCATATTAAAATATCAGATATCAAACAAACCAAGCGTCGTAGAAAAAAAAAACGAAAACTAGAAGAATCTAAGGAAGAATTTCTTCAATTTAGATTCTTCTAAGAATTTCTTCAATTTAAGACCAAACTCATCTCCATAAGTGATTTATAAACAGAGATATAGCTTTTTTAAAAAAACGTCGAGTTACTTAAAATGATCACTATTTTCTTCGTCAAACTTTTTTTTTTTCAAACAAGCTACAGGCCTTAATATTGGGCAGAATAAAAAAAGGATTGCATTTTTGGACAAGTAATTACGTAATCTATGTGCTTTTATAAAATTCAGTGTAAAAAAAATTATTTTCTATCCTTAATTAGCAAAAAACTGTTAATTAACTTGGCGATTAAAAAATTATGCCAAAACAGAGATAAAACCCGCCAACGACCATGTACCATCTGTATTAAAATAGCACAAATCAGTTACAGGTTATAATATAACCACATCAAATTTCATCTGCAAATCAGCCATTTTCTTCTGAAAATATTTTTTTTAAATAAAACTTCATAATTATAAGAACACATATTTTATCAGACAATTAAATATGACTGCAAACTGTGGCAGAAGACAGTTCCCAACATGAATAAGTATGAGAAATTGCTGCTCAGGGATATCGGTCTGGGTGGTTCAGTCGCAGCGCGTCAGCACGGCATGCACAAGGTCCCAGGTTCGAGTGTTGCCACAGGTCAACTTTTCACTCATGTTTGTTTAGTATATTTAATTGTCTGATAAAATGCGTGTTCCTATAATATTGTAAAATAAAGTAATCAGACGTAGTGTTTATGCTTTAAAAAATAATTTAAATATACAATTTGCGTTTTTAGAAAGATCTTTAAAAATAAATCAGTTTTTGAGGGAAGATGTACCTTCTAAAATGTATACATTAAGACTTATCGGCATTTAAAATTTCTTTCCGAACGTTTCGCAGGAATACCTTTCACGTCATTTTCCTATAAATTAACGAAATCCAGTTGTTAAATTATTTTTGTTTTAGAAGTGAAGTTTCCATTTAAATTTATTGTATCTACAAACAGTACAATGTTTAATTGAATAAAATATTGTAAATCTAAGAAATTGCTAAGAAATTCTAAACATGCACAGGGCAACGCAAATAAATAAATAAATAAGTAAATAAATAAATAAATAAATAAATAAATAAATAAACAAAAAATAAATAAATAGGTAAATAAATAAATAAAAATCAGCTTTCAGAATTTCTAAAAATTGTTCGTATATCTTAATTACAAGCTAAAGGAGGGTTTATTTCTATATTATTCTATATATATATAATCAAGCAGGGCGGTCGCTCTGCCAAGTCAAGCTTTAAAAAAAATGCCACACAAACAACGCCAAGAACTGAACTAGACCGCTACTGCTTACTTACAGAAATCAACTTCGCAATGTTAAACAAAACATGCCAGATTAAAATATCAGATATCAAATAAACCAAGCGTCGCAGAAAAAAAAACGAAAACTAGAAGAATCTAATGAAGAATTTCTTCAATTTAAGACCAAACTCATCTTCATAAGTGATTTATAAACAGAGATATAGATTTAAAAAAAAAAAAAAAAACGTCGAGTTACTTAAAATGATCACTTTTTTCTTCGTCAAACTTTTTTTTTTTCCAAACAACCTACAGACCTTAATATTCGGCAGAATAAAAAAAGGATTACATTTTTGGACGAATAATTACGTAATCTATGTGCTTTTATAAAATCCAGTGTAATATTATTTTCTATCCTTAATTAGCAAAAAACTGTTAATTAACATGGCGATTAAAAATTATGCCAAAACAGAGATAAAACATGCCAACGACCATGTACCATCTGTATTATAATAGCACAAATCAGTTACAAGTTATAACAACATCAAATTTCATCTGCAAGTCAGCCATTTTCTTCTGAAGATATTTTTTTAAAATAAAACTTCATAATTATAAGAACACACATTTTATCAAACAATTAAATATGACTGCAAACTGTGGTAGATGACTGTTTCCAGCAAGAATAAGTATGAGAAATTCCCGTCAAGCGTATCGATCTGGGTGGCTCGGTCGCAGAGCGTCGGCACGTTATGCGTAAGGTTCGAGTCCTGGCCTAGATCAATTTTTCACTCGTGTTCGTTTAGTGCATTTAATTGTCTGATAAAATGCGTGTTCTTATAATATTGTAAAATAAAGTAATCAGACGTAGTGCTTATGCTTTAAAAAATATTTTAAATATATAATTTACGTTTTTAGAAAGATCTTTAAAACTAAATTAGTTTTTGAGGGAAGGTATACCTTCTAAAATGTATACATGAAGAGTTATCGACATTTAAAATTTCTTTCCAAACGTAAACAAAATTTTTTTAATTAATTAAAAGTGATCCATTTATTTAAAAAAAAAGAAAAAAGAAAGAAAGAAAACACGGTAAAGGACAGGCATTTCGTTCGCAGGAATACCTTTTACGTCATTTTTCTATAAATTAATGAAATCCAGTTGTTAAATTATTTTTGTTTTAGAAGTGAAGTTTCCATTTTAATTTATTGTAACAGTACAATGTTTAATTGAATAAAATAATGTAAATCTAAGAAATTGCTAAGAAATTCCAAACATGCGCAGGGCAATGCAAAATAAATAAATAAATAAATAAATAAATAAATAAAAAATAAATAAATAGATACATAAATAAATAAATAAATAAAAATCAGCTTTCAGAAATTATAAAAATTGTTCATATACAGGGTGATTTTTTTTAAAGTTGTGAAAGTAAAACCCTATAACAAAAGAACCACTGATCCAAATGACCTGATATTTTACCACTATGCTCCCAAAGCAATGGGGATTTATTTGGAGTGGTTAAAAAAACTGAAAATCGCACCGACAGATGGCGCTGTAAGTTAACAGAAACAACGAATATCGTCAGTGGGAGGAAAACAATGGACTGTACTTTGATAAAAATAAAACTTTATTACACATATCAAAAACATACAGAACGCAGTAATTGGGAAAAGGAATTGCGAACATCTTCGGAGAAACAGAACGAAAAAAAAAATATGGTGTAAAGCATTCGTACGGAACTGCGTAACTAGTGCAACAGATTTTAAATGTGCTGTCCACCGTTTTCAGCTACAAGTTGGAAACTTGAAACCGCATGTTCCACAACAGAGTGACGAGTATACAATGTGCCTGTGCCGTTCGCAAGCTCGTCTCCCGACTTTACTGCATATACAGTGCCATCTGTCGGTGCGATTTTAAGTTTTTTTTAACCACGCCTAAAAAATCCCCATTGCTTTGGAAACATACTGGTGAAATTTCATGTGATTTAGATCAGTGGTTTTTTTGTTATAGGGTTTTACTTTCACAACTTTAAAAAAAAATCACCCTGTATCTTAATTACAATCTAAAGGAGGGTTTATTTCTATATTATTCTACATATAATAGTAATTTCAGCAAATATATTAAATTCCAATGCGATCTGTTTTAAACTTAAAGATAGTTTATAACACATGTTAAAAAATTTATAAAAAAGAATGGCGCATCACAGTTCGGGGAGGGGCGTGAACAAAATTTGGAAGTATAATAAGGCTATCTGTTTGAAACTTTACGATATTTTATAACACATAACATAAATTTAAAAAATAAAGCTGCGTCAAAAATTATAGGGAGGGGCGGAGCGCGTTTTGCCTACACAAGGGGGGGGGACACTTTTCTAAATTTTAACGATATCCGTCATGTCAGATATCGTTACAAAGGGCTGTGACCACTTATTCATGTTATGCACCACAGGTGAAACCCCCACATTTTGCGCCCCCCCCGACACTACTCATGTGATATATTGTTCGAAAGGCCTGTGACCGCTTATTCATATTATGCATCTTCGGGGTGCATCCTTCCACTTTCACTCCTTCCAAAGGGGGCACTTTTCTAAATTTTGCCGACACCTCTCATGTGATATATCGTTGGAAAGGTCTGTGAACGTTTAATCAAATTATGCAGGGGGGGGTTATTTTCTGAATTTTGCACATATCCCTCATGTGATACATCGTTGGAAAAGTCTGCGACCGCCTAATCTTATTATGCATCTCCGGTGTTCATCCCCCCCAATTTGCCCCCCAAACGCGATTAGCTTTCACCACCTGTGGGCGCTTTCCTATCTCTGGTTCTATGGGCTAGATCACGACGGGGTATAGCTCATTCGACTCGACATCTATAGCCTTAACGATTTCAGTGCCCGAGGTTCATATAGAACAGATTGTGCTACCTGGTGTTGGAAGATAGAACTTGAGCGTGCGCACCACGACTGCTATACGGTGCCGAAAGCAGCGGGGACCCGTGTCGGAAGTTCGTTTGTTTAGAGGTTTATACAATTCGATGTACAAATTAAGGGATTATCCGGTGCCGAAGGCAGCGAGGAACCAGGTCGGAGGTTCGTGGTTTATCTTATTCGAGGTTTTACAAGATTTGAGGCCCCGGTGTAAATTAGGGGCCCGCTAGCAGGCGAAGCCAGCTAGTGCTAATAATAAAAGAGCGTGATATCACGTTTGATTTCAAATGCAGCGCTGACACGCTATGTATGTATTCCATTTTTATTCATTTAATGGATTAGTCAGTGATATTTTTTAACGGGGGATAACAAGTATTATAATAAGCCACATTTAGTATGTTGTTTTTAAGAGTGTGTTTAGTTTAATTGAAAAATCTACTGGTATTTCTAGTTAACCCTTTAAACAATGACTGAAAGTAAAATGTAATTTTAAATTATTTCTCATATTTAGATTATTTAATTTATGTTCAATATATTTAAAAAAAAAGAAATGATATCTACAAAAACAACTTTTCAAAAGTAAAAAAAGCCAAGCGTAAAAAAAAAAAAAGTTGTGGCTAAAAAATGATGTGATATCAAATTTCCAAGCTATTATATTGCTTATTTAACTTTTTTCCATTAAATAAGTTATCATATATATAAGTCGAGTGCCTACGTATATGTTAATAGAAATCGTTTTCTCCTGTACTAAATACATCCTAACGAGTTTCTGAAAATTCAATTTTTTTCAAATTATGCATGATGGGCTTGGCGGCCATCTTTCCATATTTCTAAGCACCCAAATTTCTAAAGTAAAAGCGTAATATGTTTGCAATGTAATATGTTTATAAAAATTTCGAACTTCAGATTCTAACTACGGACAGATAAATTAGATAAGACTGATATTTTGATAAATTGATTTTTACTAGTTTGAAATTAAGAATTACTCTAAAAAGTAAATCATAAGATGAATCTTTAATATAAGTCATCATTATCTTAAGTCACAATTTTCAGAGCATACAAGTCTATAAATGAAACTCTTAAACATTTGCTTAAATAACAATTTTGAACTTCGGATTTTAACTACGGATTTGGTTGGTTAGAATTTTGTGAATAATAAGCAAAGATGGCCGCCAAGCCCATCATGCATTTGAAAAAAATTGAATTTTCAGAAACTCGTTAGGATGTATTTAGTACAGGAGAAAACGATTTCTATTAACATATACGTAGGCACTCGACTTATATATATGATAACTTATTTAATGGAAAAAAGTTAAATAAGCAATATAATAGCTTGGAAATTTGATATCACATCATTTTTTAGCCACAACTTTTTTTTTTTTTTTTACGCTTGGCTTTTTTGACTTTGGAAAAGTTGTTTTTGTAGATTTATTATAAATACTTTAATTAATATGATTTTATTTGATCATTGCTATTTTCTTTTAAAAATCCGGAAGTGGATACTTCTAAAAGGATATTAACACTTACAGATGTTAACCTGCTTTTATTTATCCTTTGAGTTGGCTACTTTGTATCTTGTTTGATTCTATTATTGCTGTAGAAATATTGTCAAATCGTAAGATGAAACTGAAATGGGTAAATAAAAGAAACGGCTGTCTTACAATGAAATATCTGTATAAATATTGTTACACAAAATTCCTTATTTCATATAAGACATTTTAAACAAAACCAATATGCTGTAGCCGTCACATTTTTTACTTTCTATTATTTATCTATAATAGCAGAAAGTATTGTAATCAAAATTTTTTTCGACTTCCGGTATTTGACGGATTTACACGTTTTAGGGGTCAGAGATTCCGAAAAACATGTTTTGACAAAATGCCTGTCTGTCCTCATTGTATCGTCGAAAAGTGTATGAAGTTATGCTTCAAATTGAACCAAATTTGTTTTCTATGTTTTTGGCTATGGCCAGCAGGTCCTACTTGAATTTGGGGATATTTCGACGAAAGGGGGCGCTACGATCGCGATTTTTGTTTCATTTTCACTATTGTATCATCGAAAAGTGTATGAAGTTATGCAGATAATTGCACCAATTTTTATTTCTACGTTTTTGACTATAGCCTGCAGGTCCCAGTTGAATTTGGGGATATTGCGGCTGGAGGGGGCGCTGGTATAGCCATTTAAAGATTTCAGTTTCAAAAAGTTGTACAAAAAATTAGAAATCCCAAAAACTTTTTGCGTTAAATGTTCGGCCTTGATTCAAGAATTCCAGAGCATTTTTTGTTTTGCCTCTATTTTAAAAAATGCCGGGGAAGCAGTTTGAAATTATAGGGTGGCTGACATTTGGAAACAATACAGCAGGATTCCTCCATAAATGGGTTTAATTTATGAGTTTTAGTGAACATGGTTTCTCCAAATTTCTTTCATTCTTGTAACCATCGTTTCAACACTTACATGCTTAACACAATATATTTATATTCGCTAACGTCAAATTCTCGCCAAGCTTGGCGACAATTGGTGAAATAGCGCAAAATTAGGTGACAGAAAATACGTTGCCACGTGTGAAGCCAACTTGGCTATGTCTGTCTAATTTAGCGATATTCTCATTCAAATTCAATATTGACCAGAACTGGGAATGACTCTTCTGTAATCGAGTTCCGCACATTTTAGCGTCGTGTATTTTCAGTAGAATTAGCCCAAATCTCAAAACCGAGCAATAGGGAAGCTATCTTTTCCAGCTGGTACAGGCCAGAAGGACTAATATAATACATCGGCTGTCGCATCCATGTAATCCGACGATTCGCAAGTAACTGACGTACAACAGAGTTACAAAAAATATTGATTTTTTTTTACGATGTGATAGCGAATTTTGAAGCATTAACATGTATGATATAGAAGAAAATTTGGGATTGGCATATCCGACTAGTTTCTACAATATTCTAATGTAATTATTAAATGACATTGTTATACATTAACAATTAGAAAGTGCAGTGTAATTTTTTTTTAATTCTTTAATTCGGAGTTGCAGTGATCAATGAATAAAAAATACACAATTCAACAGCACGTCCTGTTTGGTAAGCGAATACAAAATAGGATGAGCAATTTAATTAATCCTTTATGTCCTAAGTTATGAATTAATGAAAATTTCATATTCCAAAGCATTTCCCCGGAATTTTTCAAATTACGTTAGAAGATTCCTGCAACCATTAAATATAGTTTAGAAAGATTTTGCCTATTAAAATTAATACATTGTCGACGTGAGACGTGAATCGGCGTTTTTTATTTGCCAAACATTTGAAGTCGGGAGACGCGAATCGGCATTTTTCATTTCTCAATCGCAGAAGATGGTAAACACGAATCCATGTTATTTTGTTTCAGGGATTGGAGACGCGGGCAACAAATCACATCTTGTGCAAACCAAACTTGTTTTGTGAACAATAATCATTGTATTTAATTGATTTTGTGTGTGTAAAGTAACGGCGTAATGTACCCTCAATTTAGTTTTGAACAGTTAATCGAAAATTGAACTTCAATATACAGAATAAGTGAAGAATTTTTGCAGATGTGTTTACAGATGTATCAAGTGACGTTGAGACTACAATTGAATATGGCAGTAGCTCTGATAGTGATAGTGACTTATATACCACCCTCTCCTTAAGGGGCAAAATTTTAATAACTAACCAATCTAAAAAAAACATTATTAGCTTTATCGATACTTGTACCAATCATTTTTTAATGAAAGATTTCGTTTAATAAAATATTTATATTCCTGTAAATAGATAAATTTATTTTTCACATCTATACCGAAAATGTCCTTGAACCGAGGCTTCATTCTTTCCGCTGTGTACCGTCCACAATGTATTAATAAACTTAATAGGTGTTTAGAGAGATTTTGTAGAAAATATTTACACCTCTGCCGAAATTACTTATTTAAAATATTGTTTTAGTATTTTATAGAATTGAAAAATGGACACATATAATGACATACCTGGCAATACAAATATAAAAATGTTTTATAACTGAAACTCTCCACTTCACGTGTTTCAAAGTCAAGAAAACTGAAGAGTTATAATTACAATTGAATCCATTTGGACACTACACTGTTAACTAGTATTTTAAAACACAAATTGCACAAATTGTGCTTATTAGTTGCTAAAATCAGTGTAAAAATTATTTTAAACTCATAAAAGAGCTAAAATCCTACATGTTTCGGCTTTAAACTTAAAGCCATCATCGGGGAAGAGGAACAACAAGAGTAGTCGTTTGTGTTGTTCCTCTTCCCCGATGATGGCTTTAAGTTTAAAGCCGAAACATGTAGGATTTTAGCTCTTTTATGAGTTTAAAACATTTTTACACTGATTTTAGCAACTAATAAGCACAATTTGTGCAATTTGTGTTTTAAAATATGAGTTATAATTAATTAAGAAATTATTCATTTTAAACTATTTTTGCTTTATACAACGAATAGTTCTATTGAAACGTGATGCTGGGTGTTTCACAAAGGATCCCTAACTTTAAAAATCAATAACCCGGAAACAGTGATAGATAGAAACATGACACCAGTGGTATGTTTATTAAAAAAATCGTAAGAATCTTATACGTAATTCTCAAAATTTAGTTAAAAATAGCACCGATAGATGGCGCTGAGCGCGTTAAGAATCCTTATAAAGAGAGTTCAGAAGCATAGAAAGACCAGCCGTCGAAGATTTCGCCATTGAAATCTGACCGCTATTTTCGTATAGTGAAAATAATTCGCATCTGCCACGTTGCCTGTCTGTTGAATTTTTTTGAAAAGCTCACGAATTGTTTTTCCATCTGGGCCTTTTGCGACTTGAAATCGCGTTTGAAAACTTATCCTAGTGGCAGTGGGACTCTGATTTAATCGGTAGTACTTCAACACAATAAACACACGTTCCTCCACGGTATACGCCATTTTCGGAATTATTTTCACTATACGCTAATAGCGGCCAGATTTCAATGACGAAATCTTCAATGACTAGTCTTTCTATGCTTCTGAACTTTAGGAGGATTCTTAACGCTCTCAGCGCCCTCTATCGGTGCTATTTTTAACTAAATTTTGAGATTTACGTATAACATTCTTACGATTTTTTTAATAAACATACCACTGGTTTCATGTTTCTATCTATCACCGTTTCCGGGTTATTGATTTTTAAAGTTAGGGGTCTTTTGTGAAACACCCTGTATAATAAAATATCTTAGAACTCATCCTAACTTGTATTAAATCCATTCGATACGTTAAATGAATTTTGTAACAAGTTCTTTTCGTGGTATTTTAAAATATTGACGCAGAATAAAGGATTAATAACTTCATATGTAAGCTTTGATGCCCTTCTACCAAAAAGAAAATGAGATACAGCTATAATGTTCATCACAAAAAAATATATACAGCACAGCTTTTCCCCTGTCTAGTCCAAAACTGAATCAACATACATTTTAATAAACATCTTAAATATTAGGTTTGGTGAAATTTCATCCTTTTAGATGGCGAAATATAGCTATCATGGAAAGAAACTTCAGATCAATAGCACCTGTTGCGCGATATACACACAAACCTAATTTTAGCCCTCATTTACCTCAAGGTCTAACGAATAAGAAGTTTGGTGAAATTCTGTGCAGACGTTCCTGAGATAGAACGCCCACAGACAGACAAACACACTTTATTCAAAACTATTCAAATTGTATTCAGGACATCCCAAAATGTGTAAATCCTACAACTATCAAAAATCTAAAATTGTCACAATTCCATTTTTTTTTAATTTTTATGTTAATAGAACAAAGAAGCAAGAATGTTCAATGGAACTGTTTCATAACCAAAAATTTGCTTTCAATTTTGAAAAAAAAAAAAAACCACATTAATATTAACTTTTTCTATTTACTTACTGTGCGTCAGTTGATGTATTTAACAAGAGCGGTTCGGTTTACATATTCAGAAATCCAAAACTTTCTTCTTATTGTATATAGAAGAAAGTTAAAATTAAATTTGAAAGCTATTTATTATATATTTTAAATCATTCATTTGCTTCTTGGCAGTATATGTTTAAATTGGTAACAGGTTGTACTAATCTCTCTCAGAAGACTTATTTGCATTTAATTTTTAAATATTAAAAGCTATTTAAATTATTTACATTTTTAACTAAAAAGTAATAAATATTAAAAAATAATGTATCATGCCAGACGATTTGATTTTACTAGAAAAGCATCTATTAATACAGACGTGACAAAGAAATCATATATATTTATAATGATATAATTGTATAAGCTTAAGTGCACAGTATTTACAATTTTGTCTTAAAAATGTAGCTAATGTATCCAATTTTACACTACTTTCCCCTACTAATTTCCTGTTTTTAGGTGCGTTCGTAATTATATAAATACATAGCACCTATAGTCGTCGTTTGGTCCGTCTGTCTGTCTGTATGTCCGTCCGTCTGTCTGTATGTCCATCCGTCCGTCTGTCTGTCTGTCCGTCTGTCCGCATATAACAGCGAAAAAACTACCCAATCAAATGATTTGAAATTTAATATATATAATCTTTGCAGAATTTTGTCGAGTCATTTCATATTTTATGAAAATCAATTCAAAACTTAAAAATATATTAATAAAAATAGCAATTTGAAATTATTTAAAAATTGGTAACTATTTGTTATAGCAGCTTCCGAGGATTAATCGTCAAGCGACCGAGATGTATCATTCTATTAAATCCTTTCATACGTAATTAATTCAATGATATCACATGATAGATAATGATACTAGGTTGCCATGGTGATGACGTCCTATTTAAAATGGAGTCATATTATTTCCGTATTACTGAATTTAAAACCGAATTTGTGTAGTAAAATTGTTTAATTATAGCAATCATATATTCTACCGACAATTTTTGGGTAGATGTTTCCGGAGAAATAGATATTAAATGGAAAAAAAAGAGTCTAAATATGGCTTTCAAGTTCTGAAATTTTCAATGCTAAGCTTAAGTTTCCCATTTGAATTTTCAGTAAATGTCAATAAATAATAAAATGTTGGCAACTTAAAATGTACTTATTTCTTTTACGGAAATTAATCATATCATAATAACAGACGATACAATTCATTTCACTGAAACTAGTTATAGTACGAACGCACCTCATTTGTCACGTACAATTTCCAAGTTATAGAAATTATTTATTTCTTGTTTGGAGCTGTTGATGGTATCCATAAACCTTCCATATAAATGTTTAAACTATTTGTATCTTTCCTTGGAGTGTTTTATAACATTAATTTCTGTAGTCCGTTTCTCAAAAATTTGTGTGGCGGAGTTGTGGAAAACATTGGTCATATTTTTGGTTTTGAGCAGAGCAGAAATCACTGAAATGTTTTAGAAAAGCAATAATAGTAAGTGCAACATTTTAAAAATATTAATTGTATCATCTTTGTATCGTTTTACGTATTCAAATCTTTGGTATAAAAATATTATTTGAAAAAAAAAAGCATAAAATTATAGATGCATGAAATTTAAAATTTCCCTTGGACAAATAAGTATTTCTAAAGCATGAAAAACTTGGGTAAACCATACTGAATCACTTTTTAACTTTTGTAAACCATATAAATCCACTAAAGTCTTAAAAAAGTATTAAAACATTTTTAAAGTTTAAATAAAAATGTTTTGGGCAGAATTATAAGATATTTCGCACTTCGAATGTATTTGTCAGTCAGCATTAGATAGGGAATTCTTTGACTGGAATATTTAAATCGGTGTTTGAAATACTTATTCTGTCTCGTATCATTTCCGAGATCTGTATAAATATTTGGCAATAGACTTTTGAAATGTTTTATAGAAATCTGTACAATACATTTTATGCACTATTGTAATTTATCAGATTGAAAAATGAACATGAATTTGAATAAATGTTAGAAAATTAATCCTGTAGAGTATTGAAAGTTCTATCTAAAAATAGTTGTTATGTCTGAATATTTATTGCTTCATATAGAGTAACTTCCTCGTAAAAAGTATTTGTAAAAATGTTTAACATAAGTGTTGGGAGTGCACAATAACAAACATTTTTTTTATATATGAAACTAAAGTCACAATCCTTTCATTCTTTCAAAAGCAGAGAGTGTCAAACTATAGAGATGAGTTTTGGCTTTTTTTTTCGAACCCGAGTCCGAAAAATTTGTGTCATTAGTGGCCGAGCCCGATACCGAAAGTACGTCAGTAGAAAATTGTCGATAACATTTTAAACTTGTTTCAACGTTTATTTTCTCATTTAAAAATTTCTTCTTACATAGAAATAAGTATTAATTCTAAATGCTCCCTCATGAATATGTTTCGTGATTTTCATGTCTGTGAAAATCTAAGGTAAAGCTAGGAGAGTCTGCGCACAATTCAAATGAATAACAATAAAAAATCTAAATATTAATTTTTTGCTAAACTATCCATAAATAATTTTTACTTCATTTTTTTTTTTTTTTTTTTTTTTTTTTTTTTTTTTTTTTTTTGCATTTCCATTGCAATTTTGTTGTTATGTTGTAACTTAATAGAACAGTTGTAATAAAACCAAGAAAGTTATTTTACGCAATCTGCCCTTACAGGGTTGGTGTGATTGCGCACATGGGTAGGAGAGATTGTTACTAATAATAACTGCAATTAAATTATTAACAATAATAATTACACTTAAATGACATTGTTGCAAGGTTTTTGTGAACAATATTATTGTATTAGGAGTGAATATTTCAACCTAATGATTAAAGAATCAGAAAAAGGAAATAAGTTTTAAATCGATTAAAAATTTTTAATTAAAGGGGAAAAAATTAAAGAATCCGAAAAAGCAAGTCTAATTAAGATTACAAAATAACATTAAGTTACTTGAAAACACGTTTAACTTTAAATTAGTCCATTTTTATTTTTCATTTTTACTTTTCATTTTTTATGCAAATTTACCAATAAGCTGCGTAATCTCTCCTAGCATGGAAACTAATGGTAACAATGCGCCATCTCTCCTAAGTAGCAGAAGCGCAAATTCTCCAATTTCGGTAGGAGAGATTGAGCGGCTATTCTTTAAACATAGCCGCTACTATAACAAACCGGTGATGTTTACATTGTTAGTCTAGATTAGTAGCTTATGAAAAATTACTTAAGTTTGAAATACACTGCTCAAAACAATTAAAGGATATTTGAAGTTTTATATAAAATAAAGATATAAACGAAATTTTTTTTGCCGAAAATAGAAGAAGAGAATCACAAATGCAAATTTTTCTGGTTTTCAAACTGTGTGTACAAAAGGAAAAAAACACAATTTGTGCATATGAGAAAAAAAGAATAAGAAAAGGTGTTTTCTTCAAAGAAAATCATTTTCAGTAAGGGGTATGGTTTCCACGGGCGGCCAGCAACGTTTGCAAATTTTGAGTTCGACTTCAAAAACGTCGCTTCAGCGGCAGCGAATGAAATTTGACTTTCAACTGGATAAAAGAGAATGAAGACAAGGATGATCGGCATTCAGTGATTGCTTTGTTTCGATGAGTACGATGTCTCAGCGAAGTCATTTGACAGATTCAGAAGCTTGGAGAATTCAGAAGCTGGGAGGGCCTAACTCAAGCCGAAGTAGCGCAAGCCATTGGAGTGTCACAAAGTGTCATTTCCAGGATCTGGAACCGTTTTTTGGTGAGTGGATGTGCAAGCCGAAGACCAGGGCAAGGTCGTAGACGGGCAACAACGCCCAATGAAGATCGGTATTTAGCGTTAACAGCTCGGAGACACCGAAACATGAACGCTACTCTTCTCCAACAACACCTTCGCTCGGCTACAGGCACCACGATTTCAACTCAGACTGTCCGAAACCGGCTCCATGCTGTAGGTCTGTATGCTCGCCGACCGATGGTATGTGTTAGATTAACATCAAGGCATCGTCGCGACCGCAGGGAGTGGGCAACCGAGCATGTCAACTGGAGGAGAAATGAATGGAGCAATATTCTGTTTTCTGACGAGTCCCGTTTTTCTGTGCATCCGGATAATAGGCGTATTTTCATCTGGAGGGACCGTGGCAGTAGGAATAATCCTGCGTTCGTGCACGAAAGTGTCAGATTTGGCGGTGGAGGAGTGTTGGTGTATGGTGGCATCTCCATTGACGGGCGCACTGACCTCTACATCATTCGAGATGGAGCTCTGACTGGTCGCCGATATAGGGATGAGATCCTCAGACCTATTGTAGTCCCTTACGCTGCAGCAATCGGAGATAACTTCATTTTAATGGACGATAACTGCAGGCCACATCGTGCAAACCGGGTGGAGGATTTCCTTTTCGAGGAAGGAATCGTTCGAATGGAATGGCCAGCGTGTTCTCCAGACATGAATCCAATCGAGCACGTTTGGGACGCTCTAGGAAGACGAGTTTCTGGCCGCCAACAACCCCACAAACTCTCCAAGAACTGGAAAGAGCTCTTCTGGAAGAGTGGGGCAAAATACCCCAACTCGTCATTAATAGCCTCATTGAGTCCATGCCTCAAAGGTGTTCAACGTTGCTGGCCGCCCGTGGAAACCATACCCCTTACTGAAAATGATTTTCTTTGAAGAAAACACCTTTTCTTATTCTTTTTTTCTCATATGCACAAATTGTGTTTTTTTCCTTTTGTACACAAATGCGCAATAAAATGCATTTTTTTTCTGCCAAACATGTGTAATTTATTCTCATATAACCTACTATGTCTGTCGACCATGTATCAATCAGCTAAAAAGTTTCCCAGATACAAAATCCACCTAAAACTGCAATATCCTTTAATTGTTTTGAGCAGTGTATTTTATACTACTGACATTGTATAGAAATTCCGATGAATAGCTATGAAAATTCCAGCACTTACTTTGGGAAAACAAAACAAAATAACAATGCTTTATCTTAGATGCTCAAAACAATCAACGTGTACTTTCAACTAGACACTCCACTACTGCTGTTGTACAACTACCTGGAGTCGCTGCGTGCTCACTCTACTCCTTCCCCCCGAACCTCTATGCGCGCAATCTCTCCGACCGCGCCATCTCTCCTGGCTTTACCTTATTCAAAATAGAAAATTTGTTATTTATATCCAACCACAGGCAAAATCTGCAAACGTCACAGTTTTTGTTCTTTTAAAATATCGTTGCATAACTTTAGGAGAAAGAAACAATTTTTGTTTTCCAGTAATTATGGAAAATGATTCAGACAGAAAGCGAGAGCGAGGATAGACAAGATATGTCTCACGGATTCCTTATGTTACTAACACTTACAATGCAAAGGCTTCATAATCAGATAGAATATTTCTTCCTATATCCTATCAATATCAATTCAATTCTTTGCAAACTGATTTTTAAAGTATTGTAAAACATTTTAAGAAACTTAGGCCACATTCTTGTTTCTCAAATAACGTTTTTTTCCTCCTTTCAATTTTTCAATGAATAAAATTTTTATTTTGAACCCGAACTTGTTCGAAACTGAAGACTGGTATAAAAATTTCTGCCTGAGATCGTTTCGGCTCCAGGCTGGGGTTCGGGCGGGAGCGTAGCCGGTCTCATCTCTATCTTACGCTAATATGAATTGTGATTTTTGTTCATAACTCCAACAATAATGAAGATATTTTAACGAAATTTGAGATAGACTGGATGTTCTTTATGTGAAGTATAAGAATTATGAGTAATGATAGAACTGGCTACCATCATTATTCAATTAGCCTGAATATTTCCGAATGTAATTCATAGCTGATATTGTTTCCTTTACGAAATGTTTCATACTTTTATCACTTTCTCTGACACCATTGCATTTCAGAAAGCAGGGCAAGTTTGTTGAAAATTTCGTTAAATATCTTAAGCGTTAAAGTTACGAACGATAGTTATGTTCGGATTGGAGTGAGACACCCTGTATTTTTGAGTAAAAAATAGATTTCGCCCATGTTTTTCAATTTTTTTTCTTTGTTTTGTTTTCGTACGCGCTATCACCTGTTAAAGTTTATCCGATTATTTTTAATCCTCCTATATTAATAATCCAAATATAGGGTGTGGTCATAAAGTCTTTCTCTGATTACAAAAATATATTACGAAATAACCATTGAATGTAATACTGTAAAATTTGCATTATGGAAAAGTCATGTTCTTAAGTTTTTTAGTCCAGTCTCTATCATCGTTCGTGAATTCTTTGATGACAAATTTCCTGCAAGATGGATAGGACGGGATGGACCAACTCATCTAGATTTTGTTTTTCTTTTGGGAGTATATAAAGGACAGAGTGTTTGCAACACGAGTAAAAGATATTGAAACATTCAAGGTCAGTATCACACATGCTGTGTCTAGTGTGACAGCTCAAATGCTGGGCAATACGGGGCGAGAAATGGAATACCATATTAACATTCTTCGAGCTACCAAGGTTGCTCAATTAGAAATTTCCTGACGTAAATACTTGCATTAGAAACTTCATAAATGTCTTTACAATATATCGAAACAAGAATATGCCTAATTATATTACTTTTTCTGCAATAAATTATAGTAAACAGGGAAAGACTTTATGACCACACTTTTTAACTATAATTGTTGTTTCTTCATATAAACCGATCCTATTGTCGGCATTTTTTTTCTTTGAAATGAGTTACTGTTTAAACAGTTATTTATACGTATAATGAATGTATTTTAGAAAACCAATTTCGTATATATCGTATATTTCGTATATATTTCAATATTTGAAAATAAAGTAATATACAACATAAAAACTATTTTAAAATGCCCATTTTTAGAAAACACTTGTATTTAAACGAATGTAGATATTTATTTCAAACTTTGCGGTAACATAGAATATATCTGTATGCACGTATGCATGCAATAAAAAGAAGAATGATGATGAAACAATAACTGAAAATAATGTATCCGACATAGATTTTGAAACACTTTCCAACACTAACATCATATGATTAAGGAAGTTTATTTTTTATACAATGAACGCATATATATATATATATATATATAGTTAAAGAAGCAACTTAAAAAACACATTACTCAGTAAAAAAAACATTTTCAGCAGTCCATATCTGGTAATGCGCAAATCCTTTCATGGAGCTCTGTATATATTATTTGTCGTATTTATACACACCGCATAATACATAAAAAAGTTATTTTGCATGTCTCTTTAATAGAACGACAAATGTTACGCACTGCATAACCTATAGAAAACATGTAGTGCACCTCCGTAATACTTCTTCATTAACTTCAAAGACATTCGAAACATTACGTTCGAAAACATTATAACGTCATTAAAATGTATCGCGTAAACGATTTTCCTCATACATAATATTATTTAATTATTTTGTGCGTCCTGTAAATGTACTATAGATTCAACTTATTCTATATATCTGCGAAAGCATGTTGTAATCCAGATGAGTGATGCATGTCAATCTCATTATGTTTAAAGTATTGTAACATCAATAAAATGCACCTAAAACGATTTTTTCTCAAGGACCATAATATAACGAAATTCTTTTCTGTGTGGCTGTAAATGAACTGTAAATGTTACAGATTTTCAATACCGAACAATCTAGAGTAAATGTCAATAACATATAAAAATTACGTGGCAATCCAAGTATATTTATGAGAGTAGGAGTATGGACAGACAAACGGAATTTATAAACATTTTTTAACTATGTTGAAAAGTGTTTAAAAATGGAGAAAACGGCAGATTAAGAGTCAGACCGAGAAGAGTTGTCTAACCATATGGAGATTTTCTCTTTTGTGCTCCATCGGTATTTATTTATTGTCATAAGTTACAATATATACATATAGGTAGATAGATATGTGAATTTTTAAAATTGACCAGTAGACATATAAGATAACAACATTTCTAGAACGCTCAAGTTATCAAAAAGAGTAAAATAAGCAGTAATACGCTGCCACGTATGCGCAGTAGCGTATTACTGCTTATTTTACTGTTTAATACTGTTAATTTTACGGTATAATACTAGCACCCCAGCTGCCAGTATTGTAGTGTAAAATCAACAATTATTTTTTGCAGTGTAATATCTGGTCTGATGGCTTCTTTATATGACATGTAGACTTAGAGGGCAATTTAATAAATGATGGAGTGAAGTTGACCTATGCAAACATTTACAAATTGGAGACAGAGTTCTATAAAATTTTAATAAAAAACTTCAAAACGGCCCGTGATTAGTTGCAAACAAATATAAATTCCTGTGGCGAAATAGGCGGTCTTCAGGAATTTTTGGTAATAAATCGTAAGTATCGCTCCCTCGTATTACCAATATTCCATTCATCTTGCTATTTTTTTTAGCATTTCTAGTTTCAGCTTTTTCTTAAAATAGAAGGCGAGATGGAAAAAAATATGTAGAGATGTATCTATTATTTCTGTAGTTTTTTTTTTATATGCAACTTCATTTCCATGAATTCTAGAATGCCCTTTTACCCAAGTAAACAAAATATTTTTGTCTGAGTTCTGTAGGAATTTAAGTATTCTTATTATAAGAAAAAACGATCATAATTTTGAATGAGAAGTGTTAGTCTATAAAGGATATGATCTCTTTTTATGCTAATACAATACTGGAAACTACTATTGATGCCACTAACTAAATTTTGAATCAGTTCGTAAGCCAGTAATATCGACTTTTTATGCGAACACGTCAAAACTCTTGAGTAGTAACTGGAAGAGTTTTTCGAAAAGAGCATCCGAGAGCATCCCATCCACGCACTATTAGATTTAGGTGCGGACATCAAGCTGGCCACTACATTCTCTGTCAGTCAAGTACTTTACGAGTTCTATATAGCCTGATATTGCCGTGCATAAAAATAAAGTCAGAACCTATTGCAATCACGTAAATACGAATATCATCAGGATCAAGGACTTCGTCATGATACTTTTGACCAATTAGCAATAACAGTGACGTTGACTTAAACAAGTGGGTAAGTGTGATCGAAGATCGCACAAAGGGTTTCGTTTAATATTCCTTTCAAAACACTTTATCCTTTCTTTAATAAATCCAAATAAATTTCATTTTCCAAAAAAAAAAAGTCATTTTTTTATAAAGTGAAAGTTTACCGGTCTATTTTTTCGTTTTTTCGAATACCTAAACCAGCCCAATAGCGGGCGAAACCCGCTGTTATACTCAGTCTTAATAATATTTGTCATGTGGACTAAATGCGATATTAAAAAAAGTAGCCCCCCCCCCCTCCCTTTCTTTATTAACAATCCCTATGTGCATTATTAATTACATCATTGTCTATTAGCTTTTTTTATTTCTGTTTTCTACTAGGGGTCTCTGCCCCCTACGAGCTACGCTCCACAGCCCCCATTCTGACACCACAAATTCTAAAAACACGCTAATTTTATTAACTGTAAAATGATTGCGGAAGATTGAATTATAATTAAGCGATCTGCTGTTATCGGGTTTCCATTCATTTTACTTTCACTGAGGTATTTTAAGGCCGAATCAACTGCTGTCAAAAGAGCTAACAACTGTTTTCGTGATTGATTAAATAACATCAATTAAACATTTGAAAATGAACTTGTGTAAAATTGCTAAGTAAACAATGTCACTGCATATGTTACCCATTTATTACTTATTTCATTAATTTAAAAAATAATAACGACCTTAAACGGCGTGCCATGATATCAAAAGAGAAAAAGCGTTGAAAAAATGTTGCTATGCATAGTTACGCACAACAGATCCGTTTCAACTGACGTCCACTTATCCATCAGCCGAGGGGGATAATTAAGAAAAAATATCGTAAATAATTAAATATTTAAGATTATTATTTTTACTCTTTTCATTAATGTATTATAAATTTTATTGTTTAAATTTACTGATAGTTGACAATTTGTGTGTGGGGCTTTAGATTCCAATGGCAACATTTTTCCATTGGGTTTTTGAGCATTAAGAGTTTGGCGAATAAATTGGCAATAGTTCTTTTTTACTGGAAAATCGGAAACGGCATAATGGAGAAAATTGTACCGAAAATTGTTTTCAGTAAGACGTTTTAAATGTATCGTTTCCAATATGACGTAATTTTCAAAGTTTTCTTCCTATTATTAAACTTAAAAATATTTAATTGAAGGGAAAGATTATTATTTACGGTGCTTCAAAATTTGCAATAATAGGTAAAATATTTTGTCGAAATAAATTAATATCTCGTGTAAATATATTTTTATATTGAATCTGTTTGGAAATATTGTTATTTGAGCATTTTAAATATGACGTAAGTTTCCCTATTTATTATTGTATTTGAACAATAATTTAATTATCTATCTTTTTAATGTTCACGCGCAATTGTATTTTTTATTACGTAATTTTCTACAATTACTGCTTTTAACACGTGATCATTTAATTATATTATTAAAGTTTTATTTCTGTTTTTGGTAGTCAAGGGTAAATACATTTTTTAATTGTAAGGGAATATTATTATGTGTGCTATTTTACAAATTGGCATACAAATAAATTTTGCGCTTTAGTTGAATATTTTTATCCATTAATGAGTGGGTTTTGAAGGTTTTAATTAATATTATGAAGGCCTTTTCAAAATTTTATAATTTTCTGCGTGACAATAGGTATTCAGCTATAAGTACACAGAATTTCAAATCTCGAACTTATACATTTTCTGAGAACCGACTCTGTGACGGAATCTGAAGAGAATTCATCAGAAGAGAGACGAATAGGGTTTCGTGAGATGAACGAAACCCTAAAAAAAGAGGTCAGCCAAAGAGAAATCCACTACGAGAGTAACAAAATGAGTTGGGCTGGAGCAAGTCCATCGCATTATAATGTGTACAAACTATCTCCATACAAAAATTCAGAATTCAAAGCAAATTTGGGCTCGTCGGTGTATACGAGTAGGACATAGCTCTAATATTCTATGGTCATCTCTATGTTCTTGACGCATAGGAGTCAGGCAACTCAGACCGTGCTTGACGAAGAGACACAAATAGTTTGCATAAAAGCCACGTGCGTGCAGTCTACCTTTCATAGTTGTGACAAATACAGACCTTCCTGTATCTACAACAAAGTTAGAACATAAAATAGCTGCTGTTTTGTTACATGACTATTGTATCTGACCAATAATGGAAAAGAGCGGTCTTCAGAATATGTAACTTGAGGGCGACCTGAGCCTGATTTTCTGTTTATTCTTGCTTTAAAATTGCATTCATAAACGTTAAATCATAAAATGATGTGGTCTGAAAAATACAACTTACCTTCATTATATTCTAACCTGTCATCACTGTTTATCATCAAAAAGGCTTGTTAAAGACATAAAGAATGAGGTAGCTATTTCGGGTTTTCATTGTTGCGCCCACAGTAGAAATACCGGAGTCGTAGAAAGCAATACCTGATTTGAGATTTATGCTGTATGGCAGAATTGTAAGTAGTCAGTTACTATTACGCATTCGATTCTATATTTGCATATTGCGTCGACTTACGCAACCTGTTTCATTTAATTGAATTTAATGGTTCGTTCGTTATCTCCGAAATTGCATTTCATTGGGATTTGTAATTTTTATTAGAGTTCCATATAATTTAGACACTTAAAAACAATCGTGTTTGAAACATTAATATTTCAATTTGATTCTTTTGAATTTTCCATGATTCCTTGGGACTATATGCATAATTTTATTCTATAAAACATATACATATATAGAAATTATAGAAATTTTTATCCAGAATTTTTTTTTTAATCATAAGAGAAAAACTTCGCAAAATACAAAATTGTTCTATTTAGAAAACTGTCTGCTTGACAATGTTAATAAATAATTAAAATAACAATTACAAAACTGTTATAAAATGAAAATAGTAAATAATATTACTCAACTTGTAATAAATAATTCTTTAAAATTCTCTAATGACAAAATGTTATCCATTAACCACAAATCTGATATCATGTGTCGGAATAAAAATGATAAATTTAATATGTACAGTTTAATATCTACCATACATGGATTTTCGAGAGAAAATATTTTACAAGAGATGAATATACAGACTTATGTTTCAGCTTGCGAATATATACATATGAAAAGCAATCAATTACTTTTTGAAGTCGGTGCCAAACTACCTTAAGTTTAGTAAGAATTGTGAATATATTGTACCTAGTATCTACTAATTTATCGATTGGGGTTGTTTGGCACCGACTTCAAAAAGCAATTGATTGCTTTTCATATGTATATTTTCGTAAACTGAATCATAAGTCTGTATATTCATCTCTTGTAAAATATATTCTCTCGAAAATCCCTGTTTGGTGGGTATTAAACTGTACATATTAAATTTATCATTTTTATTCCGACACATGATATCAGATTTGTGGTTAATGGATAACATTTTGTCATTAGAGAATTTTAAAGAATTATTTAATACTTTTTAGTGCTTTTTTTTAAGTCGGTTAGTATTTTTTTTTTGTAAAAGTTTATTTTATTTCCTACTTTTTAGTTACTAATACAGTAATAGACAATTATCTTGATTTCAACACCTGCTGAATAAATAAGTAATTTGTAATAGAAATTATAATTTACTAAAATTATCCATTAAATAAATATTTTTTAATAAAATCTTTGACAGAATCAAATTCTTGTCAATCTGAACGACAACTGGAGAAATATCGCCAAATTTGGCGATCAAAATATGTTGCCATAAATGAAGCCAACGTGGTTATAGTTGACTAATTTGACGAAATTCTCATTCAGATTGACGAGAATTGGGAATGAATCTTCTGTAATTGGGTTCCACGCATTTTTTAATTTTGAAAAATTTTTAACAACAAAATTGTTCTAATCATCAGAATTTGACGAAATTTAAATGGGACGACCAGGGTGTCTTACACTTTTAAACAAAAAAATATATATATCAAAATCGGTGCACATTTACGAAAGTTATGCGTGAACAGGACTAAAACATACATACATACATATATATTGGGTCAAATTATTAACATCCTCCTTTTCTCACCTTCTTCTATCTAAATAGAAGAAAGTATTGTGATTAAAATTTTTTCAACTTCCGGTTTTCGACGGATTTATATGTTTTAGGAGTCAAAGATTCCAAAAAACATGTTTTTACAAAATATCTGTCTGTCCGTGTGTGCCCTCTTTGTATCAATGAAAAGTGTGTCAAGTTATGAAGCAACCTAGAATTCAACGAAATTTCATTTATAGGTTTTTGGCTGTGACCAGCAGGTCCCTCTTGAATTTGCGGATATTCTGCCGAAAGCGGGCGCTGTGATAGCGATTTTTGTTCCATTTAAATTATTGTATCATCGAAAAGTGTATTAGGTTATCCACAGTACTGAACCAAATTTTTTGTATGTGTTTTTTACTATGGCCTGCAGGTCCCAGTTGAATTTGAGGATATTCGGCAAGAAGGAGGCGCTATGATAGACACTTGAAGATTTCAAATTCAAAAAGATGTACAAAGTCGTTAAAAATATTAGAAATCCTAAAGGTTTTTTTCAATTAAATGTTCAGCCTTGATCCAAGGATACCGGAACAATTTTTGTTTTGCCTCTACCTTAAAAAATGCCTGAGATATAGCATTTTGAAATTTTAGAGTGGCTGACATTTTGAAACAAGACAGAAGGATTCCTCCATAAACGGTTTTAATTTAAGAGTTTTAGTGAATATGCTATCTCGCAAGTTTTATTTCATTGTTGTAACCATCGTTCTAACTCTCACATTCTCAACACTATGTATTCATGTTCGCCAGCGTTAAATTCTCTCCAAGCTAGGCAATATTTGGCGAAATATCAACAAATTTGGCTACAAAAACAAGTTGCCATAAATGAAGCCAACTTGACTATAGCTAGCATATTTGGCGAAATTCTGATTCAAATTGAATATTGACGAGAACTGCGACTGAATCTTCTGTAATCGGGTTCCATCCATTTTTATAGCTTGGTGTTTTGCAGTAAAATTAGTTAAAATCTTAAAACCAAGGAATAGGTAGGCTGTCTTTTCTTGCCGGTATAGACCAGAAGGACTTTTCGTAGTTTAGTATACATAATATATCAGCTACAAATAAATTAATCTCTCGTGTAAATATGTTTTTAAATTGTAACTGTTTGGAAGTAATGTTATTTGAGCATTTTAAATATGACGTAAGTTTTCCCATTTAATGTTTTGAACATGTAATAATTTAATTATTTCCCTTTTTTAATATTCACGCGCAAGTATATTTTTTATAACGTATTTTTCTACATTTACTGCTTTTAACACGTGATCATTTAATTATTGTTTTAAAGTTTTATTTCTGTTTTTGATAGTCACGTGTAAATACGTTTTTTAATTGAAAGGGAATATTATTATGTGCGCTATTTTACAAATTGGCAACAATTCAAATAATGGACTTTTTGAAATATAAATTAAATTATCAAAATAATGGAAATTTGAATAAAATAATTTGTTCTAATGATCAGATTTTGACGAAATTGAAATGGGACCCACCTTGGATCCTTACTCTTTCAAACAACATAAAAATATCAAAATCGATGCACATTTACAAGAGTTATGCGTGAGCAACATAATACATACATACGAGTCGAATTGATAACCTCCTCCTTTTTTTAAGTCGGTTAAAAACAATGAAATGTAGAGAAATTTTTAATATATTATGGCCATCAGATAAATGAATACGTCCAAGATTTACATCGAATGTTAAAACATTTCGCCTTATTTTCTGAAATCTCGACATATTGGTTCATGTAATATTTATTTGAAGCTAATTTTGGAGACAAATATAAAATAGTTACTTGGAATTTAAAACCTTTCTTAATTTTTCTCACTGGTCTCGATTACATTGCGCTTTTAGATAGATCGTGATTTTTCCTTGTCTCCCGAGAAGTACGATATAACGAAGGGCTATCCAATATATTATTTCTCCTGTCAACATCCCTTTTTCTAAGAAAATACAAAACGCAGAACGTCGAATGAGATAGCATATGAAAGGATTTTGAACAGCCTTCTGACATAGTACACTTAACATTTCGAAAAAACATGTTTTTGATTAAATTTGCTGATAATTAAAAATGAAATCGGCATTGTTTTCATAAAAGAAATAAAAGGTTTTCCTCAAAATATTGTTGCCAAAAAAACAAAATACCGCATTAAATGATGCTCAGCAATTGTTATAAAAAACACCGCACGGGTTTATTTTATATTTATGATTAAAAAGCGAAATTGAAATTGAAATGTTTAGATTTATATTTCTATGTCTCATGTTTTTCCGGAAGCGGATGCCGTCATCCTCTAATGCAGTTAAAATACGATTGTTAATTTTTTCTCTCGCGCGTGCCTTTAGCAATCTTGGATCAGTTTTTACTCTAACTTTGATGGAATAAATTAGATGATATTCTGGCTTGACTAACAACTAAATGTTGTTTGCAGATATTTTTATCCTTGATTTTTCTTTAGAAATTTAAACCTGCAACTAATAAATATTACATATTGATAAAAAATGGTACTTCTCTATTATCCAGTCGACCACTTTTCATAACAAAAAACTATCGCCAAATAAACGGGAGAACGTTGCCATTGGAATATCAAAATAAATAAATAAAATATAAGAATTTAAGGACACAATTGTTATTTTAATTAATGAAATAACTAATAAAGCAATAAAACATAATGAAAAATACACGCGAATGTTGAATTATAATCCACTTGATGACGTAACAAACACGTATAATGCTTCTGACATCAAGTAAATGGGATTGCATTTTTGGCGTTTAATCTTACAATTTGGCGATAGTTTTTTGTTATGAAAAGTGATCGACGGCATAATAGAGAAGTACCTAAAAAATATTAGATTTCAGTGCGAAAACCTCTCACGGGCCCTCTGGTTGTAGTTTATCATTAATCTTCATTAACATTTTATCATCTACAGTTGAATTGTTTTGGCGTTGATTGAACTTCCTAGTTTATGCCAAATTTAAGCCCTGTCTGGGAGTAGCTGTATTTATGAAACTTTAGGAGCCATAAAAGATATGTCTAACAGTAATTTAAACTACATAAGTGGAAGTATAATTACAATTAAAGATAGAAAAGCGCTCAGGATAGAATTAAAAATTAAAAGTATAATTAAATCAGAAAATAAATATATAATAATTACAATTAAAAAAACGTAAATAAAGTAAAATGGTAAAATGCTCAGATGTACAAAAGAGTCGAGATCAAGGAGAAAAAGGCCAGTAGGACACTTTTCAATGATTGCCATGCATTTTTTTTTATATTGTTAGTAGCAACAGTATGGATAGAAAAGTGAAAAATAAAGTTTAGTAATTTTATATATTCAATTATATGTTTTATAAAACTATATATAAGAAGTTTAAAAAAGAAGAAAAAAAAACCCAAGAAAAACAATAGAAAGAAAATCAAACGAGAAACTCTAAAGACATAATAAAATTATTGGTGATTGGAGAATTTTTTATGTGAAAAGAAAAACACGCACCAACATATTTCAAATATCAATTTATTTTGCACAAATATCCCCCTTTTTTATCATCGTTTTCAATTTTCGGCTTAATATGAATAATTTTAAATTCAAATATCCCACATATGTATCTTTAATTCATGGTGGATGCCTTTGGGTATTCAAAACTCGTCCCATAAAAATAAACAATACATAAACGTTTGAAGTATAGAATATAATGAGATTTTCTTTCCAAAAAAAGCTATTATCTCAAGGGAATCTTGTTGCTTAGCAACAACATGAGATGGTACTTCTAATAATATTTGTGAAATTCTGGGGTAGCTATTCAGTCAAAAACGGAAATAAACGTTTCTACTTGTTGCTTTGAAAAACGTAATTGGAGAGAATGTCACATTATTTATCTATTTATTTTGTATTGTTTGTTTTCGAGAGGCGCCTTTTAATTTCACAAACTCTAATAAGAAACTTCCTTATAATGCATGAATTATTTTATTATTTTTTTTTATCAACATTGTTTGATTCGAAACATACCTTTTATTTTTATAAACGTGTAAAAAGAAAGTAAATAGTGTACCATGATGATTAAAAAAACAAAAAACTTTTGCGCTGTTAAACATAGTTTGTTTCGAAAAACACTTATATGTTTGTTAAATATTGTTAATTTTGTGAGACAAAATAAACATGTTTTTACTTGATAAAGGTTCAAGGATAAAATTAATCAAACAAAATAAAAATTAAATAAAATCCAACAAAATAAATATTATTTAAATATTTGTACAACATGTTCATTATCAGAAATGCCATTTAATTTTTTAAACGTTTAAACAGAAATTTAATTTAATATTTTATTTTGAGAGAAAAAAAAAAGAGAAAATTTATTTAAATAATATATTTTAATATTATGTTATTTTTATTTTATGTTTTGGGAGACATCTTTTATTTTTAACGCCTAAACAGATTATTAATTATGTATCATAGTATTTTTTGAAACAGACTATTTAAATATTTTTGTTAAACATAATTTGTTTTGAAAGGACACGTTATAAATTTATAAATACTTAAAGAAAATATAATTATCTACAATAAGGATTTACATACATATATATTCTTTTGAAAGAATGAAAGAATATTAACATGTTTTGTATTTTTTTTTTTTTTTGGGGGGGGGAGGGTGCGTTGTCTGGTCGGTAATTGAAATGAATAATATCATAGTGTTTTTATTCACTCACACTTTCAACATATTAATGTCAACTATATATAAAGAGTAATTTATCAAGCTCCATATAGCGGTTTTTAACAATGTAAATAACTAATAAATGTAATGTATGTTTTAATTTGGATAGCCTTCGAAAAACTTTAATGATTAATGAAGACGAAATAATTAAGTTTAGCAGAAAGTAGTTTAGTTAAGTATTAGCGCAAATAGATTTCTTTTTGTATATCTTTTAATCTTAGACACATTTGATCTAATGAAATAAGGATACAGAAAATAATTTTATACAATAAACAAGTACTTAGTACATTTATCAATATTATAAAAGATAAATATACATAATATACAACGAATTCTTTTAAGGCAAACAATTATATTTTTATACTTAATAACTACAACTTGATGTTGCACATGCTTCTGAAAACATTTTATGAAATATTACATCTATAATTTTTAAAATTAACATTTTCAGATGCTTTAAAACTGTCTGACAATTTTGTTTTCTTGTTGATAATTTAAAGTTTACATTAAGTTTATTATAATTCTAAATTGCGTATGTGACATGTGACAAACTTTAAATAAAGGCAGAAAATTGTTTAAAGGTCATGAAAAAAAAATAAAGTCAAACATTAGCACATTAGCAAATTAGGATCGACGGCATTTCTATTCGATTATGTAAAATCATTCTATAATTAAAATTACTCGAATATAAATCATTCGATTACCAGAATCACTCGATTATGTCTACCACTACACTGCAAAAAATAATTGTTGATTGTTGCAAGCAGTAATACGCTACCGCGCATGCGCGGTAGCGTATTACTGCTTGCACGGCAGCGTATTACTGCTTATTTTACTGTTTAATACTATTAATTTTACGGTATAATACTGGCAGCTGGGTGCCAGTTTTATACTGCAAAATTAACAATTATTTTTTGCAGTGTACGTTTATGTAACATAAGCATCATATCTCAATCGATGTTTAATCAGCCTTTTTGTGTGTAGAAACTACTTTTGGTGATTGTTGATGCAGTGGATTTTTCACATTCTTATCTCTGTTTCCAATATAATTTAGTTTAATACAGGTTGTAAGTGCAGTCTTCCATTATTTTCATCTGCAATAGCGATTCCATTCTCACCTTTTTCTAATTTGGAATCATCATTATTGTTGTGTTCATTTACTGGAATACTTCGGTCAGGTCTTAGATGTATTCTATTTCTTCTAAATTCTGCACCTGGTGCATTCATTCTTTTCTTCATTTGGTGCCTTTGTCAAATAAGAACATGGAATTTCTTGTTCTTTCACAACAATTCCCGGTGACCAATCTCGGTGATACATCTGGATATACGCTGGATGATTAGGATTTAAATTTTCAAAATCTACATCTGATATGTCATGATATTTCTTCCGAATTTTCTGATTGTTCAGCCAATTCTTGTATGTTCTTGATGGGCTACAGTTCGGTTTTAAGAAATTCTTACTGCTAGGTATCAAATATATCAAAAATCTTTCCATACGCATTTGTTCTGGGGATGGTAAATTATACTTTGGCGTGTTGTTGCAAATCAGTGCTAAATCCGAATCACCCTCTTCTTCCAGAACTTTTAGCATTATTGTTTTCATCATGCCAATAGCACATTCAACCATTCCATTTAACTTTGGAAATCTTGGTGAAGATCATATTCTAAGCTTCATATCATATTCTTAAATAAAAGACTGGGATTTGTGGCTAGCAAAAGGTGATCCATTATCTGCGTATAAACATTTTGCTTTTCCATGATTTCTGAAAGTGTGCTTTAAAGCACTTATAACAGCTTTAGCAGTTTTATGAGTAACTTTTCATACTTCAATAAATTTTGAATTATAGTCTACAATATATAAGTAATTATTTCTTTTCAAATGCATGAAATTGATCACCATTTCTAGTCAAAGATGTTTGGGTATATTATAGGGTATTTTTTTAGGAAACATCTCAAATTATTATACTTAACTCTGCACATTATTGTAATCCAAATAAGGTATTTGATTATTGATTTATAACATAAATATCTAGTACATGAGATTCATCTTTAAAAATACACTATAATTTGCAAGTTCCTACAACTCTAAGACCATATATATTATTTCAAATGTCTATCGGAGTTTTTTTTAACTGTAGTTGGATGCAGATATTCCTAAGTGCATAATGTTTATTTCTGAATCCGTATCGATTTTAAACAATATTTCAAAATTATTTACGAGAACAGTATTTTTCTTTCATATTTTAAGCTATTTTCGCGACTCACTGAATGGAATACTCTGATTTATCTCTGAAGAAGTTATTTTTCTATATTAAAAAAAAAGTAACCTCCGCCGCCTCGCTGTCAATAATTTTTTTTTCGCTTTAAGGTCTTTCTGATCTAATATTCAGAAAACTGTTACATATAAAAATATGAAAATTGGTAGTTTTATAGATAAATGTTTGATAAACACGTTGAAGCAGACAGTTTTGAAATCGAAGAATTATTTTAAGACATATTTAATATTAATTGTTCTGTTAAAAAAGTTTTATAGGAACAAAAACTATGCGTAGGAATTTAATAATATTTTGAAAGGATGTAGTTGATAAGCTTGTGGTGTGCAATGTGTAAATATTTTTTAACTTGAGTAATCTTTTGAGGGTTTTTTTTTTAATTTTTTTTATTCCAAAAATTCTTTATTTTAATTGAGATTTATTTCATAATTCAAAAAATCCCCATCTACTTAAATAGTTGTCAATTTGTAAAATATAATAATATTCCCTTTCAATTAAAAAAATGTATTTACATGTGACTATAAAAACAGAAATAAAACTTTAAAATAATTATTAAATGATCATGTGTTAAAAGCAGTAAATGTAGAAAATTACGTCATAAAAAAGATGCTTGAGTGTGAATATTAAAAAGAGAAATAAAACTTGAAACTAACAATTAAATTATTACGCATTCAAAGCATTAAATGGGGAAACGTACGCCATATTTTAAATGCTCAAATAACAATATTTCGAAACAGTTTCAATTTAAAGATATATTTACACGAGAGATTGATTTATTTGACAAAATATTTTACCTATTGTTGCAAATTTTAAAACATCATAAATAATAATATTTCCATTCAATTAAAAACTATATTTGTTGGTTAATAATAGAAAGAAAACTTTGATGAAAATTACGTCATATTGGAAACGATACATATAAAACGTCTTACTGAAAACCATTTTCTTACAGCATCGTTATAAAATTCCCTGATGAAGCTACATTGTTTACTTAGTCATTTTACACAACTTGATTTGCAAATGTTTAATTGATCTCATGTAATCAATCTTGAAAACAGTTGTTAGCTGCTTCGACAGCAGTTGATTCGGACTTAAAATCCCTCCGTCACAGGAAAATGAATGGAAACCAGATTACAGGAGATCGTTACATGTCGTATAAATGTAATTCAATCTTCCGCAATCGTTTTAGAGCCGATTAAATTTGCATGTTTTCAGAGTTGGCGGTGTCAGAACGGGGGATATTTCCGACAAAACATTCTCGACCACAATTTTTTTGTTGCGTACAATTCCAAAGTGGTTTAAAATTTTACATTTATTGCATATTTTCCCCCATGCTGGACACTTGGCAAAGGCATGCTTCAATTTACACTTTGAATAACAGTTACTTTTTAAACGATCATGCCCATTCGTTTTATTCTCATTTCTAGAATTAGTTTTCTAACTAGTTTCATTATTATTGTTCTTACTTTTAATGCTACGGACAACTTCGGATTTCACGAAGAACCCTCTTTTATAAATTGTACCTGTTGTACCTAGATTCTTTTGCCCTGCAGAAGTCTGCTGTTATTGCTAAATTGAAATCAGAATCAATTAACATATCTTTAGCTGCTAAATCCCTTATTCCAATTTTCAACAAATCTCTTACCGAACACTCTTTTGGATTTAACCTTCTCACCACCGTGAACTGATATACCCGTTCATTACGCTGTAGATTTCACTGCAATATTAACATTATTTAAATTAATATAATTCTATAAATATAATGTAGTTTTAAAACTTTAAGTAATGATTAATAGTCTCAAATATTATTTTCATATACGCAGTTAAGTTTTTTATATCATTTTTTTTAGAATTTTTAAAAAATTACATAGAAAACAACATTCCAATTTTTCCCTTTTCCTCTGCGGTCAGAGGGTTAAAAAAAAAACAGTCTTTAGCAAGCTTTTTCAAATTTGTCACGAAATAATCAACACTTTCATTTTGTTGTTGTACGCAATTTAAAAAAAATATATATAGCGTGCAATGACAGCATTCTTTTTGGCCACAAAATATTTATTAAAATGGTCAGTCACAGTAAACTTATTTAGCGCCTTCAGTAGATAATTTAATACTACTAAATATATATCTACAATTGTCTCTCATAAACTTTAATAACAAAGCAACTTTTAACTTATTATGCTTAGTTATTTCTTCTGCAACTTCTAAATGTAGCATAGGGTTTAGGATATAACGGAAGGAAAATGAAAAATTCCGGAAAAATTGAAGAAAAGAATCTTAAAATTAGAAAAAAAATCGTAAAACTGAAAATATACTAAAAATACCAACGTTTGACACACAATAACATCGTGTAATAAACAGACGCACGTTTCATGAGTATCATGGACTCACTTCCTCTGTGTAAATAAACCTAAACCCTATTGTATCCCCCCAAAGACATGAAAATGAATCTAAAAACCCAAATGAAAAACAACAACACACCGAGAAATTTCTCGGTGTGTTGTTGTTTTTCATTTGGGTTTTTAGATTCATTTTCATGTCTTTGGGGGGATACAATAGGGTTTAGGTTTATTTACACTGAGGAAGTGAGTCCATGATACTCATGAAACGTGCATCTGTTTATTACACGATGTTATTGTGTGTCAAACGTTGGTATTTTTAGTATATTTATCCACACAAGATTTCTTTCATCAACTGAAAATAGTTCGATTCGTTGAATTCTCCGGAATTTTTTATTTTGTCTTTATTTATATCCTAAACAGTGCCTTTATGCCGAATATCAAGTATCTAGGGCTGGGAGTATTATCTCAGACTCCCCCCTGCCCATAACTTAGTGCTTGTCTAGGCATTTGAAACTTATTTTTATCTACAGGACTTTGCAAACGGAACTATGGTACCTACAAATAATAGGGACAGAGTGTGGGCTTAGCAAAAACTTTGGTTGATGTAAAAAAAAAACCTAAAGTCAGGAAAAGAAGGATTACTTACAAAAAGAAGTGAAATCTCATCAAAAACGTCGCATGTAAAAAATGCAGCAAAGTCTAGTGACTCTTTTACGTTAAAAAGTTCTGAGATCGCGTAAAGCCAAGTTTAGCTTAGCTATCTTATTAACTCTGAAATTTTCATTCACAAATCACTGCTTGTCTCTACATCTTTAGTTAATGATTATTTTGTGACTTGGCAATTACGCAGCACAGGGAAGTTATTACTCCCTACTATGTTATGGGAACAATGGATTTATTTATGCGTCAACAAACGATAGCCAAAATATTCCAAAGGGCTGCCGATAAACTGCAACAATCAAATATCTTAACGGTTAAAATATACAAAATTCATTGTAAATAGAAAATTCAGAATGTGATATTAAAAAAACGCTTTTATAAACTAACAGTTTAATATTAATTAATGCTACAGATGCGCAGGCGCATCAAGGTATCTTTTCGACGCCAAAATGGCGATATACATGGGCAACACGGCGATTTTCGCGAGATTTTGCTTCGTCTGGCAACTCAGTAGAGCAGATTGCGTGTGTTTTATATTAAAATAGCTGATCCGCCCAGCGTTGGCCGGTCCCGTCAAAAAAATAGTACGAAGAACGAAAACACTCTAAATATCGCTGCCCGAATACACTGTACAGTGCCGCTGTACAGTAAATGCGATATTTAATAAAAATCCTCCAACACCACAAATATATATATATATATACATTTATGTATAAATATATACTAAATACAATTTTTCTTTAATTCCGTCTATTGTGAAAAAGCTACTTATTTCTTTTTCATAAAAAAAAAAAAAAAAAAAAAAAAAAATTAAGATTTATGTTGTTACACTTTGCTATGTTATGGGATGGGATGGCATTATTTTATTAAGACTAAATATATACAGCTGTCATATTCTCATGCTGCGTAATTGCCAAGTCACAAAATAATCATTAACTAAAGATGTAGAGACTAGGAGTGATTTGTGAATGAAAATTTCAGAGTTAATAAGATAGCTAAGCTAAACTTGGCTTTACACGATCTAAGAGCTTTTTACGGTAAAACAGTCCCTAGACTTGGCTGCATTTTTTACATGTGACGTTTTTGATAACATATAGCAGATATATTGGGAAAGTTCTACGGTTTTTCAAAGCTAAGCTCGGTTTCGCCTATATTTTTCTACTGCTGATAAAGGGGGGGACCTTGAATGACCCAGGTATATACATTTGGTCTACTTTGCTTACGCTGCATAATTCTCGCATATGTGTGGCATAATTTTCTTTTATTGCAGTGCTAATAATGGAGAACCAAACTGTTAATTTTCGTCAGGGACAAAGTACTGTTTCAGATGACAAAGTTCAAAGGTGGTTTTGGGAAGTTTAAGAGCAGAAATTTTAACCTCGAAGATGACGCTCTCTCTGGACGACCCTCAACTTTACAGAAAGACCTCTTAAAAGAAGCTATCTCTGAAAATCCACGATATACTGTTCAGGAGCTATTACACATACTAAACATTCCAAAAACTACAGAGCATGACCATTTGAAAGCTTCTTCTAAGAGGTCCTCCTCAATAGATGATGATGGTCGTTCAGAGTATGCATGACCTTCGAGGCTTAAATTTCCTCTCTTAAACTTCTCAAACCACCTTCGAATTGTGTCATCTGAAACAGCACTTTGTCCGTATACAAGCACAAATTTTACGAGCAGTCTGACTAGCATTTTTACCTTTTTTGAAATAAAAGAGCATAATATGCCGAAAATGAACTTTTTGGTTTTTCATTCTTACCACTCCAACGCAAGCACAAAAGACCAAATGTACATATCTGGGTCATTCAAGGTCTATCCTTATCAGTAGTAACAAAATATAACTAGACGAAACCGCGCTTCGCTTTGAAAAACTGCAGAACTTTCCAGATTACCCTATATATATATATTTATATATATATATATAATACTTATATATATCTATATATGTGTGTGTGTGTGTGTTATATTTATATGTGTGTTATATATATACATGTGTTATGTGTGTGTATATAGATATACATATATAAATGTGTTAAACTAAATGTAAAAATAAAAGGGAAATAAGCATTAAATGAGAAAATGAAAAGGCAGCAATAAAAATCTATAAACTGGATACGGAATCGTCAGAGGAGCATCATATCCACAATTCTTACTGAAGATATCTTATTTAATCGAGTATTGTCGTCATAAGGCCTAATATTCAGCTCTTTATCTACCCTACGTATATAAAATCCTAATGAAACGACTTTATGAAACGACTGATTAAACGATTTAAACGACTGATTAAACGAATATACGTTAATGGCGTGATTTGTAGACCGCTAACTGTAATGAAATTTTAGTCTGTTATTACAGTCGCCTACAGCACGTTTGTCCTCGAAGATGATGTGTATAGCACTTATATATATTTTACATTGCGCACAAAAGAATACGAATACATGAAACGAATATATGTTAAATAAGGGATTTGTAGAACGCTGACGGTAATGAAATTTTAGTATGTTGCCACAGTCACCTTCAGCAAGGTGTTTTTCTCGAAGAAAGTGTATATAGCATTTATAGCTATTTTACAGGGCCGCACCAAAAAATACGAATATATGAAGCAAAGATATGTTAAATGTGCGGTTTGTTAACGCTGACAGTAATGCATTTTTAGCATGTTGTTAGAGTCAGACAGACAGGCAGCAGATAGCAGACAGACAGCCGACAGAGTGTAAACAGATAGCAGAAAGACAGACATACAGAAAATAGCAGATAGACAACAGACAGAAAACAGAAAGACAGACAGCATACAGCATACAGACAGCCGACAGAATGTAGACTGACAGCAGATAGTAGACAGAAAGACTGCACATATCAGACAGAAAGACTGCACATATCAGACAGAAAAATAGAGAGCAAACATACAGCCGACAGGGTGTAGACAGATATAAAGCAGACAGACAGGTGACAGAGTGTAGACAGACAGCAGATATCAGACAACCATACAGCAGACTTTAGATAATTAGCAGGTAGACAGCAGACAGACATGTAGAGAAGAGAGCACCCAGACAAAAGATAGCAGATATCAGACAGAAATACAGCTGACAGCCATACCGCAGACAGCCAAATGGCGGATAACAAACAGACAGCATACTGTCAGCCGACAGAGTGTAGGCATACAGCATATATCAGACAGAAAAATAGAGAGCAAACATACAGCCGACAAGGTGTAGACAGATATAAAGCCGACAGACAGCTGACAGAGTGTAGACAGACAGCAGATAGCAGACAACCATACAGCAGACTTTAGATAATTAGCAGGTAGACAGCAGACAGACATGTAGAGAAGAGAGCACCCAGACAGAAGATAGCAGATATCAGACAGAAATACAGCTAACAGCCATACCGCAGACAGCCAAATGGCGGATAATAAACAGACAGCATACTGTCAGCCGACAGAGTGTAGGCATACAGCATATTGCAGACAGACAGACAGCAGGCAAACAGCATACAGACTGCAGAGAACAGACAGACATAAAGCAAATAGCAGACAAACAGAACAGGCAACCCACAAGGTACAGACATACATTAGATAGCAGACAATAAGACAGTATACTGACAACCCACAGAGAGTAGACAAAGAGAAGACAGATAGACAAACAGCACACAGTTAGCAGGCACATAGGAAACAGACAGTGAGCAGGAAGATCTGTCAGACAAAGATCAGACACACAGACAGAAGAGAAAGAGATGTCAGAGTGTAGACAGACAACAGACATACAGCAGACTGCAGATAGTTAGGCAGCAGGCAGACATACAACATACAGAAAGCAGACAGACAAACCACAGATAGAACAGGCAGACAGACAAACCGCAGAGATAACAGGTGGACAGGCAAACAGCAGATATAAATCAGACAGACAGCAGACAGACATACAGCACATAGCGAGCAGGCTGACAGACAACAGATGTCCTAGCAGATGTACAGAAGACAAACAGAAAACATACAAACATCCGACACAGTGTAGACAGAGAACAGATAGACAACAGATAACATACAGACAAAAGACAGAAGGCAGTCAAGCAGACTGAAAACAGACAGACAGTAGACAAACAGACAGACCACAAATGATAGACATATACCAGACAAACAAAGAGAGAGAGACATACAGATCAAAATAAATCCGGTGTTTAGCGCATGAAGGGGACAATATATATATATATATACAAACAAATGAACATACCATGTACTGCATATTTTTCTTATTTTATATCTTGTGAAACAAATTTTTATCTAAACGAAATCGCAATCTCACCATTAAACTGTATTTCGTTTTTTTATTTCAACATTGAGTTTTCTAAAGTATCTAAAAATAGAGGTAATTTCTTTTCATAATCGCTTTTTTACGTGCATCCCTATTTTGCGCTATTGCTTTACTTTCTGCCTTCGGTTTCCTTCACGAAAGGGATTTTAGCCTTAAAAACGAACAACTTTAATGCAAATAAAAATGCGTTATTTTAGAATTGTCCTATTCTGCTATTTTGAGGCTTCTTTTTAAAACTTATTTTCTCTTAAAGTTCCTGGGTCATATATTTGTATCTACAAAAACAACTTTTCAAAAGTAAAAAAAGGCCAAGCGTAAAAAAAAAAAAGTTGTGGCTAAAACATGGTGTGATATCAAATTTCCAAGCTATTATATTGCTTATTTAACTTTTTTCCATTAAATAAGTTATCATATATATAGGTCGAGTGCCTACGTATATGTTAGTAGAAATCGTTTTCTCCTGTACTAAATACATCCTAATGAGTTTCTGAAAATTCAATTTTTTTCAAATTATGCATGAGGGGCTTGGCGGCCATCTTTCCATATTTCTAAGCACCCAAATTTCTAAAGTAAAAGCGTAATATGTTTGCAATGTAATATGTTTATAAAAATTTCGAACTTCAGATTCTAACTACGGACAGATAAATTAGATAAGACTGATATTTTGATAAATTGATTTTTACTAGTTTGAAATTAATAATTACTCTAAAAAATAAATAATAAGATGAATCTTTAAGATAAGTCATCATTATCTTAAGACACAATTTTCAGAGCATACAAGTCTATAAATGAAACTCTTAAATATTTGCTTAAATAACAATTTTGAACTTCGGATTTTAACTACGGATTTGGGTGGTTAGAATTTTGTGAATAATATGCAAAGATGGCCGCCAAGCCCCTCATGCATAATTTGAAAAAAATTGAATTTTCAGAAACTCATTAGGATGTATTTAGTACAGGAGAAAACGATTTCTACTAACATATACATAGGCACTCGACTTATATATATGATAACTTATTTAATGGAAAAAAGTTAAATAAGCAATATAATAGCTTGGAAATTTGATATCACACCATTTTTTAGCCACAACTTTTTTTTTTTTACGCTTGGCCTTTTTTTACTTTTGAAAAGTTGTTTTTGTAGATATCATTTCTTTTTTTTCAAATATATTGAACATAATTTAAATAATCTAAATATGAGAAATAATTTAAAAATACATTTTACTTTCAGTCATTATTTAAAGGGTTAACTAGAAATACCAGTAGATTTTTCAATTAAATTAATTACACTCTTAAAAACAACATACTAAATGTGGCTTGTTATAATACTTGTTATCCTCCGTAAAAAAATATCACTGACTAATCCATTAAATGAATAAAAATGGAATATGTAGATAGCGTGTCAGCGCTGCATTTGAAATCAAACGTGATATCACGCTCTTTTATTATTAGCACTAGCTGGCTTCGCCCGCTAGCGGGCCCCTAATTTACACCGGGGCCTCAATCCTTTTAAAACCTTGAATAATATAAACCACGAACCTCCGACCTGGTTCCACGCTGACTTCGGCACCGGATAATCCCTTAATTTGCACATCGAATTGTATAAACCTGTAAACAAACGAACTTCCGACACGGGTCCCGGTTCCTTCGGCACCATATAGCAGTCGTGCTGCGCACGCTCAAGTTCTATCTTCCACCACCAGGTAGCGCAATCTGTTCTATCCGAACCTCGGGCACTGAAATCGTTAAGGCTATAGATGTCGAGTCGAATGAGCTATACCGCGTCGTGATCTAGTCCATAGAACCAGAGATAAGAAAGTGCCACCTGGTGGTGAAAAAACGAACTAAAATCGGAAAGCTCTATAGATGTCGAGTCGAATGAGCCATACCCCGTCATGATCCGAACCATAGAAACAGAGATAGGAAAGCGCCCACTGGTGGTGAAAGCTAATCGCGTTTGGGGGGCAAAGTGGGGGGGATGAACACCGGAGATGCATAATAAGATTAGGCGGTCACAGACTTTTCCAACGATGTATCACATGAGGGATATGTGCAAAATTCAGAAAATACCCCCCCCCCCCACCTGCATAATTTGATTAAGCGTTCACAGACCTTTCCAACGATATATCACATGAGAGGTGTCGGCAAAATTTAGAAAAGTGCCCCCTTTGGGGGGGGGGGGGTGAAAGCGGGAAGATGGACCCCGAAGATACATAATATGAATAAGCGGCCGCAGGCCTTTCGAACAATATATCACATGAGTAGTGTCGGGGGGGGGGGGCGCAAAATGTGGGGGTTTCACCTGTGGTGCATAACATGAATAAGTGGTCACAGCCCTTTGTAACGATATGTGACATGACGGATATCGTTAAAATTTAGAAAAGTGCCCCCCCCCCCTTGTGTAGGCAAAACGCGCTCCGCCCCTCCCTATAACTTTTGACGCAGCTTTATTTTAAAAATTTATGTTATGTGTTATAAAATATCGTAAAGTTTCAAACAGATAGCCTTATTATACTTCCTAATTTTGTTCACGCTATTCCCCATCCTCTCCCCGAACTGTGACGCGCCATTCTTTTTTATATTTTTTTTATCATGTGTTATAAACCATCTTAAAGTTTAAAACAGATCGCATTGGAATTTAATATATTTGCTGAAATTACTATTATATGTAGAATAATATAGAAATAAACCCTCCTTTAGATTGTAATTGAGATATATGAACAATTTTTAGAATTTATGAAAGCTGATTTTTATTTATTTATTTATTTATTTATCTATTTATTTATTTTTTGTTTATTTATTTATTTATTTATTTTTGCACTGCCCTGTGCATGTTTGGAATTTCTTGGCAATTTCTTAGATTTACATTATTTTATTCAATTAAACATTGTACTGTTACAATAAATTTAAATGGAAACTTCACTTCTAAAACAAAAATAATTTAACAACTGGATTTCATTAATTTATAGAAAAATGACGTGAAAGGTATTCCTGCAAACGAAATGCCTATCCTTTACCGTGTTTTTTTTGTTTTTCATTTAGAAATAAATGAATCACATTTAATTCATTTCAAAAATTTTGTTTACGTTTGGAAAGAAATTTTAAATGCCGATAACTCTTAATGTATACATTTTAGAAGGTACATCTTCCCTCAAAAACTAATTTATTTTTAAAGATCTTTCAAAAACGTATATTATATATTTAAAATATTTTTTAAAGCGTAAACACTACGTCTGATTACTTTATTTTACAATATTTTAAGAACACGCATTTTATCAGACAATTAAATGCACTAAACAAACACGAGTGAAAAATTGACCTGGGCCAGAACTCGAACCTGGGACTTTAGGCATACCGTGCCGCCGCTCTGCGACTGAGCCACCCAGATCGATACGCTTGACGGGAATTTCTCATACTTATTTTTGTTGGAAACAGTCATCTGCCACAGTTTGCAGTCATATTTAATTGTTTGATAAAATGTGTGTTCTTATAATTATGAAGTTTTATTTTTTTTAAATATCTTCAGAAGAAAATGGCTGACTTGCAGATGAAATTTGATGTTGTTATAACTTGTAACTGATTTGTGCTATTATAATACAGACTATCCGCCACTGGCGACCAGTTGGGTCTCCCTTAAATGTATGTTAAGCATTGTAACACGTTACTTTTATTCATAATTTAATTTTTTTCCTTAATCCTTCGCCAAACCGAAAGATTCTAATAGACAAATCAAGAACTTTTGTGATCATGGTAGCATTTTGCATATTTTTTGTTGTTATGTATTTCATCTTCCATGATAACAAGAACGAAAAATCATGCGTCAAGCATAGATTATGTAACACTTTCCAACGATTCCAAAATAATTTTACAAATCATACCGTTTAATAAGCTATAAGATAACATCTAAGTAATCCGAATACTTTTATTCAGCCCTGTATATGATCTATTGATTTGTATATATACTACATAGGATGCTAAATTTGAGTTCAGTTGGGAAACGCGTAGCTCAGTTTAAAATTCTCCGTCTGGAGTTAAATAATACGGAGATGTGTTCGCGAACTTTTGTGCTTCCCTGTATAGGATCTACAGAATTTATACACACCACGTAATAGACAAAAAGCGAGTTAAAATTAAAATCGCGTTCAGTAACTTAAAACGCACTTCCAGGAATTATTGTTAACTTACAGTAGAGAATTATTTTGTGTGTCCCTGTAAATGAACGATGACTGCTATACACCCAATATTCTGTAGTAAGCCTCTTGTAATGCACCTCATATAAATTTCAATGCGTTTAAAATAGGGAAACATTATTTAAATAAACCGCAGACGATTTTTCTCCATAGACGTAATGTAACGGAATTCTTTTGACTGTCCCTGTAAAGTAACTATAAGTGCTATGCACACCCTATTCCATATTAAACTTCTTCTAATGCACCTTAGTGATATATATAAATTTCAATGCGTTTAAAATAGTGAAACATTATTTAAATAAACCGCAAATTATTTTTCCCCATAGACCGCAATGTAATGGAATTCTTTTGAGTGTCCCTGTAAAAAAACTATAAGTGCTACACACTTCCGTTGAAATAGGGAACATACTATAGATAACGACTATAACATATCAAAATTGCAGAGCAATCCGAGCATATTTACGGGAGTTAGAGCACGGACAGACGGCCAGACGGCAGACGGCAGACGGCCAGACAAACCGAAGTCATAAACACTTTTCAACTAGGTTGGAAAGTGTTAAAAACCGCTTAACCCACTTAAGCATTTGTCCTTCATGTCCGTTTGCGTATCGGTTGCAATATGTTCGCTAAGGCGGAGATTCTTAAACATATTAAGTAATTTTTCGTAATTGGGTTCATTGCCAATTGGCGTATTTTAGTTAATACGATTTGATGCAATGAAGTCTATTTTGTGAAAGTCTTTAATGATATCCACATTTACACTGAACCATATTGTTGCTAATATTTGTTTTTGTTTTTCGTTAACTTTGGCTGTAGACTCGATTGCGAAAGATTATAAAATCTATCATTATTTTCATCTAAAACGTCTTGAGTAATGTGCCATAATCGGGCTACATATTATTACACGTAATTTTCGAGTATAGTTTGGTGGAAAATTGAACTTTTGAAGGCCAGTTTTGATAATCGCATTCCCTTTAAACCATATTTTCTGTCAGGACTTTTTTCCCCATGACGTACCGTCTGATTAAAATTCACGAACTTCCTTTTAGATGCCTAGTACGACTTTGTTTTTCTCTGCTCCCCTTTCTTGATATAGTTCGGGAGTTTTTATAATAGCGTAATTCTCTTATTTCGGCATGTCTGCTTAATGTCTACTGACTATTAAGATTCGTAACAGGTAAAATACGCCGCGCCAACATTGGAGTATATTCATGGGTATATAATATGTGATTAGAATATATATATCTCATATTCATTCCGTTGGATATAACATACGCCAAATAAAATTTCCATCGTAAACGTCTAATCTAAAAACCATCAATATGATTTTATGTGTTTAGTAAGTGTATACAAAAAGAATTTTCTGCATTATTTTACTTTAATTCTATATTATTAACCATTTTTAATGATGGGTCCTTTTGGGTACAGTTGTCGCAGACGCATCGGGGTATCATTTTGGTGCCAAAATGGCGATTTTATGTCTTGCCAACCTGGCGTTTTAGGCTAGATTTTGCTTCGTATGGCAACCTGGTAGAGCAGATTCCGCATGCTTTATAATAAACTGAATATTGTGTGTTTTATAACAAATTAATGATTGTGTGTGTTTTTAAATAAAATTGTGTGTTTTTTTTAAATATAAAATGACTTATTTCATAATAAAATAAAAGTAACATGCTGTTTTAGCAATGTCTAACAGGTGTCTGAAAATGGGATTTTCTCGCCAAGATGACGCAAAACAAAAATCGCGCCAACCCCGGAGCGTCTGTGACAGCTTTTCCAATTTAAAATGCATGCCGTTCACATTTTTCATTCAAAATAGAAAATAGATAAATAAAAAATAGGTACTTTTCCGTTATACGGACACCATGCCAAAATGTATGCTAATGCATAATGTATGTAAATGTATGTAAATGTATGCTTGGCGACAATGGTGTCCGTATAAAGGAAAAGTACCAAAAAATAATATCATAAATCAAAACATTTGATTTCAGAATCAAAGTATCGTTTCTAATTTGAACACGTGAAGAATAAAAGCTGGTATTGGCGATTTTAAAAATGATATTGGCGAGATTTGCACCCAAATAACATAAAAGTACTTAATGATGTTATGTATTTTATAAATGTATATAAAATTACTGTTTGGAACGCGATTGGTCATTAACAATGGTAAATATGATTGGCAATTAACAATCATTTTAGGTGATCTCTCTTCCTGCCACGTATAATACATAAATATCAAATTAACTGACAATTCGTTTCGAAATTTGATTCATTAAATATTATTACATGACTTGTATTTGTTTACATTCAACTTTGTCAAGAAAAGATTCCGAAGGAAGTTGAGTTGTAAAGCACTTCATCAAGCAGAATTATGGTAAACTTTGATGGTCTTACAGGTCCTGGTGCAAATTACTTTTTTGACACCAGGCAGCGCTCCAAAAAATCATTCATGGAAAACTTATCTTACGAACTATTATCTCCATGGTTTAATGGTTTAATATTTTAAAACTTCACGACGAATGAATCTAGTTTTTTTTTTTGTTTACTTTCATGGATAGAGAATTTGAACTGCGAATCTTTCGACTGAAGTTATTGCAGAATATATACATAATTGAACGCAAGTCATCTCTCAAATATTAATTTATTTTGAACGATCTTTCTTAAAATGTAACTTTTATGCAGTTTATTCGAAAAAATAATTTTGAATAAAAATGGCCGCTTGGCATATGAAAAAGCGATGCGGCATCCCGGAACTGTTGAGGACAGTCACATGACTTACAGTTTTATTATAGAGATGGTACATGGTCGTTGGCATGTTTTATCTCTGTTTTGGCATAATTTTTTAATCGCCAAGTTAATTAACAGTTTTTTGCTAATTAAGGATAGAAAATAATATTTTTTTACACTGAATTTTATAAAAGCACATAGATTACGTAATTACTTGTCCAAAAATGCAATCCTTTTTTTATTCTGCCGAATATTAAGGTCTGTAGGTTGTTTGAAAAAAAAAAATTGACGAAGAAAAAAGTGATCATTTTAAGTATCTCGACGTTTTTAAAAAAAATCTATATCTCTGTTTATAAATCACTTATGAAGATGAGTTTGGTCTTAAATTGAAGAAATTCTTCATTAGGTTCTTCTAGTTTTCGTTTTTTTTTTCTGCGACGCATGGTTTTTGTGATATCTGATATTTTAATCTGCCATGTTTTGTCGATTTAACATTGCGAAGTTGATTCCTGTAAATAAGCAGTAGCGGTCTAGTTCAGTTCTTGGCGTTGTTTGTGTGGCGTTTTTTTTTTTGAGCTTGGCTTGGCAGAGCGACCGCCCTGCTTGATACCTTTTTTTCAACTATCGGGTACGCAATTTTTTACCGAAGTTTTGAATATGATCCTGGAGACTATAGTGGTATCATTTACACATCATGAAAAAATGAACGGAAAATTATTTCAAAAGATACATAATAAGAGTCAAAATATATTAATAAAATTGCAATAGTTTGGTGTTGTAACTCAAATTATGTTTGTTAAGAAAAAATAACTGTAAAATTAAATGCAAAAAAGTCCTTCCGGCCTGTACCGGGAGGAAAAGGTAGCTTTCCCATATCTTCGTTTTAAAATTTTAGCTAATGTTACACGAAAACAGCAAGTTAAAATGCAAAGAAAACGTTTACAAAAGATTCGTTAATACTGAATTTGAATAAGAAATTCGCCAAATTATTGAGCAATAGCCAAATTGGCTTCATTTATGAAGACTTATTTTGGTCGCCAAATTTGGCGATATTTCGCCAAATGTCGCCAATTTCGGCGAGAATTTGGCGCTAACGGATATGAATATATAGTTTCATGCGTATGATTGGGAAAATTATTACAACAATGAAAGAAAATAATTTGGGAGTAATCGCGTTAATGTGCTGTTTTGTTCCAAAATGTCAGCCACCATTAGAATTTCAAACTGCTCTATCTGAGCCATTTTTTAAGATAGAGGTATAACAAAAAATGCTCTGGAATCCTTATATCAAGGCCTAACACTTAATTAAAAAATAAATTTGAATTTTTAACTTTTTTGTACGTTTATTTTAGTTTTAAATTTTTAAATGGCCGCCATCTTGAAACAAAATGGCGGACCAAGCTGGCCAACGAACTCGGTCGAGACATTGGAGAGCTTAATACACACAATTAGTTTCATCAAAATTGATTTATAAATACGAGCGTTATAGTATGACATAGGTCAGATATATATATATATATATGGATATATATATATATATATATATATATATATATATATATATATATATATATATATATATATATATATATATATATATATAAATCAACATTTGAACGGAGGGTGGTTTTGGGGTCTGGGGGTCATGATCGGTGAAAATATATCGAAATTTTCCGGAACTGCTTTCCTCCGAACGGCTGCAATAGGTAGCTTTATACTTTTTTGTATTGAAAGCTACCTAAAAACTTATAACAGGAACAAAAAATCATGCATCAGACATAGGTGATGAAAAACTTTCGAATACTAACAAAATATTATTAAGAAATTTCATTTTTTCGCACAATGAAATCGTATTCCGTGATATAACCGGTCTTTTGTGCGTCTCTGTAAATGCAGAGTAAATGCTACGCACTCCTCAATCTATAGAAACCAAGTTGTAAGTGCACATCACTGATTCTTTTTAATTTGATGTAACACAATATCAATAAAATGCATCGTTAAAAAATTAACCCATAAATCCTAATGGTTCAGAATTATTTTGTGCGTACCTATAAACGAACTATAAGCGTTACTTATTCCTACACTGTAAAAACAATGTGTAATTTTGAAAGAAAAATATTGTATTTTTTTACAGAAAACAACTGTTTTAAAGAAAAACAGTTTTTTCCTGCAAAAAATGTGGAATTTTTAATTTTTACAGGAAAAAATCTGTATTATTTACAGAAAAAACTGTTTTAATCAAAATATACAGATGTTTTCTGTAAATTAAACGGTTTTCTACTTTCGTCAAAATTGACAGTTTTTTCTGTCCATTTGAGATATATTTTTTTACAGTGTGGGGAAATATGTTTTAGTCTACCTCAGTTATGAATATGAATTTCATTATGCTTGAAGTATTGTAATATCATATAAAAGCATAAAAAATGATTTTTCAACATAGACCATAATGTAACGGATTTCTTTTGTGCGTCCCTGTAAGCTAACTATAAATGGTATACACTTCATTTTCAATACCGAATATTCTATATTAAATATCAATGACATATAAAAATTTCATGGTAATCCGAATATATTTATAAGAGTTAGAGTATGAACAGACAGACAGGCAAACCGAATTCATAAACACTTTTCAAGTATGTTGGAAAGTGTTAAAAACAAAGTACGAGTAACAATTCAATGCCATTAACATATGTAAAAATTTTATTTTTATTTTCAAAGTGAAATTTTATTTAAAACATTTTGACTAAATATATATTTATATTTCATCATTAAATATGTATATTGTATATAAAGCTAATTATAAGTTCTTAGAAAAATATGACGAGAAGAATTGTGAATCTGAATGAGGCCGAAATTCGTTTCTCCAAAACGAAGTTTTAACACAAAATTCTCAAGGGAAAAAAATACGTAAATGAAACAGAGAATTTAATCTGTAGTTTAAACAAATATTTTATCATTAGCACACAGGAATGAATTTGAACCTAAGCTAAAACGTAAAAGTCAGCAACACATAAATAGTATTCAATTGCATTATCAGGTTCAGTATCCAAAGAATTTTTCTTAAACGATTTTTTTTCACACTTATCACCATGATTTCTAACCCATAATTGAGATCACATTCTGTTTGCTTCATGGGTAACTTTGCATTATGGAATAAATCCATATTAATCAGAAGTACAAATAGAAGACGTAAAACAAACATAATTAAACTAACAATTTGACAGCAAATGTGTTTCATTTGAATATACGTAAATTATTCATTTGTATAGTTTAAATGGCATTTGAATCATCAAAAGGTGTGTAAATCTTGAATACTAAATTAATTGGTTTTGGAATATTAATATCTTAAAAAATGACAAAGAGTTCTGTTCGATTAAAATGATTCCATATGATTTTAAAAAATGTCTTATCTAACGGTTTTTCAGTTTTTTATATACATTTTTTATACATGCAAAAGTTTTATTTAATTTAGTTAATTAAAGCGCAATAAATAACGGAACTTAAGGGAATTGTAATTAAATATGCTTTCTATATCGTTAAATTTAATGTTTTAGATGTAGTTTTGTTTGGCGGGGAGAGAGTAAAGCTAAGTACTTGAAAGAAATTTTACACGAAAAATAAATATTTAATGCATGTAACCTAATTAACTACATTTTCGTGAAAATAAAACTTCTAAAATATTACGAAAAAAATTTTTAGTGATATTTTAAAAGTAACGTATATAATATTTTTTAGGCATCGACTAGTCTTATTAGAAGCGAGAAGTTACTTCAGAATTTTTTTTTTACAATTTTACAATCTTTATAAAGAATATGTTAGAAACGTAATACATTTACCATACTTGAGCCGAAATATTTTCAGTCTTTTACAACGATTAGCAATACTCTTTCTAATACATGATTTAAATGAAATAAAATTAACAGTGCACTTTTCTCCTAAAGTAAACACGAATCAGTTACTTTGAATTTATACCTATACCTACTTACTTTGAAATACCTATTTCTATTTTTTAAAGCTATGATATAGACTAGCAAACAATATTTCAACGTTTACAGTACTTAAGAAAATTCCAGAAATGAACGCCAACAAATCAAACAACCTCCGATAGTTCTCATTACTTGCTTTTACACCAAAACCGTTAAAAGAATTTCACGAAACTCCCACTTTCAAAACTTTTAAAAACCACTATGATGTAGGATTTTTTTTTTAAAGATTAACCATTTGAGTTTTTGAGTTCCACAGTTGATACATTTTAAGCCATAGTTTCGACTGAATCTGGAAATAAGTTTAACACGGTGTTCTTGCGATTTTTTTTAATTTTATTTTAAAGTTTAACAAGTTTTTTGAATACTTTAAATAATGTCACAGTTTTTATCACATCACTTTGTGATTAGATTCATGCATTATTTTACTGTATTTTGCATTTAAAAACCGGTGGTATTACCGCTGAGGATAGTGGTACTTGTCAACAAAATGAAAACCTATGAATCCAATAAATTTCAAAATATACTATCACAAAAGAACTGTTTTATATTTAGAAGATGGGAATTGAAAATGATTATTTTACATGTTGCTCGAAAAGTAATAGGATTGCGATGCAGTTATGATAGGGAAAATGTATTCAGTATACTTTTCTTTTATATGTATATGTTTTTTTCTCAATGTATTTGGATGGTAATAAAGTTTATCCAATATGTAAAGGGTTCTTTTTAGCATTTTACAGTGCTAAATAAGTTTATTATTATAAAAAAGAAAATTATGCATATTGATTACAAAAATTCCATATACAAGTCTATTCAGTCAATCAATTCAAATCATGACTAAAAAATATGCAGAAATATATATTTTCTCATAAATCTGCATCGGAATCATATCAGCTTTTAATGGTATCATTTGGATCCTAGCCTAGAAATCATACCAAATCAATTTCGTTAAATAAGAAAGAATCAGTAATATTTTATACATTAAAAATTTCATTTTGTACTCTGTTACATAAATATAGTAAAATAAAATTAAAAATGCATTTTGCTCCTAAAGTAAAGTGCAATTAGTTACTTTGAATACCTATTTATTTCTATGTTGTAAAAATTTCAATAAAAGTTAAACAAACAGTTCTTCAAAGTCTTCATTCAACGCTTACGAAAATTTCAGAAATAAACGCTTATAAAAATAAATAACTTCTCCTGATTCTCATTTCTTTCTTTTACACTAAAACCGTGAAAAAGAACTTACCGAAACTTTCACATTCAAAACTTTTAAAAAAGCTACTATAATGAAAATCTTCTTTAAAAGATAAACTATTCGATTTGAACAGTTGATGCATTTTAAGCAATATATATATATATATTTTTTTATTGAATCTGAAAATTAATTTCACACAATATTTCAGCGACCATTTTATTTTAACGTTTAAAAAGTTTTTTGAGTGCTTTACATAATGCCAGAGTATTTTCCACATCATTTTGTGATTAAATTCCTGCATTATTTCCCTATACTTTACATTAAAAAGACAGCCAGTATTACCTTCGCAGGCAGTGTTGCTTAGCAACAAAATGCAAACCGATAAATCCAATGAATTTCAAAAGATACATTCACAAAATAAGTATTTCACATTTAGAAGATGGAAAGGGAACACAATTATTCACTTGTTGCTCGAAAAGTAATTGGATTGTAATGCAGGGATGATAAGAAAATTGCATTTAAGAATAATTTCTCTTATGTGCATTTTTACTCAATCTATTTTTCTGGTAGTATACCGGATGTACTGTTAACCAACATCTAATTTCTAAACCGTTTAGAGGTATACAGTGGCGGACAAAAAAACTGCATCACCTGCGAAAAAGTGGAAAACGCTGCAAATAATATTTTTCAAGTACAGAGGTATTATGGAAGGATGATATTTTTACGATAAAATTACAGTTGTAGGCGTAATCGCAATTAAATTTTATTCGGATTTATAAATTATTTACGCATAATTATTTGGAGAAATGGAAAAAAGTGAAAAACACAATATTTAAAAAATCTTGGAACAAAGTAATAGCTGCACAAATTCTGTATTTAATGTAAATTCTACATAACTGCAGTTATATTATATATACTTAGATGTGTATACATGCATAAGGATCACTTAAGTATTTAGTAGATCCTCCACGAACTGCGATGACAGCCTTGCTGTGGTCCGGCAGAGAATATATCAACTTCTGAATGTAATCCTGGTCAATTTCATGCAACCAGATCCTATAATGCTTTCTTGCAATTTTATCTTAGTAGCAGGCGTCTGAGCAGCAATTTTTGTACCCATTATATGCCAACAATTTTCAATAGGTTTCAGGTCAGGACTATTCCCAGGCCATTCCAAAACTTTAATACCAGATTTTGTCAGATAGGCCGTCACCTAAATGGAGGAAATTAGGTGAAAATTACTTTCCCAATATCCTTAATGTTATGGAGATTAAAGCTTGTAAATTAGGCAACAAGATAATTCATGAATAAGTTATATTGTACTTACCGATTTCACTGTATGGCAGGGTGCAGAGTCTTGTTGAAAAATACAATTTCTAGCACCTTTAAAATTATCCTTAATAGCTGGTTTTAAACCTCCAAAATCTCGGTATAAACGGATTCATTCATAGTTCCAGTAATAAGTTTCAGACGTCTAACACCTTTACTGGATATACATCCCCAGACTATTTGACTGGCTGGGAATTTTACAGTAGGCGATATGCAGTCTGGATGATAAGCTTCACTTTTACGTTTCCGAACATACCGCTTACCGTTTGATCCATGTAGGTTGAACTTAGATTCGTTCGAAAAAATTACTGAATGCCATTGAGACTTTGTCCATGAGACTTGCTCTTTTGCCCAAGAAAGTCGTTTCTGCATCATTTTTAGCACTTTCCAACCTAGTTGAAAAGTGCTTATGACTTCGGTTTGTCTGGCCGTCTGCCGTCTGTCCGTGCTCTAACTCCCGTAAATATGCTCGGATTGCTCTGCAATTTTTATATGTTATTGTCGTTATCTATAGCATGTTCCCTATTTCAACGGAAGTGTGTAGCACTTATAGTTTTTTTACAGGGACACTCAAAAGAATTCCGTTACATTGCGGTCTATGGGGAAAAATCATTTGCGGTTTATTTAAATAAAGTTTCACTATTTTAAACGCATTGAAATTTATATATATCACTAAGGTGCATTAGAAGAAGCTTAATATGGAACAGGGTGTGCATAGCACTTATAGTTACTTTACAGGGACAGTAAAAATAATTCCGTTACATTACGTCTATGGAGAAAAATCGTCTGCGGTTTATTTAAATAATGTTTCACTATTTTAAACGCATTGAAATTTATATAGATCACTAAGGTGCATTACAAGAGACTTACTACGGAATATTGTGTGTATAGCAGTCATCGTTCATTTACAGGGACACGCAAAAGAATTATCTACTGTCTGTTAACAATAATTCCTGGAAGTGCGTTTTAAGTTACTGAACGCGATTTTAATGTTAACTTGCTTTTTGTCTATTACGTGATGTGTATAAATTCTGTAGATACTATACAGGGCAGCACAAAAGTTCGCGAACACATTTCTGTTTATTGACAAACTCCAGACGGAGAATTTTAAACTGTGCTACGTGTTTCCTAACTGAACTAAAATTTAGCATCCTATGTAGTATATATACAATTCTATAGATCCCATACAGGGCTGAATAAAAGTATTCGGATATTTTTCAGAATATTGTATATGTTGGAAATTCCTGAAATTATGTTTTTAAATATGTTATGCGTTTTCCAAATTGTTTACTTAGAAGTTATCTTTTAGCTTATTAAACGGTATGATTTGTAAAATTATTTTGGAAGCGTTGGAAAGTGCTACATAATCTATGCTTGACGCATGATTTTTCGTTCTTGTTTTGTAAGTGAAGGATTTTTCTTTGGACGATACGAATGCAAACCGCATTCCACAAGGCGTCTTTGGATAGTTCTTGCGCTTAAATTAACACTACAGACTTTCTCAAATTCGACTTTTAAGTCAGGAGCACTTGCATAACGATTACTTAGAGACATTCGTTTGAGATATCGATCATCAGAATTTGTGGTCACCCTCTTTCAGCCCGATCCAGCCTTCCTCTCAACATTACCAGTTTCACGTTCTAATTTAATCGTCCTCCAAACTGTCGATTGATTTTTTTAGCGATCACACATGTGTAATATCCTTCTTTAACTAAAGCAAGTATCACACCTTCTTAATTTTGCGTCAATTGAACATACGAAGCCATCATTTGACCACTTAAAGAAAAAGACAAATGATCGTTTTTCCCCTTTGCCGCACTATTTTTAAAAATTTGATGACGCAGTACTTCGTAAGGTGTATATTATCCCAATTGAAATGTAGAATGATATCTTATCTTGCTTTGCAGCAACTAAGATTACGTTATTTGAACGAAATAACTCATTAGCATTACAAAGTGTTAATTTTTCTAGGTGATGCAGTTTCTTTGTCCGCCACTGTAGTTTCAATTGCAAAAATGTTTCAAATGTTGTTCATCACATGAAAATCTATTCATGTCAAAATAGATATTTTTTAAAGTAAGGAATTTGAAATTTTTATACGGTTCCTGGGTCATATAAGTTATATTTAGAAAAATTTTCTTTATGCTCCATGAGGTAAAACAGTAAAGTTCCCATTTCTCTATGACCAAAAATTACCGAGATGATACGTGTTTTTAAAGTATGTACAGTTTGGATAGTTAAAAAAAAACAAAAAAAAAACAGTTCCATTTTCTTTTTACATGAAAACCTTAATCTACTTTTTACCATAATATTCGCCTATGTCAAGGTAATTATCCTATCCTATGACCAGCTTTTATGTGCCATCCTAATAGAAATCTGCCACCTGCGGTGCTAACCACACTGTTAAAAATTTGCAGCAAACTGTCCAGTCATTTGACCGTTTTTGTAGAAAACGGTTACATAACTGTAATTTAACTATATTCTGAACGTATTATTGCTCATTTTATGGTCAGAATATAAATAAATTACGGCTATGTAACCGTTTTCTACAAAAACGGTCAAATGACTGGACAGTTTGTTGCAAATTTTTAACAGTGCACTGCATCACCGCCGTTCTGACGTCGTCACCGTCGTTGTAGCGCTGAAACGCCAAGGTGGTTCTTTAAGTGCAGGGACAAGTGGTAGTCACTTAGTGCTAAGTCAGGGCTATACGGAGAGTAAAGGTGTTGTTCCCAACCATATGACGCAATGAGATCCTGGGCGTAAACCTTTAACCTAGCGCCAAGTGACCACCACTTGTTCCTGCACTTAAAGAAGCACCTGCACGGTAAGCACTACAACGACGGCGACGACGTCAAAATGGCGGCGATGCAATGGTTAGCGCAGCAGGCGGCAGATTTCTATGAAGAATTAGATACAAAAGATACGATAATCGCCTTAATATAGGCGAAAATTATATTGAAAAGTAGATTAAAGTCCAAGCTTTCATGTAAGAATAAATTAAAAGTTAAAAAATGGCCTTTTTATGTCAAAAAGGTACTTGTTTTAAAAACACCCCTCGTGCTTGAAATGTTATGAATTTTCCTCAATTTCTGGCACTAAAAACAAAAACGCGGTTTTTCGCTTTTACTGCCACCTCAAAACACATATTACATCTTGAGTTATAATCAATTGTTTTGTCATGACTAGCGTTCACGGGCTGTCACGTCTCAAAATACTGCATAAATGCCAACTTTGATAGCATTTTCTGAAGGATCCTTTGACTTAATTAAAAAAAGTGTAAGACACTATTCGATTTCTTAGTTTGTGAATAAGAACTTCGGCAAACGTGCACTAAAAAAACATACTTAATCATTTACATGCTGTCTGTTGAAAACACCCCAAATCAGGGATGTTGAAAAAGAATAATGAATAAATAATGTTTTATTCATAAAAAAATAATTCACTTTGCAAGAATATTAAATCTTCATTATCGCTTCGTTTAAACTGTAGGGGAGACTTGGGAGACTTGATCCCTTTTTCAGTTTTTAATTTTTAATTTGGTAAAAAAAAAAAAATAAATAAATGTTTCCAGTTAAAGACTCATGTGTGTTTAATGTTGTAGTATTTTTTTTTTCTTTTTGAAAAACCATTTTTAAAATAAATATAAATTATTTTCCAAAAATGAAAAAAAGGATCAAGTCTCCCGAATTACAGGGAGACTTGATCCTTGAAACAGATGCATAGTTGCCAACCTCCCGATTTTTTTCATACCAGTATGTTTATGCAAAAATATTTGTTTTGTGTAATCGTGCAATTTCTGCTATTTAATAAAGTGAAAATTTTCGTATGATTTTACTGGTATTCAAAAAATCGGGAGGTTGGCAACTATGCAGATGCATTGAAATGATTCAAATTAAGTTGTAGAAATCAAATTTATTGTTGACTAACATCTAGAAAAGGGAGAAAACACAAAACAAACTCTACATTTGGTAAAAGTCACTGTTTCCCATATGAATGATAATTATTGCTAAAATTAATGATCAAAAAACATTTTCAAAGCTTTAAAAGTCAAACGTAAATGTTAAAATTGTTACAGTTTGAAGAGTTCTACCAAGCATCACTGTTTTAGGTGCTTTTTTGACAATGTTCGTCATTGCCCACAACACTAATGTTAACATTTTCTGGATAAATAAGTTGGTCGGAATTAAGTCCTCTTTCTCTTAGAAAATTTATTTTGCATTCAGATGATGAAATCTTCTTTACAGTTTTTCGAAATGACTGATTTTCTTCTTTCCTAGAAATCGCACAATGACAAAGTCACTTTCATCAATTGACAAATTTTGGGGATTTTCGATGATTTCATCAGAATGTGCATCAAGTGAATCTGGCTTGGTTGAATCATGAACACTACAACTGCTCTCACTTTCTGAAGATTCGGGGCTTTCATTTTTAGTGTTTTTACTTTTCTTTCTTGAGATGAAATGAGTTTTTCTTGATTTATGTTTTTTTATTCAGCTGACGATCTTGTTTTTCTTCTTCAATCTGTCTTTTAGTTGGTGTGCGTGTCAAAATTTATGAAGATCCTTTATTTTCCCGTTTAGGGTAATTAAACTTTAGGGAAGGATTATCTGTCTCCTGGAGTCACTATGTTTGTTTTAACTGTAATTGTATTACTGCTTGTTGGGGTTAATGGTTGATCTGTGACGAAAGATAAAAAATCATCTTTAGAAAAAATATTCCTTTTTAAGGGATATATGCCAGTTATTTTAAATCCAAGATAACCATAACTAATATTGATATTGTCTAAATGAGACTTGAAAGTCACAATTAGGAGTAGGGGTTAATAAACTTTAACATTAATTTAGCGTAACTTTGGGGACACTTGATCCCCAGGATCAAGTCTCCCCATACAATGGGGATCATGTGACCCTAATGTGCATGTGTTGAAAAAATAATTATTAAATCAAAAGTAAAGAAACTGTATTGGATTTAAATAATGAAATTTGAGCAGTAAGGAATGGTAGTAAATTATATCAACAAACGTAAGTAATTTAGTTATATTTAGCAAAAAATAAGAAACATAAACTACCTACTGAAAAATAAGTTTGACTGTAAGAAATCAGATATTTCTTTCTTACAACAAAAATAAAAATGGGTGAATGAAATTCTGCTGTCAGATCTGTTAATAAGGAATCACTTTATTAGTGTTGCCGGTTTCAGAGACTTAATTACAGTTTTTCTCTGTTTTTAGACCTAGGGATCAAGTCTCCCCTATTGTTTCAAAATAATACATATTCAATAGATTATGTAGTGAAGAATTTAAAGTATACTTTATAAAGATACGACCACTATGAAAAAGAGTTATTGACAACGTTGCAAATAACGCTTTGAAAAAAAAATCCTTTATCGATGAAATATTTTAATTTATATATAAAAAAAGAGCAATTTTAATACTTTTAAGCTTTTTTATGTAAAAAAAGAGGCATAACAGGAGAGTGATAAAAGAAAATCATTAATATATATATATTTTTTTTCTTTTTTTTTTTTTTTTTTTTTTTGCGTGTGAAAGCAATATTGAAAAAGGTGAGAAAATTGCAACTTTTATTTAAGAAATAGACTAGTGATAAATGACATACATCGAAATTTATATAAATATGAAAATAAGATAAATTAGAATCCAATATTTTAAGAGATCATACTCAGACAAATAAATCATTTTCTTCTACATTTTGCATAGCTGTTTGTTTTTTTTATTATTCGCCGTTAAGAAAAGGTTACTTGCTAATTATTTAATGCTCTCTATAAAAAGTATTGTAATAAATTTTTATTTTAACATATCAATGTTGCACCTTTGTCAAACGTTTAGATATTTTTTTTTAACTACACATGAATTTATAGCTATTATTTAAAGTACATCCTCGTAAAGATAAAATAGTTAAAATAGCTCAGAGAATATTATTAATGAAAACTACATATTGTTAATTAAAAAAAAAATACTAAAACTTCAGACAGCCTGAACTAAAATAGATCAAAGTGGTGAAAGAATATTCGCATTTCGCGAATATTCAGCGTGCGTGAGTATTGTTGAAAAATAACATTGAAATGGTTCCATGTTCATTGGATTTCCGTATCGAATCATTTTGCCTTCAAAAGTGACAGTCCTTGACGGATATTAAGCTTTGATTGCTCCTTACTGAAATGTATTTAACAGATAACTCGTGCGTGGAACTGTGTGCTGTGTGCTTTTGGTTCAGTGCAACAGCTAGACAACTATTCAGTCATTTTTCCTACAGTCAGTTTTTTTAATAATTGAATCATTGATAGGTGAAGTATATTTAAAATTGAAGGGATATAAATTCGTTTAAGGAATTCCGTTATAAACCACTTGGCGTGGCCAGTTTTCTGTTTGAATTGTAGAAGAATCTATGCTTTAAAGGAAAAAGATGTCTTAAGTAACGCTGACGTCATATTGACGGGGGCATCACCTAATCAATAAATTTCGTTTTTTACTGACAATTATTTTAATCTTTAAACATCACAAAATCTCAATTTTTACACCGTGAAATTGAGGGGGGGGGGGAGGTTCTTTCAAATCCAATTTGTTTGAAAACAGTTTCGATATTTACTGATTTCTTATGATTTTTAAAATAATTTTCAAACATTAATTTTTAAAAAAAGTCTATCTCTACCGCGTGCAGCCGGTTACGAAAGAAAAACGAATTTGCACTTAAAACAATGTAAATAGTTCAGCATTTGTTTCCGACTTATATTCTATAACGGAATTAAAATTTCATCAATTTCTCAGATGTTAGAATACTTCATTTTAAGTATTTAAAAAATGATAAGAAAAAAACAGAACATAAAACTGAAACAATTATTGACTAAAAAGTACGTTTTTCACATCTGAAATAAACAGAAAATTACATACTTCTCATAAGTATTGACAATTTTCTAATACAAAATTGAAATGTAAGCTTACCTTTGTAAAAAAATCTATTTCTGGACAGTAAAATAAGCAGTAAACAGTAAAATAACAGTACTAAACAGTAACTAAACAGTAAAATAAGCAGTAGCGTATTACTGCTTATTTTACTGTTTATTACTGTTAATTTTACGGTATAATACTAGCAGCTGGGATGCCAGTATTACACTGTAAAATCAGCATTTTTTTTTTTTGCAGTGTAAGATAAATGATATTTATTTTATGTTTCTAAAAATCGCAATCACGTAAATGTTATCCATGTAGTCATTTAAATGAATTTATCCATCGAATTACCATTTTAAAAAAATATAGTTTCATTTCTCACATTTTATTTAAATTTTAAATTTTTCACACGAATATAGCTTTAAATATGTAGTATACATATATTTTTCAAGACAATATAATAATTTGAAACAAAATGTACTTAGAAACATCTAAGAAATGCGTTGGGAATCTACAAATATGTTTGTTTACTAAGAAAAGATAAAACAAATCATTCCATATTTTGGAATATTACTTTAAAAAAACTTAGTTTAATATATTGAAGTATCAATGTTGATATGTATTTACTTTTGCATAAGACTTGGTTATTGCATATTATATAGAATTGTCATAGATAAAATTTCCTTTTTAAACACTCTGCGGAGGTTTTTCTTCACAGGAAAAAAGACATACATATTCCAATAGTTTATTTTCATAGCAATGTTTTTTTCAGTGATGTATTTCAATTTTTGTCATAGAAAGCAATATCATTTTCAAAGATGCTCAAAAGAAAATGTTGTAAGACATGCCTCGTTGAATTATTCATGTAAAAAGAATATCTTGTCGCAATTTATATTTTCGGAGATAAGTATATGTGAAACGTTAAAGTATGTACGTCCTATAAATAGCTAGTTTTTGAGTTTCAGTGCCGATCCTATTTGATCAAGGGCATTTTCCTAGCATGAATTTACCGTTGGAGTCATGCATCCGTGGAATAACTTTGCATCGGGATGATGCGGAAGATAAACATTAGACGATAAACTAATTCATAAATACTCTGTTATACTATCAATATCCACATATTTGTTGAAACAGGGTGTTTTATATTTAGAATCTATTTCTTAAAGTAAATTAAATTTTTACTTCCATTTCTTCGGTAAAGTATTAAGAAATCAGTTGTATACAAACAGAGAGATCAGATTCTGCTGGATACTTAATGGTTTTATTTAGATTTTCTTTTATATTACTTCCTCTTTATATTTTCACAACATTTTCCCTTTTTAAAAAAATGTTATATGCTAGAGTTGCTCGATTTCCGTAGCAACCTTTTAGAAAAAAAAATATTTTGAATTAAGTAAGTAATTGAATTGTAACTTTTCACGTTATTCAAAAAATAAACAAATAAATAAATTTTAAAAACAAAGAAAATAAAAGAAAACAAATAAATTCTTGGAGCAGAAACTATGGCAGGAATTGTTATTCATTTAAATTCATTATAAAAACGAGAATAAATGGCTGAATATTTAAAAATTTTCTATTCAACTACTATATATATAACCGTAATAAGACAAGACAGAAACATCATACACAATTGGCGCAATAAAAATCAAAAATGAAAATATGAACACACAACTGTTTGAATAATATCCAGAAAAGGAATAAGAAAAAATAATATATGACCAAAACACGATAAATCAAATTAGAAAAAGTGAATTAAGGAAATATTTGTCGAACTGTAGCAGAAGCGTCAGGCCCAAATTACTACGGATTCCACAAAAAAAGTACGATTTCATCTTTGTACAAGCTATAATAAGCTAAAATAATACAAGATTTGGTCAATCACACATTAATAGACTACAATTGAATGAAAATAAGATATGAAAAGGTTTGAAGTAAGGAAGTTTTTCTTATAAAAGTCTCAGAAAAATTATGCATAATTTGACAAATCTGGACATTTTGCAAAAAAAATTTACAAATTCAGTCGATGTATTAAATAAGAAATGAATGACTCGCAAATATTCAAGCTCCGTAATTCAAACCAAGGCGTCACAGAAGCTTGAATATCTTGATAGAACTAGAAATTAAGGAACAGTACCAGCATCTAATCGCAGTACAATATGGAAAATTAGAATTATTCATGACAGATAGAAAAATCTTTCAATTTAAATTTTGTACTTAAAGTAATTTAATAAATTAAGAAAATTAATGCATATAATGAATGAAAAAATAAGACGTAAGAGAATACCTTAATTAAATTAATACTAAATGAAATTATATATAAAGTATAATAAAAGAAAATTAAATAAATGAATTAATTGTATGATAGTGAAGAATAATATTATATCTATAGAATATTAATAAAAATTAAAGGGCGTGAAGGAAACATTTAAATAAAACAAATATAGTTTGTATTAAAGTAAGATGATTGATGAAGTGATTTGGATATGACATTGTCTCACACAAATCAAAGAAGTTAATTAAATAGTAATAAATTAAATTAAAACTGAATAAAGTAGATGATATGAAATCCTCTCCGTTAAACAGAAAAGAAATGTTCTGAATCAATTAAAGAATAACAAATAATGAATGGATGCATTATAAATCAATAACCCTTAGTCTTTTTTTAAATACATAATAAATTTACCATTGCGCGTTAATTATCCCCACAACACCGCCATCCCACCATAATCTCACATCTATCCTCCCAGCAGTCCTTTTGTATTTTGTTTTCATTTTATAATTTTTGTTTTATTTTATTAGTTTTTTTTATAAAATTACGCATTTAGTTAAGCAGTTAATTTTGTCCAAACAACACCTCCCTCCTCCATGCTCTAACATCTGCCCACCCAACCGTCCTGTAGATTAGATCATGGACTAACTAATATATCAGAGAATATATGAATTTTTATGGAAAACCATGCTGTATTGCATCAAAAATTAATTGAAGATGAGAAGAGCATAGTCGTTTTATTTTAAACATATGATTAAGAAGTATATTACGGTAAACAGAAATATGAAGACATGACTTCAAATGAGTAAATTATTAACTTTGATTTTAAAATCTTTACTTTTGTCATAAATGCCTGTAATAGTTTTGTTATCGTGGAGTACATGTTTTTCTAAAAATTGAATAGTAGTATTAGATAATAGGTTTTTTGTTAAATCTAAATTCGTAGAATAATTTACTGGTACTTGAGAATCTTATGATTGGTCAGTATTGATTAAAATGATGTCGTCAATATAACGATATAAATGAATGCTACTATTACATAATGTAAGCTCATGGTGATATAAATATAAACTTGAACCTTATGGAATGCCGACTTTTTGTAAATAAATGGTATTATCGTGTAAAATGTAGTTGTTATATATAATCAAATTAGTAAGTGTATGAAAGTACGCTGCATCCACATGTATAGAAAGAGTTAATTGATTTTGAATTTTTTTAAATAATGCATTTATTATATTATGAAGATGAATATGAATGTTTGAAATCATACGTTGTTATATTTTTTACACATATAAAATCATTGAGAATATTGACCAATCGAAAGTTGTTTTTATATAATGCGTGTTATCTATCGTAGTTGTGTGTGTGTATGTTTGATTGAGTATTTTTAATAGAATTTTGTTGGCTTTATTATTATATGTATTGCATCTAATAGTAACAGTTCTGAATTTAGTGGGTGTTTTATGAAATTTGGCTATAAAAACCAAATACGGATAATTAAAGTTAGTAGATCGAATATTAAGTAGTTTATAATGACTATGAATTTTACGATTGTTTATCAGTGTGATATCATTAGTTTTTTCAAAAGAATTATTAGAAGAAGTAGGGGATGTAAGAAACTGATGATAATATGATTTGCATATGATTACATAGTTATGTATAGATTTATCTACATATATAATTACAAAGTTTTTTTTTTTTGGGGGGGGGGGGATTAGTAATTTGTTGAAAGGTGTGCTTCATATTGATGGTAACAAAAGCTGAAATGTTGTTTTTTAGAGCAATAGTTAATTGTTCAATAACCAAATATTTCCAATGATTAAGATATCCAACAGGTTTATTGTAAGAGATTAAAATTTTATATGTAAATAAATTAATATCATACGTGAACAGTTTTACAATATTATTAATATTGAATTTAGGAGGGAGCCGAGCCCCACCAGTGGCTGAGAGGTTCTGCTCTCGAAGCTGGTAGACGGGAGGTGCTGGGTTCGATCCCAATCGCGCCCGTCGGCCTAATCGTTCGGAGTTTTCGTAGTTTTCTTCGAGCCGTGGATTTATACATGCGTAAATACGGGTTAGTTTCCCTTAGAAAGACCCCCACGAAGGGCACTCCCCCCGGGCCTATATCCCTCGTATTGATAATTGGCCGTCATAAATCAACCCAACCCAACCCAGGAGGGAGCCGATGTGTTGTTCCATAACCCATTAGTTTTTTTAATGCAATATTAATTCAATAAAGTTAAATCTCAAGTGATTGTGTGTCCATGATCATTATTAATATATTTTTTTAAAGGGTCATTGCATTTACATGGAAAAATAATTAGCACAAGATGTATTTCTTGAAAAAGTATTGTAGTTAAAAATCTTTCTACCAATTGCAATTGGATATATAAATGTTCTTGATATATAAAGATTATAAATAGAACAGTTACATTTTTTATCCTTAATTATAAAATTAATATACATTTTATTAAAGATTTAATTTGAAAAAGTGATGACCATCTGAGTATTACTGTTGTAACTTATAGGTCTTTTACTTATGTTAATGTGAGAGATTTGCTCTTTTCATAATTAGATCAAACAATATAACTGAAAAATGTTCAGAATATGTCTTACTAAGAAATACATTTAAATAGTGTATTAATTGTTCCTTTTTAATGGCAAAGATGTATTATACATATCAGGAAAGAATCATTCGACTACAAAATTATATATTTTCCATAATTACAAACAGAAAATTATAATTAATATGTCATTGAAAAGGAAAAATGTTAAATTTTTAGTTTGTAACATTGTATTTTTACAATAGGTGACATATAATAATCATAGCACAAATGGTTTGATATTTATCTAATACCTGATCACATATTTATTGTTGTGGAAAATTTTTAAATTCTAAATTCATTCTCTATGCTGCTCAAAATTATTGCTAATTTTATTCAAAAAAGTGTTTTACAAAAATTGCTAAAGTTTGCTACAGCATCAGTTTATCCTGCTACAAAAAAGTTAAATTCGGGTGCAGAACTGCAATTTACCCTGCTGCAAAAGCAATTGTTTAACAATTTAACATTTTTTTTCTTTACAATGACATATTAATTATAATTTTCTGTTTGTAATTATGGAAAATATTAAATTTTGTAATTGGATGATTCTTTCCTGATAACCCTGTATATATTTCAGTACCATTTAAAATATTTATTTAAAAACATTTCTTTTAAATAACTGTGACTGAATTATGTTTATTTTCTTCTTTACAAAATCTCATAGACTTTAAATGAAGACCCTATCTGAAATATGAAGAATAATTACCCATGTCAAATGTTTTTGACAGTTAAATAAATTTATATCTCAGAATTTCAAGACTATTTGACATTGTTCCGTAGAAAGGCTATCAAAAAATTCTATTTATTTGGAAAAGAACAATTTTTAGTCTTGCAATTTAATTGATTGCTTAGAAAACATTTTTGTTTATTTTTTTTCTTTAAAGATTTTATTTGACATAATAAATTGTATTCAAAGAACTTTTAATGTTTAATTTCAGTTTTAGACTTGTAAAAAGAAAGAGATATTTTTAAGTATATAAATAAGAAAATTAATCAATGCAAATTTATCTCTGATTGATAAAAACTTAATTATATGATGTAAAAAAAAAATTTTACTTCAAAAATGTATGGTTAATGGGCTTTATTACGTTTCTCACAATATATATTGGAGCTTCGAAAACAGTTCACACTTCTTTTTAGTATATTTAGAAGCTATAATTTTATTTTTTAGATACTCAATTAATTTAATGTAATGAATGTAATGAAAATTACCGAATTTTATACCCTCAATTTCATAAAAAAATACTCAGGGTGAATGTATAATTTCATTAATTTGATTAAATTATTTCCGAAATATAAACATTTTGCGTGAATACTTAAAACTAATTAATTTTTACGGAATACGAAAAACATTGAGGCATTTTAAGTCGTTAATAAACAAAAACATTTACGAAAATAGTTAGAAAAATTTAGTTTTCATTAAAAAAGAAACAAATAGAAGAAGAAAACACTCTGTGAAAATTTTATTTAAAAAATAGCTTTCCAGCCTAATACTACACATTTTTGCATGATCCTTTATCAATCCATTCAAGCCAAATACTGATAGTTAACGTGAGAAAAAATCACCGGTTTTGACCGGTGATTTTTTCTCAAAATATAGTGGATCTCTAAATCCACTATATATCCTATCTAAAATTATTATATATTATTGTATTGGATATGCATAATATTTTAGATGTGAGAGTTATTATAATTATTATTGTTATTATACAGGTTTTAATAAATTGTCAGAGTTAGTTGATGTTGAGAGTTTTTTGTTAATGAATAGAGCATTATAGGATTATAGGCTGAGGCTCTAATGAGGGTTTATGAGAGGCCCTTATTATTGGCCCTTATGAGAATTAGGTTAATTTTTAGCGTTCTGTGCTTAAAAAGTAACAACGGAACCATTTAACATCACGCCTGTGAGTCTGTCTGTCCCTCAGAGCCCTTTTTCTCGTAAACTATGGGAAGTGAAAAATTCAAATTTAGGAAAGTTATAAAGACTTTTTACCCACATATTTTCAGATTATTAGCCATTCACAAACATGTTTAGAAAATATTTAAGGTGCTAATTAAGTTACTTGAAAAAAAAAGTTTTCTTTTTGCCTATCGTGTGAAAAATCTCGTAATACCGAACTCAAAAACATGTTTTAATTTTAGGTATTATATTTTTAGAGATATCGTCGAAAATGCACTGCAAAAATATGCCATCCCGCCCCCCCCCCCCACCCTCTGTTTCCGAATCTACGGAAACTAAAATTATGAAAAAAATTAGGGATAGTAGAAGTGTATTAAAACCTTGCAGGGAAACTATAGCGATACTAGCTTACCCGCCCGGCGTTGCCCGTGCCAACAACCTTAAACGTACCTGAAATCAGGCTCAGTAATGGACCGCCTTCCAGTAATGGGCCACCTTCAATGTTTTTGGTTTATAAAATAATAAACAATAAAAATTCAGCTTTTTTTATTTCATTAATATGCTTTTTTTAAATTCTAGTTTTAAATACAATCACAATATCAATTATCTATTACTTTTTGTGGGGTGTCCATTACTGGAATTTAGGGTGTTTTGATTTATTTCTGTTATTTACAATTAAATTTCGATTCCCATTGGGAAATGTGACTATGAGCATGGTTAAATATTGTTGGTAGATTAATATAATATTAAAAAATGTGAAATATAACAATTATAACTATTAATTTAAAAATAATTTTTAAAAGAAATTCCTTAAGGGTGTTCATTACTACCAAGAACTCAAATTATTTACTGAATATTTTCATACTAAAATTGTTAAAAAAGGAAACAAACTAACTAAAAATACAGTCAAGAATAGTTTTTTTTAAATATTATAAGCGTTGCAGATACATGAAGATATACTTTCTGTTCAGTGAAGCGTAAGATGAAATAGGCCTAAACCCCAGTGACAAAACTAACTATCGGGAACTTAATATGATATATATTGCATATTTCAAACTATTTTTGAAATATTATTAGCGTTGCAGACACACGAAGATAGTTCTGTCACTGGGTTTAGGCCTATTTCATCTTACACTTCACTGAACAGAATGTAAATAAACTACTTACGGAAACTTAAAATAAATATATATAAAGGAACAGAAACTAATTTACGGGAATTTAAATTAGTAAAAAATATATTTTACAATACTAAAATGTTTAAAAATAGAAAACTATAGCTCAACAGTGAAAACTGCTGTTTGATCTCGTTAGCCAAGCTAAAAGCTCCGAGCAGTGAATGTTTGGGGCTATGGACAGACCTTTCGCCTGCTCTCATTGGCGGATTGTAAATAGCCTCAAACCAGAATGTCATATGCACGTTTGCTGTCGCTTCGCTGGGTGAGCTTGAAATAGCCTCGAACTCAAAATTCCATATACACATTTTAAAAAATCTAAAAAAATAAAAATAAATAAAAATTTAAATTTAAAAATCCGGCCCCGAGGTATACTGTCCGGTGACAACATCTACACATGACAAAAATTTTAGAGTCCTAGGTGTTATAATTACGGAGAAATCCGCGGGCAGGCAGACAGACACTTACTCTTTTATAGAGATAGAGATTCTTAGGTAACATACGTTTTGAGAAAAACGCACGGAGAAAACGGATATATAGATCCACTATAATATAGTGGATCTCTATATAACGTAATCTCAAAATATAGTGCAAATATAGTGGTAATACATTTTTATGGGGCAAAATGGTATGTAGAATGTTTAAATATAGCCAACTTGCCCGGCTCGATTCAGCTTCGCTTTGATAAAAGTGTTTATTAATAAATCGGTGAAGTGGAAGTACAACTCGTGCTCAAAGGGTTCCGTACATTGAATTTATTAATTAATAAACTACTACTAACCCTAATTGATTCATAATTTTGTTGCAGCAGATTCGGAAATAGGAGTTGGGGGGAGGCATATTTTTCCAGTACTTTCGACAATATCTCTAAAAATATAATACGTAAAATTAAAACAAATATATTTTTGAGTTCGAAGTTACGAAATCGTTCGAACAATAACCTACACGATATATAAAAAGAAAAAACAATTTCTTTTCAAGTAACTTAATTAATTTAGCTAATTAACGACAGTTGTTTTCGAAAACCATTATCAAATATCATTAGATGATTCGCCGTCGATAGATACTTAGAGCACCCGTTAACTCCCCCGCTGAACGCCCGAATAGTAAAGTTTGTGTTTAACGAGAAAATGCGTTTTTCTCAAAACGTATGTTACCTAAGAATATCGCTATAGTTTCCCTGCAAGGTTTTAATACACTTCTACTATCCCTAATTTTTTCATAATTTTAGATTCCGTAGATTCGGAAACAGAGGGTGGGGGGGGGGGATGGCATATTTTTGCAGTGCATTTTCGACGATATCTCTAAAAATATAATACCTAAAATTAAAACATGTTTTTGAGTTCGGTATTACGAGATTTTTCACACGATAGGCAAAAAGAAAACTTTTTTTTTCAAGTAACTTAATTAGCCCCTTAAATATTTTCTAAACATGTTTGTGAATGGCTAATAATCTGAAAATATGTGGGTAAAAAGTCTTTATAACTTTCCTAAATTTGAATTTTTCACTTCCCATAGTTTACGAGAAAAAGGGCTCTGAGGGACAGACAGACACACAGGCGTGATGTTATAATGGTTCCGTTGTTACTTTTTAAGCACAGAACGCTAAAAATTAACCTTATTCTCATAAGCGCCAATAATAAGGGCCTCTCATATACCCTCATTAGAGCCTCAGCCTATAATCCTATAATGCTCTATTCATTAACAAAAAACTCTCAACATCAACTAACTCTGACAATTTATTAAAACCTGTATAATAACAATAATAATTATAATAACTCTCACATCTAAAATATTATGCATATCCAATACAATAATTTTAAATACGCAATAAAGAATCAAAGAAATATTTAATTTATATTTAATTAAATTTATAGATTTAATGCTGTTTTAGACAATTTTCATGTCACCTTTTTATAGAATAACTTTTTGTTGTAGCTGTTTCACTTCTTAATATTTAATAAAAATTCAGACCAATAATGCAGGCACCTGAAACTTATTCAAAGATAATTTGGGTATTGAAAATAAAATGAAATCGATTTTCTTAAAATTTTGGAAAATACTCAAATTTTAATGTCTCTAAAAGTTCTATTTACGTTCCGGAAACTGTGTAAGTTAAACTTAAATTAATGAATTGAGAGCAGGAACAACTCAACACAACATCCTTTACTATATACTAAAAGAAACAAATCTGAATCGAATTACTTTCCTGTTCCAAGTTACTTCCTTGGCATTTGTCTTCGTAGAATATTATCACCGAACTAAACTGCAATTTTCTTAATGACTTGGAAAATAGTAATTTATCCTATAGTCATAAGAACACTTTAGAACACTTTTTTAGAACAAAACTCATTATTTCAACTGTAAACTTTGGTTGATTTCGGTAATATTAGTCTGGTGGTATCAGAGATTATAGAAAATACTGATAAGATAGAGAAAACTAAAGCATAAATTAGTATTAACTAGCAGGAGACCGTGCGAATTATACGAAGAATAATAAAAGTTTAATTTTTGATAGAATAATGAAACTTTTTACTTGACAGTATATTGTATCAGTACAAAAACCCTTAACGGGTTAAAAGTTGTGACGCAGCACTTTCTTTTGGCTCTAAGAATTTCAAATATGGGTCTTAAAAGTAATGATATCAAATTTGAGTGACGCTATGTTAATTTTTTTTAAATCATCATTTTCTTTTTAGTTTTATTTATATTCACAGGTGCAATTATTATCTTAACATGAAAATAATATAAAATTTATTCGCTAAAGCTTTTTCATTCAGATCTCTCAGGAATTCAAAATATGGGTTTTAAAAGAAATTATATCAAAATTTGAGTGACACCTTGACGGGAATTTAATAGGATTGTTTTAAATTTAAATTTAAATTATTTTTCGTGTGTCTTCTAAAGTATATTTACACATACAAACAATACTTTTAATTTTTCAATACGCTGTTAAATATATTACTTTCACTGAGCCTATATTATGTATTGAAATGTATTTATTTCAATAGACTGATTCATGTTTTGTGCCACGGTATCCAAAATCATAAGTAAAATTTATGTAAATGATTAATTTGCGTCATAGTATCCACTTGCATACATTTTCCTTTGTTTGGATACTATGACGCAAATTAATCATTTACATAAATTTTACTTATGATTTTGGATACCGTGGCACAAAACATGAATCAGTCTATTGAAATAAATACATTTCAATACATAATATAGGCTCAGTGAAAGTAATATATTTAACAGTGTATTGAAAAATTAAAAGTATTGTTTGTATGTGTAAATATACTTTAGAAGACACACGAAAAATAATTTAAATTTAAATTTAAAACAATCCTATTAAATTCCCGTCAAGGTGTCACTCAAATTTTGATATAATTTCTTTTAAAACCCATATTTTGAATTCCTGAGAGATCTGAATGAAAAAGCTTTAGCGAATAAATTTTATATTATTTTCATGTTAAGATAATAATTGCACCTGTGAATATAAATAAAACTAAAAAGAAAATGATGATTTAAAAAAAATTAACATAGCGTCACTCAAATTTGATATCATTACTTTTAAGACCCATATTTGAAATTCTTAGAGCCAAAAGAAAGTGCTGCGTCACAACTTTTAACCCGTTAAGGGTTTTTGTACTGATATCATTACTTTTAAGCGGTTATTGATGAAAATTTCTTTCAGTCGCAATTAAGCATTAGGGTATAAATTTATAAGAATAAAACTTAGTGGCTTCGCCCGCTAGTGGGCCTTCAATTTACATCAGGGCCTCGAATCTAACTGAATTCTCCATTTGTATGACAATCCCTTAATTTCAACATGGAGTAGTATAAACCTATAACCGAACGAACCACCAACACAGGTCCCTGCTGCCTCCGGCACCGTATACCGGTCGTGCTATGCATGCACCGGATAATACCTTAATTTGCACATCGAATAGTATAAAGCTCTAACCGCACGAACCTTCGGCTCGGGTTCCCGCTGCCTGCGGCACCGTATAGCTGCCGTGCTGAATAATAAGATTAAGTGGTCACAGACCTTTTAAACAATATATCACATGAGGGGTGTGTGCAAAATTTTAAAAAGTACCCCCCTTGTGGGAGGGGCAAAGTGGGGGGGATGGATACTGGAGATGCATAATAGGACTAAGTGGTCACAGACCTTTCCAACAATATATCACGAGGAGTGTCAGCAAAATTTAAAAAGTGCCCCCTGGAGGGGGCAAAGTGGGGGGATGGACACCGGAGGTGCATAATCTAACTAAGCGGACACAGACCTTTCCAACGATATATCACATGAGGGGTTGTGCAAAATTTCAAAAAGTACCCCGTTGGGGAGGGGGGCAAAGTGGGGGTACGGACACAGGAGATTCATAATATGATTAAACAGTCACAGACCTTTCAAACAATATATCACATGAAGGGAGTGTGCAAAATTTTAAAAAGTACCCGCCTTGGGGGGCAAAGTGGGGGGATGGACACCAGAGATGCATAATATGACTAAGCAGTCACAGACCTTTCCAACGATATATCACATGAGGGGTTGTGCAAAATTTGAGAAAGTACCCCCTTGGGGGGGCAAAGTGGGGGTGTGGACACAGAAGATGCATAATATGATTAAATAGTCTCGGACATTTCCAACAATATATCACATGAAGGGTGTGTGTAAAATTTTAAAAAGTACCCGCCCTGGGGGGGGCAAAGTGGGGGGATGGACACCAGAGATGCATAATATGACTAAGCGGTCACAGACCTTTCCAACGATATATCACATGAAGGGTAGTGCAAAATTTCAAAAAGTACCCCCTTGGGGGGGCAAAGTGGGGGTGGGGACACAGGAGATGCATAATATGATTAAACAGTCTCGGACATTTCCAACAGTATATCACATGAAGGGTTGTGCAAAATTTTAAAAAGTACCCCCCTTGAGAGGGGGGGGCAAAGTGGGGGGATGGACACCAGAGATGCATAATATGACTAAGCGGTCACAGACCTTTCCAACGATATATCACATGAGGGGTTGTGCAAAATTTCAAAAAGTACCCTCTTGGGGGGGGGCAAAGTGGGGGTGTGAATACAGGAGATGCAGAATATGATTAAACAGTCTCAGACCTTTCCAACAATATATCACATGAAGGGTGTGTGCAAAATTTTAAAAAGTACCCGCCTTGGTGGGGCAAAGTGGGGGGATGGACACCAGAGATGCATAATATGACTAAGCGGTCACAGACCTTTCCAACGATATATCACATGAGGGGTTGTGCAAAATATCAGAAAGTACCCCCTTGGGGGGGCAAAGTGGGGGTGTGGACACAGGAGATGCATAATATGATTAAATAGTCACAGACCTTTCCAACAATATATCACATGAAGGGTTGTGCAAAATTTCAAAAAGTACCCTCTTGGGGGGGCAAAGTGGGGGGATGGACACCAGAGATGCATAACATGACTAAGCAGTCACAGACCTTTCCAACGATATATCACATGAGGGGTTGTGCAAAATTTCAAAAAGTACCCTCTTGGGGGGGGCAAAGTGGGGGTGTGAACACAGGAGATGCAGAATATGATTATACAGTCTCGGACATTTCCAACAGTATATCACATGAAGGGTTGTGCAAAATTTTAAAAAGTACCCCCCTTGAGAGGGGGGGGGCAAAGTGGGGGGATGGACACCAGAGATGCATAATATGACTAAGCGGTCACAGACCTTTCCAACGATATATCACATGAGGGGTTGTGCAAAATTTCAAAAAGTACCCTCTTGGGGGGGCAAAGTGGGGGTGTGAACAGAGGAGATGCAGAATATGATTAAACAGTCTCAGACCTTTCCAACAATATATCACATGAAGGGTGTGTGCAAAATTTTAAAAAGTACCCGCCTTGGGGGGGCAAAGTGGGGGGATGGACACCAGAGATGCATAATATGACTAAGCGGTCACAGACCTTTCAACGATATATCACATGAGGGGTTGTGCAAAATATCAGAAAGTACCCCCTTGGGTGGTCAAAGTGGGGGTGTGGACACAGGAGATGCATAATATGATTAAACAGTCACAGACCTTTCCAACAATATATCACATGAAGGCTTGTGCAAAATTTCAAAAAGTACCCTCTTGGGTGGGCAAAGTGGGGGGATGGACACCAGAGATGCATAATATGACTAAGCAGTCACAGACCTTTCCAACGATATATCACATGAGGGGTTGTGCAAAATTTCAAAAAGTACCCTCTTGGGGGGGTAAAGTGGGGGTGTGAACACAGGAGATGCAGAATATGATTAAACAGTCTCAGACCTTTCCAACAATATATCACATGAAGGGTGTGTGCAAAATTTTAAAAAGTACCCGCTTTGGGGGGGCAAAGTGGGGGGATGGACACCAGAGATGCATAATATGACTAAGCGGTCACAGACCTTTCCAACGATATATCATATGAGGGGTTGTGCAAAATATCAGAAAGTACCCCCTTGGGGGGGCAAAGTGGGGGTGTGGACACAGGAGATGCATAATATGATTAAGCAGTCTCGGACATTTCCAACAATATATCACATGAAGGGTGTGTGCAAAATTTTAAAAAGTACCCGCCTTGGGGGGGGTCAAATTGGGGCATGGACATTATCATTAATTTCGTCAATCGGGCATGAAAAAATCATGAATTTCGTTGATAGTGTATTTAAAAATCATGATTTCGTTGATCGGGTATGTAAAAATCTGTGAATTTCATCAATCGAGCACAGAAAAAACATGACTTTTGTCGATCGGGGGAGGGGGGATCATATATTTTGTCAATTGGGCACGTAAAAATCTTGAATTTTGTTTATCGATCGCATAAAAATCACGTATTTCAGCAAATAGATACATAAAAACGAAGAAATTCCTTGATCGGCACATGAAAATCATTAATTTCATCAAACGGATGCATAAAAATCAAGAAATTTATGAATCAGGCACATAAAAATCATCAATCGGTGCGTAAAAATTATGAATTTCATCGATTAGGTACGAAAAAATCATGAATTTTGTAGAACGAACGCATAAAAATTACCAATTCGTAGAGTAGTCGCATAGAAATCACGAATTCATCAAGTGGGTGGTTAAAAATCACAAGTTCATCAAGTAGGTGCATAAAATTCACAAATTTCATCAAACGTTTGCATAAAAATCAATAATTTCATCGATCAGGTTCAGAAAAATGAAATTTCGTCGATTGAACATGAAAAAAATCATGAATTTCGGTGATCAAGTGCATAAAAATCTTGAACTTCGTTGATCGGTGTGTAAAAATCATGAATTTTGTCGATCGGGTGTGCAAAAATGATGAGTTTCAATAATCAGGCACAGCAAAAACATGAATTTTGTGGATCAGGGAGGGGGAGATCATAAATTTTGTCAATCGGGAACGTAAAAATCTTGAATTTTGTTTATCGATCGCATAAAAATCACGTATTTCATCAAATAGATACATAAAAACCAAGAAATTCCTTGATCGGCACATGAAAATCATAATTTCATCATACGGATGCATAAAAATCAAGAAATTTATGAATCAGGCACATAAAAATCATCAATCGGTGCGTAAAAATTATGAATTTCATCGATTAGGCACGAAAAAATCATGAATTTTGTAGAACGGACGCATAAAAATTACCAATTCGTAGAGTAGTCGCATAGAAATCACGAATTCATCAAGTGGGTGGTTAAAAATCACAAGTTCATCAAGTAGGTGCATAAAATTCACAAATTTCATCAAACGTTTGCATAAAAATCAATAATTTCATCGATCAGGTTCAGAAAAATGAAATTTCATCGATCGAGCATGAAAAAAATCATGAATTTCGGCGATCAAGTGCATAAAAATCTTGAACTTCGTTGATCGGTGTGTAAAAATCATGAATTTTGTCGATCGGGTGTGTAAAAATGATGAGTTTCAATAATCAGGCACAGCAAAAACATGAATTTTGTGGATCAGGGAGGGGGAGATCATAAATTTTGTCGAACACAGATGTAAAAATCATGAATTTTGTTTATCGGTGCATGAAAATCATGAATTTTGTCAAACAGGCACATAAAGATCAAGAAATTCATTGATCGGCATGTAAAAATCATTAATTTCATCCATCGGGCATATAAAAATGATGAATTTAGTCGATCAGGCATGTAAAAATCACAAATTTTGTCAACGGGGCACATAAAGATAAAAAAATTTGTTGAACGGCATGTAAAAATCAGAAATTTTGCTGAACGGGCACATAAAAATCACGAATTTCTTTAATCGGCGCATAAAAATCATAAATTTCGCCAATCTAGTGCAGTAAAATCATTAATTTCATCGATCTGGTGCAGAAAAATCACTATTTTCGTCGATCTGGCGAGGAAAATCATGAATTTTGTCAAACGATCATGGGAAAAAAAGAAAATCAGAAAATCCTGCATTTGGTCGGTTTTCTCCATATTTTTCAAGTCAGTTTTTCAAGTTTTATTGCCGAGTGGTGATTGGCGAGTGCCTATTTTCACCTTTACCCAAAAACGAATAACATCGAATTAAAAGGAGAAAGTTATTAACTATTTACAGGAAAAAAACTTTAACGGCCATGTACTTAGCTGTACAAGGTCTTAACTCGAGCGTAAAAATGAGGAAACGTGTTTCCTTACGGATGCTCAACTACTGTATAAAGCGTCGACAAAAAGGGGTGACAATCCCATGCAAATGAACTACGAAAACTTCCAAAAATGAGTGTTGGAAAAACTTCTTCCAAATTTGCAATCGAATAGTGCCCTATATATGGCCAATGCTCAACATCACATGCCTGTTGAAAACCGCACTCCTGCAAAGAATTCTATAGACTGGCTGAAAAACAACAAAATATACTGTGGCAAACAAATACAAAAAGTAGAACTTTTCTCTCATAGAGAGTAATCGTCCAAAGAAAATCATCTATAAAATTGATAATAAAATTCTAGTTTAGAAGGTATTATTTTTTTTAATATTTTAAATGATAAAATTTTATCCGCCCTTCCAAATTATTTGAAAATACAAGCTGCAACTTATAATAGATAAAATACTCCCCCCCCCTCCCCCCCGGTATTTTGTTTATTTATTTATTGTTTTTTATTTATTTTGAATTGATGGTTCTCCATTTCAAAATTTTCATTTTATTTGATACTTTGATGGTCTATAGCTGTTTGTGAAGCTTCATGCATGTTTTGCTGTTACTGTATATTAATTTTTCAAATTCATTTTTAATAAACTTATGCAAGTAAATAGTTTTAGAGCCCTATGTTGTTTTCAACATATTCAGACAATTTCAAACTTTGCACTCACCAACACTTAATTTATAAGATCTGACTATTAAAAATCATTGCGAAAAAATTAACAGCGGTTTTCTCTAAAAAAAAAATTTTCTTTCTTCTATATGTTTTCAAAATACACCTCTGTACAAGAAACCCTATGTAAAATATGGATATTTATGTAAGTTGTAATCAAAAAATTAAATGTATTAGCAGCAGTTGAAATTTAATAATTTTTCAGAATTTACTTTGAAGAACAAACACTTATTACAGTCAACAGTAAACAGTATTTTATACAAAAATTGGGAAATGTTTAAGATGATTAAATTTGTGAAGAGTTAATTTTTGGTAGGAAAAAGTTTTGTGAAGTGTCCTGTTTTAATATGAAAAGAAATGTGAAATAACCTGTTTTAAAATGAAAAAAAAAATGTGAAGGATACTGTTTTAAGATTTAAAAAAAATTGTGAAGGATCCTTTAAAGGTGTTCTTAATTCTTCTTAAACAGAGCCCTGCAATATACTTACTAAAGTTGTATTTTTTCTGTGATTTAAGCACATATAAGGTATTTCATACCTCTAAATTAGTAATTTTAAATGATTTTTAAAGTCACAGGTAAATGATAGAAAAATTGAAAGATAAAATAGCTATTTGTTTACTTTTTAAACTCTGAATTTAAAGTAAATAAGAACTTATTTATTCATTGTATAGTAATATTTTAGAGCTAAAAAAAATCTATGTGGGTTAAAATGATTATATTCTTAAGTTTCGCGAGCAAATAGCAATTTTTTTACTGTATTTTTTAACAATTTTTAATGTAACATTTGACATTGAAACAATATAGTGCTTGAAAACTATTTAACAAGCTTATTAAAAAATGAATGTGAAAAATTAATATAAAGTAAATGCAAAACATTCATGAAGATAGAAGTTTGTCACACAACTGTTTGTAAATGTAATGAGAAAAAAAATGATAACAATGTAATAATACTGGCAATATGAATGCAATAAGTTAATGCCAGGGGTCGATCCAGGAAAATTTGGGGCCTATTTAGGTCCCTTCACAAAAATCAATTTAATAAAATGGGCCACTTCACAAAAATCAATTTGATAAAATGGGCCACTTCACAAAATTCTATTCCATAAAAACTTACTATTTATTATTTTGTGATGTTTTAAAATGTGTAATTTGTAAACAAACAAGTTTGCCAGAGAGGAAAACTTCCGCAAAAGGATTTAAAACAGGTTTTGTTTATAAATGCTTGGTTCGAATTTGATTAAATCGATTTCAACTTTCGTTACAAAATGTTATTTTTCACAAAAATATAATAAATTTCACAAAAACAACCTTTACTTTTCATAAAATGGGCCCCAAGAAAAAAAAACCTGCATCGACCCCTGAATGCAATAAGAAAAAGAAAAAAAAAACTATTTGTTTACTTTTCAAACTCTGGATTTAAAGTAATTAAGAACTTATTTATCCATTGTATAACATAAAACACTTAATTCAGAACTAACTTTCTGCATTTTCTTTTACAAAATAACATAAAAGTAATATTTTAAAGCCATAAAAACATGTAATTGGCAGTTGCTCTCACAAAGACAAACTAAGCACCTTACCAAAACGAAATTTTTAAAAAGAACCATCAAGTCATATAAAATAAAAAACAATGAATAAATAAACAAAACACCTAATAGTAAGTATAATATCTTTGATTTTCTGTGCCTATCTTTTCCCCAAATGCCTCTCGCTAATTTGTGCTTCGCGCATTGATACGATAATAGTTGGTTGGTTGTCTTCGTTGCGAAAGAAACAAAGAAATGAAAAATATTTTATCATTAGAAAATGAAAGATTTATTATATTTAGCAGTAAAATTGAATACATGTAATTAAAAAATATTTCCTCATTTTGAAAAAGGAATCTAAATAATTTTTCGAATATATGCATGTTTAAAATCTGAAATTATTTCTTTGTAACAAAAAGAGAAAACATATAAACCCCAATTGAATTTAATACATATGTTTTACATGTTTAGAGTATATAATTCATTGTTTTTGCATTTAAAAAAATATAAATAATTAGCCCGGTCACAAGCTTTATTGATAACGGCAACCGTACATCAAATTTTAACTGTAATTCCCGGCGGAAGAAGGTAGTGAATACTCTATTGCATTTGTACAGCTTGGCTTAAGAAAATAGTCCCATTTTTTTAAATCGGATTATATAAAAAACTAGAGTTTTCCTATTTAAGCGGATAGGTGGATTCACTTCATATAAAACCGATTAGTATCATATATTAATTTTAAAAAAATCCTTCGGGCGGTTTTCGAGATACGCTGTCTTACACCATGACACCATTACATGCAGAGCGAAAAACTTCCCATTTTACTTAAAAATGGATTTCCAGATCTTAAAATCTACTGCATGTAGAAATCTATAAATTTCAGGATAGAGTTAGACCGGAGATATAAGACAGCTGTCAAAAAATCAAAACGATGTACCTCATATTTGCTGAGATATTAAATGTCGGCTTTTCGCTTTTCCTTTGAACTCAAACTAGCTGTATATATGGAGTGACGGAAATCTTCGGTATTAAGCATTCGGTTTTCGTTTTTTTGCTGCGTCACTCGAGAAACTACCGTCTCTCATGATTCATAAACAATAATGCTTTATAAAGTCTTTATTTATAATATATATAATAATATGACCCACATCTAAAATTAACAAGAAAGAAAAATCATGTATCAAGCATATATTATGAAACACTTTTCAGCACATTCAGAATACTGCAACACAACTTCACCGTTTAATAAGGTAAAACATGATGTCAAAGTAAACAATGTGGAAAACGCATAACAAATTTAAAACCCAATCACCACCTGTATTCGGAAAAATATTCCAATTCTTTTGTGCAGACCTGTATATGGTCTTTAGATTTGTATATATAATACAGAGTATGTCAAAATTTAGTTCAGTTCGGAAGCGTATAACGCAGTTTTAAATTCCACTTCTCCAATTTATGCCAATAAGCGGGAATGTACTCGAATTATTTTGTGCAGCGCTGTATAGGATCTATATGATTCATACATACCAAGTAATAGGCATAAAATTAGTTAAATTGAAAAACGCATACCACAATTGAAAACGCACTTCCAGCAATTATTGCTCATAGACAGTACTGTAACAGAATCCTTTTGTGTGTTCCTGTAAATGAACGATAACTGCTATGCACCATATTCCATAATAAACATATCGTAGTACACCTCATTGATATATATCAGTTTCATTATGTTTTAAATAGAGTAACATCATTAAAATAAACTGCAAAAGATTTCCCTCATAGAACATAATGTATAACGACCTTGTTTAGAGCGACACTATATATGAACTGTAAATGCTACACACTCCATTTTCAATTGTGAACATACCTCAATAACATATATTAATTACATGACAATTCGACTATATTTACGCAAGTTAGAGCATGGGCAGATCGACAGACAGACAGGCGGCCAGACAAACTGTATTCATAAACACTTTTCAACTATGTTCGAAAGTTTTAAATATATACATTAATCCTACACTCTACGAACTTTTCTTTTGGAAGTGTGTTTTTTTATTCTCATATTTCGGATTACAAAATACAGATTTTAAAGAGTATTTCGTCACCTTATTTAATAGCAGACTTGTGTGCAGACATGCGACGAATATTTTTATTTAAATATAGTGATAGCTTGGAACTGAATTTATATATTAAAGGTTAAATTTTAATTAATTTATATATGCATCACTGCGCCATGCAGGGTTACAAAATATGTATTTATAATTACCTTATGTAGAAAAATACATTTTTATTACCGTTTTTTTAATACAACATTTATTGTTAACATACATTCATGGTTTTTTTTCTCCTTATATAATAACAAATTGGAAATTGTACGTTAAACGTGGCAAATGAGGTGCGTTCGTACTGTAATTAGTTTTACAATGTAAAAAAATCATCGTTATTATTTCAGTGAAATGAAATAAATCGTCTGTTAAGAGCAAAATGAGCATGCCTTTTTTTTTTTATTGCGTATGCCACGTTTAGAGATGCGAATGTTTTCGACACCAGACAGTGCAGCAAAAATCACCATGGAGATCTTGCTTTGCGAATAATTACCTCCGTGGTTTAATATTTCTATGATTTACAATGAACAAATCTCTTGTGTTTATTTACTTTAATGGATTGAGATATTCTGCTGTTAACCTCATTTTCACTGAAGTTCTCAGAATCTACATATTTTTTAATGTAACTCATCTCTCAAGCAAACAATTTTTTTGAACGATCTTTCTAAATATGTAACTTTTATGCAATTTTAATCGAAAAATTAATTTTTAATAAAAATGGCCGCTTGGCCAGTCACATGACTTGCGCTTTTACTATATAGATTACGTATGATAGGATTTAATAGAATGAAGAAAACTTTTATTAATATCTTTTTAAGTTTTGATTCGATCTTCATAAAATTTCAAATGGCTCGACAAAATTCTGCAACGATTATATATATATATATATATATGAAATTTCAAACCATGTTTTTCCGCTGTTATATGCGGACAGACGACAACTATAGGTGCTACGTATTTCTATAATTTTTATATAATTACAAACGCAGCTAAAAATCATTAAATTAATTTTTTACTAACTGTGGGAAGATCCACATACATATCTATCCATAAATACAAGTTTTGATACCTTATAATCAGTAATACTGTCTGAAGTCACCTTCATACACTATAATCCCTCCAACTCTCACCCCTCCCCCCCTTAAAAAAACTGTAAATAAGTGCTGCAAGAACATATTTTGTGCATTAATCAGGCCCTGAACTTAACATTTCAGATCAGTTTTCCTTATTGTCAATGAATAGTATATGAATATTTTTATCATTTCAATTTTAAATGAAAACCACGATTTCTACCCACCAAATGAAAATATAAAATAAGAGTTGAGGTAAATTACTTTGAAAGAGCATCTTATTTCAACAGATAACAAACAGGCAAGGGTCGCAGCGTACTATAGTTTTTATATACCGGGTGTCCTGAAATGGCCTGACTGATTTTAAATTTCAATAACTTCCAAACGGTTCACAGATATTTGAAAAGTTCTTGCAGGAGAGTAATCTATGATATCAGGAGTTTTTTTATTGCGATTCATGATTTTAGTTCAAATTATCAGCAATAGATGCCACTGCGAGCAATAGACATCTGATCAAGACAAAAGCTGAAATCACCCAGCTTTGATATGAAGGAAGGAGGTTCAATACATGGAGTGCGTCTCATTCACCAATAAAATCTTATTCAGAATCGGGCCCTAAGAACAGGATTGTTTCAGCGAATGAGACCTTTATTACCTTTAGAGATTCATAAGAGTTTTTCTCTTATTATTTTGTAAAATTTAAATCAGTAAAAATTCTATTAATTGCCGAAACGTCAGTGAAGGCTCATTGTGGAGACGCGAAAAGACTTTGGTTTCCGTCTGTCTGTCTGTTCCGCGATAACTGCCGCAAAAATGATCCGATTAGGTTGATTTTTGGTAGGTATGTCGGCGAGGTGCCCGGAATTAGCTGTATAGTTTTTAGTTATATTTGGTTCATTCGTTCGGAAAATATAGAACATTTCATTTTAGGTCATAATGCTTTTCAATGGGAAGTGAGATGATTTTTTTTTTATTTTAACATTCACCGAAAAGAAAATGTCACATTGGAATAATTGTAAATACTAAGTTATGGATGCTAAATTTACGAAATGGAGATTTTAATTTAATCCAATCACTTTGAAAAATTTTAAATATGTTTATTAGAATTTCTAAATTAATTATATAAATTATTGGGAAATTTTATGCATTAATTTGAAAGATATGAAACATTTCTCATTTTTTTACAAAAATTTCCAATGCATTTTTTTTCTTTCATTAAATGGTTGCTAAGCAACAATATTTCAAAGAATATCAACAAAGGAAAATTCAAGCGAATCGCATTATTTTGACGCGAAATTTTATTAACAAAATAGCTAATTTTCGGATGATTTAAGTTTTTAATATACTTTTTTTAATGAAATAGACAAGAATTTATTTTAACTACGGAAGAAAGATTACCAAATCGGTTTTCCAAATGAAAATAATAAAAACGTTGAATGTGTAAATTGAATATAAGTCGCATAAGAGGAATTTATATTTGTATAAGTATATTTTATAAACGAAATTTCATTCAATTTCAGCAACATATGATGTTTAGTGGTTGAAATATAAGTATTCTTTTAAAGATAGGATACAATCTCTTGTACAAAAAGATGGTTATTCTAATGAAATTAAAATAGTAAATACATTCACATATACTCAAGAAATAAAATAGCACAATTACTGGAAATTGAGAATATAAAATTAAAGCGACAACGGGGTGTTCAGGTGGGTGGAGCCCCCTGAAGTAATGTATTGTTATTCTGAAAAAAAAAAATACAGTAATAAGTAGTTTATCCCATCATTGCATAACATTGTGTTTAATGCGATACTTCTAAAATTTCCGGAACTTTCGATAAATTTTATATATTTTTATAAATGTATAAATAACTTTAAAAACTTGAATTTTAGAATAACAAGTATTATGCAGATAATGTTAAAAATTTGTGAGATTAATGAACAATGATTTGTAGAACTGAGGTTGAGGTCTCCGATCTGTAGATTTACTAGTTGCCGTAACGTCAGCTGAGGCTCACTCGAGGCTAACGAAAAAGACAGGCTACCGCGGTGCATTCCACTTATCTTTTTTTACAGACCGCTAGAGTGACGTAATGTTCTTTTCGTACACCTGCATTGGTGCATTCGAGCATCACGTGACTCCCACGGTCTGTAAAAAAAGATATGCGTAAAGCACCGCGGTAGCCTTTCTCTTTCGTTAGCCTCGGGCTCACTGTGGAGACCCAAAAAGTTCTTTCCGTCTGTCTGTTTATCTGTAGCTGCCTCAAAAAACATCCGATTAGGTTCATATTTGTTAGGTATGTTGGTGAGGTACCCGGATTTAGCAGTATAGTTTTTGGTAAAATTTGGTTCATTCGTTCGAAATATATAGAACATTTATTTTGATGTCATAATGCTTTCCTAAGGGAATGCAGACGATTTTCAAATTTCATTTTTAATTGAAATGAAAATGACACATTTAAATAATGGATTTAAACGTAAACTTATGGATATAAATTTTCGATATAGAGGTCTTAAATATATCCATTAGTTTGAAAATTTGCGGTACATTTATTAAAAAATAGAAATAATTGTTTAAATTATTGGAAACATTTTTGCATCTGTTCAGGAAACATAAAACATTTTATTTTCATATTTTCTACAAATTTTAATATGCAGTTCTAGTTACTTTCATCTTTAATTTACTAGTTGCTTAGCAACCATATTTCAAAGCGTATCAAAATAAAAAAATTCCAATAAATTGCACTATTTTGCCACAATATTTTTTTTCTTTAGAAAAGTAGCTTATTTTAGGGAGATTTTCAGTATTCTATTGAAATAGATGAGGATTTATTTGGATAAGTTTTCTCTTTAAACTACTTCAGAATTATCACCAAAAAATAATTTTCAAACGTAAATCATAAAACCGTAGGACTTGTAATTTGGATTTAAGTCTCGTGAGAGTTTACATTTGTATAAGTACATTTTTAACACTTTCCAACCTAGTTGAAAAGTGTTTATGACTTCGGTTTGTCTGGCCGTCTGCCGTCTGTCCGTGCTCTAACTCCCGTAAATATGCTCAGACTGCCTTGCAATTTTTATATGTTATTGTCGTTATCTATAGCATGTTCCCTATTTCAACTGAAGTGTGTAGCACCTATAGTTTTTTTACAGGGACAATCAAAAGAATTCGGTTACATTACGGTCTATGGGGGGAAAATCATTTGTGGTTTAATTAAATAATGATTCACTATTTTAAAAGCATTGAAATTTACATATATCACTAAGGTGCATTACAAGAGGCTTACTGCAGAATATCGTGTGTTTAGCAGTCATCGTTCATTTACAGGGACACACAAAAGAATTCTCTACTGTCTGTTAACAATAATTCATGAAAGTGCGTTTTAAGTTGCGGAACGCGATTTTAAATTTAACTCACTTTTTGTCTATTACTTGGTGTGTAAAAATTCTGTATTTCATATAAAAGGCAGCACAAAAGTTCGCGAACACATTTCCGTTTATTGACAGAAACTCCAGAAGGAGAATTTTAAACTGTGCTACGCGTTTCCTAACTAAACTAAAATTTAGCATCCTATGTAGTATCTAGACGAATCTATAGATCATATACAGGGCTGAATAAAAGTATTTATATATTTTTCCGACTATTGTAAATGTTGGAAATTCCTGAAATTACGTTTTTAAATATGTTACGCGTTTTCCAAATTGTTTACTTAGATGTTATCTTTCAGCTTATTAAACGGTAATGATTTGTAAAATTAATTTGGAAGCGTTGCAAAGTGTTACATAATCTATGCTTGACGCATGATTTTTCGTTCTTGTGTACATTAGATTTTATTCAATTTTTGCAACAGATGTGGATGTTTCGTGGTTGAAAAGTTAGTATTCTTTTAAAAAACAGGATAAAATCTCTCGTACAAGGAGACAGTTAATCTAAAGAAATTAGAGTAGTAAAACGCATCCATCCATATAATATAATCCTGAAATAGTGTAATAACTGGAAATAGAGAACATAAAATTAAAGTGACAACGGCAGAAGAAATGCACTTTTCATTCTTATAAAATTACAAGAATAAGCAGTTTATGAGAATATCGTTGTATAAAACCATATTTAATGTGACACTTTTAAAATTTCCGAAAGCTTTGAGAAATCTTTTATGCTTATAAATCTTTTATGCTTATAATATATATGCTATATAATCTTTTATGCCCTTCATTCCAAAAAATTCTATTATATCACTTCTTATTTAAGAACTTTTCTTTGCGTTTATTTATCCAAAATATCTGAAAAAAGTAAGTTCAGAAACATTTGTTTTATCTATTTGTAAAAAAAAAAAACGCTTTTATTTAGAAGAAAAATATGTGTACCTTTTCTCGGAGAGAATTTGTGTAGATAAAACATAAATAAACATTAAAGAAAATCCTCTTTTGAAAAGATTCAATAAAGTAATGTTGCCGTATAAAGGATTTTAGTTATACTTATTAAAATTAAATATTCTCCATTAACTTTTAAATGTGATAATTCATTTTCGTTCAATATTATAAAGATACTGTGATTTTTTATATGAATATTTCAGCAAAGTATTTAAAACAAACATAGTTTTTTTTTTCATTCATTTATTATTCATTTTTTATTCATTCATTGCTTTATCATATATGAATTTTGTTTTATTATTTTCGAATATTTAATATTTTTTACGTTTTGAAGTTGTGTTATTTGGGATGAATTACATTTTGTCGAATTGACATTCTGAATTTAAACTGAAGAGCAGTTGAATTAGAGTCAGGTGACGTTATGCAAGTATTAGCGCTGTAGTCTGCAGTGTAAACTCAAAGCTTTGCATCTACTAGTACATGGCGTAAAGCGAGATCTGGCAACAGAGATCTGAAAGAGTGCTACTCATGATATAGTAAACGAGCGCAGTATGGATACGAAAACATATCTAAGTGCATTTGATCGTTGGCAAACTGTTGGATCCTGACGAATGTGTCACTCCTTCTTGAAAGTCCTGCATGCACTGAGATTTTCAAGAGTCACTATGTCAAGGGCGTACCGTGAGTACGTTGATTTCGGTAAAACCATCCTGCGAGGGACAACTGAGTCGTAGACAATGGCGTGTGGTGAGCGCATCATCGATGACTAGCTCACATTGTAACAGCGGATAGACGAGCCATAATGCAAATGCTGGTGCACAACAACGTATAAGCAGCCACATCATCCAGAACCATCTCCTCCGTATGGAAATAGAAGCTATTGTCCATGAGGGTACCTCCTGTGACCGTACATCAGAAGACGCATGGACTCAAAACATCGCCACTGGACCCTACAAATGTGGGGAAAATGTTGCCTGGACTTATGAGTCGAGATTCAAGTTGGTACATGCCTATGGCAGGGTATGAGTACTGCGCAAATCCCATAATGTGATACATTCGTCTTGACAGCAGGGTACTTCAAGCTGGCGGAGATGTCATATTCGTCTGGGGACATTTTACATGCACTGAAATGGGACTCGAGGTACGTGTGACATCGTCCATCACAGGTCAACATTACCGGGATATGCTTGAAAACCTTGTGCTCCCATTTGTTTGTCTGCAACATCCCACTGGAGACTCCTTCCGTGAACAAGACAATGCACCGGTCTTGAATTGTATCCGAATGCTTCAATGCACACTTTATAGACATCAACTCGCCTCCCTGGCCATAGAGGTCACCTGATATCAATTCCATCGAGCCCATCTGTGATGTCATCGAAGAAGATATTCAACTCTCTGACACCCTGCATAAAATCTTCCTCAACTGTAAAGATTGTTCAAAGGTCGTGGATCATTATGCCTTCCCAACACTTTAAGTGTCTTTTCGAGTCCATACCGCGACGAACTGCCATGTTTTGACCAACTCATCGGAGCGAAAGGTGGTGCTACACCATAACAGACAGGTATCTCTAATTCAACTGCTGTGTATATTGTTTTATTTTTGTTTAACAAGAACTTCATTTTACTTCATTTGTTTCACTTCTTTCTTTTTAAAGTTTTACACTAAAAAAGATACTAAGAAAAAAAGAAGTAATTACATGCAAACACAGAAAAAAATAAACTTACAAAATATTCAAAAAAGAAAGATAAAGAAACAGACAAATTTAAGATATATATACCAAAAATTATGTTTCGATAAAATATAAAAGATGTTCCGTCAAACGAGAAAAACCTCCGTAGAGTGAGAATGCGCCCTCAAATTATATATTTTTGAAAGCCAAAATATGCACACCTCTCATAGGTTTTCTGAAAAAGCACAATTAACAGCATGTTGGCAGTAAAAATAAGTGTTATGACATGAATATCGGCAGCTGCAGGGGATGTTATGTTTCAATGAGGAAGTGCTCAAAAATACCTTTGTATATAAAATAACACCCTTTCACGTGTTTGGTTAATAAAATCATAAATAAGAGAGATAATCAACTGTAAATTGCATGAAGACTTGTTACTAAAATTATATTTGCAGTGACTGAAATACATATGTAAAAAAGAAAACTAAGAATAATAAATGCATGTATACTCACTTATTTTAATGCAACGCATTGTGCAGGTTAAAAACTTTTCATTCAAATTTACTTTCTACGCACCAGGTATAAATCATACTTTTAAAATATTTTTTCGAAAACTTTCATAAAGTACTTATTATTAAACATTTTATAAATACTGTTATAATATTGCTTCATATTTTGTTTATTTGTATGTGCTACAAGTGGAAATTTTGTCTGTAGAATTTATAGATATCCCGTAAATGAGGTATGCCATTATTTACTTGATTTGAAGCATGACACAAAATTATCTCACTGTATCATAGGTAATGATACACACACACACACACACACAAAAAAAAAAAAAAAAAAAAAAAGACAAATGTTTGCGAGCTTCAAAAATATAATATAACCACGAACGAAAACAAACAATAACCTTTTCTGATTTACCCACGTTTCTTAAAAACCTTCTTTATCATTATAAACAGTAGTAACCAATATAATTTCGATACTTAAAGAAATACTTTGTAAAAACAAAGTTTCTTTTGCTGCCACTGATTTTTGACAAAGTTTCTGAGTAGTTTTTATAGTGTATTAATCGGTTTACTCAAACCGGAATATCGGTTTTAGAATGCTACCAATTTTCGATTAAGCATTCTCAACTGAATTTATACATGCAAGAGCAGCAAAATAATGTCAATGTAACTGCTAATGGTAAATTTTTTAAAATCTATATATTTAAAACGCTAAGCGATTTCTTTCGACAATCCGTGAGAACAAACTACTGCATCAAATTACACCATTCTTTTTTTAAATGAAAGATATTTGTACACAGATTTGTTATCGTGCATTCGTTTGTTCGAAAATTTAATTAATTAGCCGTAATTTTCAATTTAACTTCTACTGCTGCTTATGACGTCATAAAGTCGACAACTCCCACTTTTGCAAGGCATGGAGTTTAATTCTCTGAACTCTGTGGTTCGCCAATCTTTTGACATTAGCTAATATCAACTAGGTAATATTTTAACATTGAAATATAAAATCTTAAAATCTTACTTAAAATTAGCTAGACTGTAATCATAATAAAATATCGAAACATAAACATATCAATATGAATAACAAATCTCACGTAAAATGTTGCAATTTAAATGATTCCAATTGAAACAAATTTTGGAGAGTTACCCCTGACGCCAAGCTAACATAAAAGTACCTATTTTATTTGATTTATTTACACACATATTCAATTTTATTATAAAACACCAGGTTGCCATACAAAGCAAAAATCGTCATTTAGGCGCCAAAAATTAACCCCGATGCGTCTGCGATATCTGCCCCGATTTAATCATAATTGTTTTGGTTGCACCACATATTGCAAAATTAATTAAATCCATGATTATTGTTTCTTTCTCAGATTAAAAATAAGAAAATTGGTACTTCTCTATTATCCCGTCGACCACTTTTCATAACAAAAATCTATCGCCAAACTGTAACGCCAAATAAACCGGAGAACGTTGCCATTGGAATATCAAAATAAATAAATAAATAAAATATAAGAATTTAAGGACACGATTGTTATTTTAATTAATGAAATAGTTAATAAATCAGTAAAACATAATGAAAAATAGACGCAAATGTCGAATTAAAAACCACTTGATGACGTAACAAACACATATAATGCTTCTGACATCAAGTAAATTGGACTGCATTTTTGGCGTTTAATTTTACAGTTTGGCGATAGTTTTTTGTTATGAAAAGTGGTCGACCGGATAATAGAGAAGTACCAGAAAATTTAATGCTTAACGAAATTCAATTATTTGATCGATCGCAAATTTTGGTTCTTTTCCTTTATACCGACACCATGGCATACATGTAAATGTATGCTTGGCGACAATGGTATCCGTATAACGGAAAAATACCCAATTTTTTTTTAGTTCGGGCTATACTAAAAAGAAACATTTTACAGGTATAAAAAAAAAATCGCCAAAAATGACTGCTTCATCCGCAGTTATGACAGCTAAGTTGGATAAAATCTAATAACCTGAATTTTACAACGTTTATGCGAAACACCACAGAGAACACACACGCTATTTTTATATAAGAAGAGTATATTTAAAAGAATAAGAGAACTAACAACCTTCAATAATATAATGCAGGAAAAAATAAACAAATAAGTGATTCAGCAAATCTTAAAAATATGTATTTCTTAATATAACTATAAAATGCAGAAAAATATTCTAATACCATCAAAAATATTCATTATCCCGTCGAAATTCCGTTCATTATCCCGTCGTCCCATTAAGAAAAAAAAACTGTATCCAAATTAGGTACTTTTCGGTTAGCCGGCGCCAGTAAAATATATAAATATAATATATATATATACGCCAGTGAAGTATATATATATACACACACACATATATATATATATATATATATATATATATATACTTCACTGGCGCCCGGCTAACCAAAAAGTACCCCCAAATAATTCGCCAGACTGTAGCGCCCAATAAACAAACGGAAGAAAGTTGCCATTAAATCTCAAAAAAAAAAAAAAAAAAAAAAAAAAAAATTAAAATAATTAGGAAAAGCCCCATTTACTAAAGTATCATTTATCACTAACTTTAAACAATAAAATTTACAATATATTAATGAAAACATAATCAAAAATAATCTTGGATATTTATTTATTTACATTATTTCTCTTAAGTATAGAAAATGAATAATTATACTGATTATGTAAAGGAACTGAAGAAACCATACAAATAAATTACACTTGAAAACATTAAAAATTTCCCTTATCTGCAGATTGATTTATCAACCCTATATATATAAAATCCTAATGAAACGAATTTGTGAAACGATTTTATGAAACGAATTTATGAAACGATTTTATGAAACGACTGATTAAACGACTGATTATGTTTCAGGGCTATTTTTAATAAAATATTAAACGCTTGATGGTAAAATTAATACCAATTGTCCATAAAAATCCGCGGATGTCAAAACTGGTAATAGAATTTTGAAATTGGATTTAGTTTTCGAGATATTAATTTTTTTCTAATTTTAATGATATTTTTGTAATGATGGCAACTAATTACTCAGTTTTTTGTGACAAAAAATGGGAAAAAAATTGAAAAGGATCCCGATAGGGATTATTGATTTCTTTTTATTCGTCATTTTCAAATTGAAATTGAATTTATCTTATATTTCAATTGATAATGAAGACAAGATTGTAATTAAATTATGTTTTTCAGGAAAATTTGAAAAAAAAATCCCATTTCTATCGTTAGGATTCAATCGTCTGTCAGCATTTAATTTAATTTATAAACTGAAAATAATTTGAATAAATTCTTCCAAATGACGTCATTTATGCAAACGTAAAAGAAAGGGGGAAAAGGAATTAATAATAATTATTATTTATTGATATCATATTGTTATTTTTTTGTAAAATTTAATTAAACGAAATTATAAAATCACTAATTCGGATATTTCAAACGAATATATAAAATAATAATTGCCCAACTGAACGGAAGGAGAATAAAATATCCTGCTTGGTTTTCTATCCTACTTGGTTTTTTCCGCCAAGCTTTTTAAAAAAGCGACAAGTCCCCTATAATAGAAAAGCACCAAAAGTTCATTGGATTTGTTTTCATAACTTTTGGCAACAAATCTATGTATATTAACGAATCTATCCCTTTTTGAAGCTCGAATTACGCCAAACCTAAAAGCAAAGGATCCCATACTGGAAAAGTTACCCGATTTTCTTATGGACACTATTCAAGTGACATAACATGGTGTAAAATTATCGCGGATAGCAAATTTGTTTAAATATCTCATCAATTGATGCCGAGCACAAAATATTTAATTGATTTTGTATGATAAATAATTATTAGAAAATTCGTATATACATATTAATTAAAATAAATAATTTACATATTTAAAATAACATGGAAATATGCATGATGGTGCGCTAAAATAGAGAGAAAATTAAAACCTGTTACTGAAAATGTCTATAACATAGTACTTTTCAATACCGTGGATCTTAATGTTATTCACAAGCAGATGAAATTTTTCTCATCCTTAAACGCAAAGGAAGAATAGAATACAGATCGTTGTTATAAAAGTCCGAGAGGTAGCCACAATTTAAACCTAACCATTTTATACAAGCTGATTTTCAAGTTGTAATTAATTTTAATTATGAATCCCGAAAACAGTCGTCAGTTGTCGCAATAGCTGTGTATGAGGCCATGATAATCAAAAAAGGCCCCATTAAAACGTTAAAAGCATGGCAACCCAATTACAGAATTACCAATATTTTTAAAATAAAGAACGCTGTCATGTTTTTAGAGGCCTTGAAGTCTGAGCGGGGGTTGGCGAGCGTAGCTTGCAGGGGGTAGGCCCCCTAGTAATTGTATAAAAAAATTCTTCATCTTTACATAAAAATTGATTAGCTTAAAACAATGGATGCGTTTCAGAAGATATGGATTTGAAACGAACAATGATTAAAGAAGACATTTTAAAAATTTTGATCAAAACATTTTAAAACTTTTTTTTTAAACTTCGAATTTCGACGGTGCGTTTGGGGAGATGCAATGCACATGTGCATAGGAGCCCATTCCATTGCATTATCACAGGGGGGGGGGGGGATGTGTGCTTTATTTACTATGTTCTTTTATTGACTGAATATGAGATGAACGTAGGGATATACTATTTGTATGATACTGCATAGGTCCAGGAAATTTTCTTTCTTGCCGTGGGGAATATGGCGGTAATGTCAAACTGATTTGGATTTTGTTTACGAATTGTTTGTTTGGAGTTTGCATCGGATATAGTACTATAATTCACTGGGGGAAAAAACATTTAAAATAAAATATTTGAAAGACTGCTCTTATGTAATAAAGAAACTTATTTTACTAATATTGTTATTGTAATTTTTTTCCGTCAAGTTTTGACGGGTTCCATATATATATTTAAAACGCTAAGCGATTTCTTTCGACAATCCGTGAGAACAAACTACTGCATCAAATTACACCATTCTTTTTTTAAATGAAAGATATTTGTACACAGATTTGTTATCGTGCATTCGTTTGTTCGAAAATTTAATTAATTAGCCGTAATTTTCAATTTAACTTCTACTGCTGCTTATGACGTCATAAAGTCGACAACTCCCACTTTTGCAAGGCATAGAGTTTAATTCTCTGAACTCTGTGGCTCGCCAATCTTTTGACATTAGCTAATATCAACTAGGTAATATTTTAACATTGAAATATAAAATCTTAAAATCTTACTTAAAATTAGCTAGAATATAATCATAATAAAATATCGAAACATAAACATATCAATATGAATAACAAATCTCACGTAAAATGTTGCAATTTAAATGATTCCAATTGAAACAAGATTTGGAGAGTTACCCCTGACGCCAAGCTAACATAAAAGTACCTGTTTTATTTGATTTATTTACACACATACTCAATTTTATTATAAAACACCAGGTTGCCATACAAAGCAAAAATCGTGATTTAGGCGCCAAAAATTAACCCCGATGCGTCTGCGATATCTGCCCCGATTTAATCATAATTGTTTTGGTTGCACCACATATTGCAAAATTAATTAAATCCATGATTATTGTTTCTTTCTCAGATTAAAAATAAGAAAATTGGTACTTCTCTATTATCCCGTCGACCACTTTTCATAACAAAAATCTATCGCCAAACTGTAACGCCAAATAAACCGGAGAACGTTGCCATTGGAATATCAAAATAAATAAATAAATAAAATATAAGAATTTAAGGACACGATTGTTATTTTAATTAATGAAATAGTTAATAAACCAGTAAAACATAATGAAAAATAGACGCAAATGTCGAATTAAAAATCACTTGATGACGTAACAAACACATATAATGCTTCTGACATCAAGTAAATTGGACTGCATTTTTGGCGTTTAATTTTACAGTTTGGCGATAGTTTTTTGTTATGAAAAGTGGTCGACCGGATAATAGAGAAGTACCAGAAAATTTAATGCTTAACGAAATTCAATTATTTGATCGATCGCAAATTTTGGTTCTTTTCCTTTATACCGACACCATGGCATACATGTAAATGTATGCTTGGCGACAATGGTATCCGTATAACGGAAAAATACCCAAATTTTTTTTAGTTCGGGCTATACTAAAAAGAAACATTTTACAGGTAACAAAAAAAAAATCGCCAAAAATGACTGCTTCATCCGCAGTTATGACAGCAAAGTTGGATAAAATCTAATAACCTGAATTTTACAACGTTTATGCGAAACACCACAGAGAACACACACGCTATTTTTATATAAGTAGAGTATATTTAAAAGAATAAGAGAACTAACAACCTTCAATAATATAATGCAGGAAAAAATAAACAAATAAGTGATTCAGCAAATTTTAAAAATATGTATTTCTTAATATAACTATAAAATGCAGAAAAATATTCTAATACCATCAAAAATATTCATTATCCCGTCGAAATTCCGTTCATTATCGCGTCGTCCCATTAAGAAAAAAACTGTATCCAAATTAGGTACTTTTCGGTTAGCCGGCATCAGTAAAATATATAAATATAATATATATATATGCGCCAGTGAAGTATATATATATATATATATATATATATATATATATATATATATATACTTCACTGGCGCCCGGCTAACCAAAAAGTACCCCCAAATAATTCGCCAGACTGTAGCGCCCAATAAACAAACGGAAGAAAGTTGCCATTAAATCTCAAAAAAATAATAATAATAAAATAATTAGGAAAAGCCCCATTTACTAAAGTATCATTTATCACTAACTTTAAACAATAAAATTTACAATATATTAATGAAAACATATTCAAAAATAATCTTGGATATTTATTTATTTACATTATTTCTCTTAAGTATAGAAAATGAATAATTATACTGATTATGTAAAGGAACTGAAGAAACCATACAAATAAATTACACTTGAAAACATTAAAAATTTCCCTTATCTGCAGATTGATTTATAATTGTATAAAAAAATTCTTCATCTTTACATAAAAATTGATTAGCTTAAAACAATGGATGCGTTTCAGAATATATGGATTTGAAACGAACAATGATTAAAGAAGACATTTTAAAAATTTTGATCAAAACATTTTAAAACTTTTTTTTTAACTTCGAATTTCGACGGTGCGTTTGGGGAGATGCAATGCACATGCGCATAGGAGCTCATATTCCATTGCATTATCACAGGGGGGGGGGGGGGATGTGTGCTTTATTTACTATGTTCTTTTATTGACTGAATATGAGATGAACGTAGGGATATACTATTTGTATGATACTGCATAGGTCCAGGAAATTTTCTTTCTTGCCGTGGGGAATATGGCGGTAATGTCAAACTGATTTGCATTTTGTTTACGAATTGTTTGTTTGGAGTTTGCATCGGATATACACTGTAAAAAATGACCAATGTTTCTTATTTTATGAAAATATGCTATAACCACGAACGAAAATATAATATAATCTTCTGAGTTATCCGAAATTTCAAATAGCATGTTACATTGTCTTTTGAATCCTCAGAAACGAATACATTTTCAAAATTTAAAGAATTATTTATGAAAACAAATTATTTTTAGCTGCCCGAATTTTTCAGAAACGTTTCCGAAGGGTTTTTATAGTGTATTAATTAGTGTACTCAGGCTGGAATACCTGTTTTTCGAATGTTATCCATTCTCAAGTACACGTTTTCAGCCGCATAAGTTAATTTATACATGAAAGAGTAAAGAAATAATCTTAATTTTAATGTTATTATTAACGCTGTTAATTTTGCATGTTTGTCTGTTAAACATTTTTTTTTAGCATGAAAATGTTTACTTCAGAATGGATAGCATTCGAAAAACAGGTATTCCAGTCTGAGGACACTTATTAATACACTATAAGATCCCTTCGGAAACGTTTCTGAAAAATTCGGGCAGCTAAAAATAATTTGTTTTTATAAATTATTCTTTAAATTTTGAAAATGTATTCGTTTCTGGGGATTCAAAAGACAATGTAACATGCTATTTGAAATTTCGGATAACTCAGAAGATTATATTATATTTTCGTTCGTGGTTATAGCATATTTTCATAAAATAAGAAACATTGGTCATTTTTTTACAGTGTAGTACTATAATTCACTGGGGGAAAAAACTTTTAAAATAAAATATTTGAAAGACTGTTCTTATGTAATAAAGAAACTTATTTTACTAATATTGTTATTGTAATTTTTTTTCCGTCAAGTTTTGACGGGTTCCACCTAGTGTTTAAATAATATTCTTATTCACAATTTATTAAATAAAGCTGTCTCTTTTATGAAATACATTCCAGATGAGTTAAATTGGAAGTTAAGATAATATTTAAATATGCTTTTAAAATAAAATGCGTTTTTATGGTTGAACGTAATATATTCAACTAAATCATGATGTTGAAATTTTATTCAAATTTAAAAGATTTTTGTATTAACAAAATAAAATTTTAATATTGATCAATTGTGCTGTACGGTTAATTATGGTGCTGTTGCTGAAATTTTAATTTATCATTTTCCATTGAACACAAAAAAGTTTACTTGAGAATTAGTAGTAGTCGAAAAACCTATAAAAACTTGAGAAAATTGAGTAATATACTATAAAAACTACTCCGAAACGTTTCCGAAAGTCAAAGGCAATAAAAAGAATTATATTTTTTAGAAATGCTTCTTTAAATCTTGAAAAATATAATGGTTTCTGAGATTTCTGAAAATAAAGAACGTTTTTTGGAATCGTTAGCAACATTGCAGAGGTTATTCTATATTTTCGTTCGTGGTTATACTGTATTTTCCAAAATTAAGAAACGCTTTTTAACAAAAATTTTTTTGCAGTGTACATCTTAAGTGATTGCCACACTCTAAAAAAAAAAAATTGTCCAAAAACGTGAGAAGTATCGGCAGCAATTAGTCGAAACACCCCTGTGATTGAAAGAGATTTTTGCGTTATTTGAAGATTTTCCGGAAAGGAGATTTTAGGGAATTTTGAGCTCACGTTCGGGAATATTTTGTCTTTTAAGGAAAAAATAACATATGTAAAAATTCAGTTTCTAATACGAAAAAATACTACTTAGCACAGTTGCCGTAACACCCCCGTGTTTTAACGAAAATGCATATTTTAATTGGAGGATTGCAGTTAATTTTTACGGTAGATTTGTGAATTTTCTGCATTTTCACGGGAAATGGGCAAATCGAAGCGGAAATTTTCGGGATTTAATTAAATATAATCAACGTAAATATACATTTAAATTGCGATTTTTTTTTCTTTTTCAAGTATGCATTAGGTTCCTGCGATTTAGGAAATCCGTGTAAATATAATTTGTAGATAAAACATAGATCATAGTAAATTAGAATTAACTTCTCATTTGTGGTGGATCTACCTCAAAATTTTTCTTGAGTAAGAATCCAAAAAATTCACTTGCGCCTAAAATAAAACGTAAAATAAATAAATAAATAAATAAAAGTCATGCACCTGTTTTAAAGAAAGCATCAACGGATGTATTAAAATTAATTTTTACTTTTTTCTTTTAAGCTAGTAACGTTAACACATACATTCATTAATATAAATATATATGCTTATGCCTTTGTGTTTGACAGAAAAATTGATAGAAGATATAAAGGGAAAATTGCTAATCTAAAAGTTATTGTGGGTGATAAATCGCGTGTGGTTACTTAGCAACCAATATCTCATTTTCTTGTCTTCACCTAAATCTAACATATCGCAGAACAATGAAAACATATTCTCTAATAATCTCTAATACTTAGTGTCATGCATTTTTCTTCTCTTATTGGCTTTATGGAGCTTCTTATGTCTAATACAGGAAGAATTTGTTTACCGTAGGTGCGAATAATGTAGAAAGCTTAACTTATCAATAATTTGCTCACTTGCTGCGCATGAAAGAATCGCATGATTAATAAAGATAATTTTAACAGCGTTTAGTTCAATTATAGTATGTGCTGGTTTGATTAAACAAAGTCTTTCGTATATTTATTCATCTGAATTTTCATATACCGAGTGAAAATTTATGGCTAGAACTAATTTGCGCTGGCAATATCTAACAGGAACTTATTATCTTAGAAAGAGATTATTTCTACTTCTAGCGAATAAAATAAATTTTTAATGAAGAAGCAAAACCTTCTGAATATTACTCAGGATAAGGATATAATATACTGACGTTTTATACATAAAAAGATGGATTTCATTAATAAAATAGATATATCTACATTATTGTGAAACATCGCCGATTGCATTCATTTAGCATAACATGTACTTATATAAATTATTGCTAGGAGTGAGGGACTCCAAGTTTAAAATTCTATCTTAATTTTATCTGAAGCATACAGAAGTCAGAAATCAGTTAATGCTTTTTACAAACTAACAAATATATATATATTTTTTTACAAGGCTATTCTTTTCAATTACTAACTGCTTATTTGTACTTGAATAATAATTGAGATTTTGGTCAAAATAATTTTCGAGATATCTGTATCTATATTATCTATCTATCTATCTATCTATCTCTCTATATCTATATATCCTTTTCTTTATATATATATATGTGTGTGTGTGTGTGTGTAAAAGGGCGATATGCGAAACATTAATTTGTTGATGTATTTAAATAAGTATAGAATGTTGAAATAATACAAACTTGGATTTAATTCCTCGAAGACACTTAATTTTACAATGTGCTATAACTATCGTTTTCAAACATACCAGAATAAACGCTTAAAAACAGTAGTTTATACAATATGCGTAGAACATTTAAATTAGGCCTAGTACAGACAATTGCTTTATTGACCACTTTTGGTCCAATGCTTCATGAGTGATGAAGAAAAAAAAAAGGAGATTGATTTTTTCTGATTTTCAAAGTCTAAAGTCATTACGCTCGTGATTCATGAATTTGGCTTTGATATCTCATGCAGTCAATTTATGGATAGTAAAAAAATACCAGAGAGTTAGTTGATTTGCTCATCGCGCACGTCATAAGGGAGATAAACCGTGCGAATTTTTTCTTGATTGAATCCTTTTCAATCATAAAACTATTTAATAATATGTCTAAAATGTATTATAAAAATATCTGTCGTAGCAACCCGATAGGTTACATTTGCATTGCATGAGATCTTTCGATTTTGTTTTGGGAAAAAAAAAAGAAATCTAATTTAATTTTCCATAAAGAAAAGATTTATAATATTAATTTTTTTAAACTGAAAATTGTGATTGAATGACTTTGGTGCAATATAGTAGAATGCCTTTATAAAAAAAAAAATGGCGACATACGGACAGTAAAATTTCTTTGAGCTAGAGAATTTGGATAAAAATTTGAGAGTTTACCATTATTTCCAACCTAATGTTTGTTTACGTCTTTAACTCGTCTAAGCGAATTCGTTCCGGTTAGTTTCGTCAAGTTCTGTAGCAGGGTTTGCTAATGGTTTGGACAAAAACTTTTAATCTAAACATTTGTTCTATACGTATGCTCAATCACAATCCATTTACTTACAATTTAAACAATTTCGAAAAATATTATTTTATATGGATAAATAATATTAAAATATTTCACCTTTTTTATAATAATTTTGGTAAATGCAGAAATAAGTCTTATTAATATATTCTTTACATTACGTTTTCAAGAGAATATATACTAAAAAATTTTATTACATTATATTAAAGCAAAAAAAAAACAAACAAAATAAAATATATTTGTTCACCATTTTAGAGAGCTGACGATATCTCATTACTCAACTTTTTTTTTTCCTTTTTTACGCAAAAATGGAGTAATTTAGTTACCATCTTTTAGAGAAAATTAGCTTAAAATTTCAAAAAATTAATATCTTAGAAACTAATTCAAATTTTAAAATTCTGAGAGCGTATATGACATTATCGGATGATTTGGATAATTCGTGCTGCGTTCCATTTTCTAGAAGGAATAGTTGTGAAATACAAACACACAAGCAGATTTTAATATAACAGATATTCAAATAATAAAATTATTCAAATGGTCACCAAAGTACCAAGTACCCTGAAACTTGTTAAATATGTTACAGGGAAATAAGAAAACTTTCTAAAATTCCAATTATGTAAAAATTATATTAATAATAACGCTTTAAATAATAGATCAAACTATTTTAAATTTGTTTTTCTGTTCTATATGCCATTTAATACACAACACTAATGAACGAATCTCCTGATGTAATTAAATATCATCAGCAATAAAATATTCCCTTGCGTAAAGTCTTCTAATTTGAATATGTTATAAACGGAATATATAGAATTTCGTACAGAAGTTGTAATCATTCTAATAAACCTATTTAGCTGAAATTCTCTTGATATTATCCGCAACATATAATTTTATTATTACAGGAACAAGAAATAAAAACACCAAATTATATTTTTGACTTCCATATTTTAAAATATTCTTTCGACACTATTCCAAAAATAATGCTTATAAGCTTAACTAACTCGGAGCTTTATAAACAGAAGAAATTAATGTCAGCCGGCAGTCAGTCAGCAAAGAAAAAATAGTTTAAACGACCGCCGACAATGCAATACTGTGTATGTATGTATTATTAATGTTATTATATATATATATATATATATAAAACTTATTAAGAAATTATACTACTTTATTTATTTTGGGGGGAGAAAATCGCGATGATGAATTCATCAAATTTTTGTAAAATTCTATAGTAAATCTATGATCGGTTAACGACGACTAATTCCATTAGTGAACATCGTCTAGAATAGATTAGGTTCAGTAACTGATCACGTCCTATAACGTGTTATAATTAAACAAATATTTAAATATCTATAATTTAACTGGTATTTTTCTTAAAATATTTATTTAATACTATACGAAGAATAATTGTTGTTATTTAGCATGATTGTGTTCAATTACATTTTGTACACAAAGTCACTAGACAAAAGTCACAATAAGTCACTAGACAAAAGTCACAATAAGTCACTAGACAAAAGTCACAATAAGTCACTAGACAAAAATGTTAACAAACTTGTTTATAATAATATAGATCTTTCACATTCTCCTCCTATAGATCCCCCACACAAATGAACTAGTGAAACCTATATTTAATGTCAAACATTCTATTAATAATAATTGAAAATTCTCATTAAATGAAATATAATATGGACCCAATTTAGTAAATGACAAGTATTAAATAAATTAAAAAGAGCTTTAGTTTATTTCCTTATTTAAATAACAAAAATCCTTAACATATTTCTATTTCATAATTGCCAATCTTCCGCTTTTTTTACTAAAAAATAAAATAAATAAAGTAAAATAAAATAAAATAAGAAATAAAACAGAATTTTAACTAGAAAATTTATATTAAATATGTTGTTCAATAAAATGTGGCTGAATTGAATATAGTAGTCATTTGAAATCTATATGATTTCATTCATCAAAAAAAATGTCTAGTTCAAAATATGTTTTTTAACACTTTTCAACATTTTAAATGTGTTTACGAATTCAGTTTGTCCGACCGCCTGTCTATCCGTACACTAACTCGCAAAAATATACTCAGATTGTCATGTAATTGATATAGCTTTTCTATTATATGCTCGGTATTGAAAATGAAGTGTGTACCATTTATGGTTTGTTTACAGGGACGCTCAAAAGCATTCCGGTACATTACGGTCAATGGGTAAAAATTATTTTCAGTGCAACTTAATGATGCTACAATATTTCAAACACAACGAAAATGATAGGCATCACTGAAGTGGACGACAACTCGTTTTCTATAGAGTATAGAAGAAGTATCATTTATGGTTAGTTTACAGGGATACTCAAAAATATTTTGTTGCTATATGGTCATTGGGGGGAAATTGTTTGTAGTGAATTTTTAGTCAAAAGAATTCCGTTACATTATGGTCTATGGGGGGAAATAGTTTGAGGTGTAGTTTAATTATGTTACACTAAATCAAATATATTGAAATTGGTGTGCATCGCTTCGGTGCACTACAAGTTGCTTACTATAGAATATCATGTGGATAGCATTTATCTGTCATTTATAGGGATACACAAAAAATTCCGTTACTTTCTGGCCGTTTGGAAAATTCATTAACAGTGTATTTTAAAGATGTTACATGGCTGTAAAAATAATGAAATTGATGTATGTTACTGAGGAGCAGTAAAAAATGCTTACTATAGAATATGGAGTGCATAGCATTTATTTGTTATTACAGGTCACGAAAGAGAATTCGGTTACATTAATGTTTATGACCAATAATTACTGTAAATGCATTTCCAGATGCGGTATACAATTTTAAGCTTAAACAAATTTTGTAATTTTAGCAGTGTATATAAATTCTAAAGCACACATACAGGGCTGATCAAAGAAATTCGTAAACATTACTGTCTATAGGCGTGAATAGCTTAGAGATGTTTTTAATTTTGTTATGCATTTTCCATCTTAAGTATATTTTGTATACTAAAATATGTTTGTAGAGCTTAGAAATGTTTTTAATTTTGTTATGCATTTTCTATTTTAACTATATTTTGTATACTAAGATATGTTTGTAGAATATAAATAAATTCATAAATAGGGCTACGCAAGAAAAAAAAAAAAAAAAAAAAAAAAAAAAAAACTTGATATATTTTCGTTTATGGATGGTATTTTCTGGAAGTGTGATTATAGCTGTGTTATGTATTTCCTAGCTGAATTAAATTTTAGCTTAAAATGCAGTGTGTATAAAAATATGTAGACCATCAACATGGCTGTACGAAAAATTTATAAGTTACCTTGTATAGGCGGTAAATGCTGAAAATAAATTTTCAAATGTGTTATGTGTCTCACCTGAATTAAATTTTAGAAAACCATATAGCGTGTATGCAAATCAGTAGATCATATATAGAGCTGATCAAAGGAAATCGAATATGCTTTCGACTACGGGCGCTGATTGTTGAAATTGGGTGTTCAACCATGTTATACGTTTTCTAAATTGTTTATTTAGATTGCGCGGGACTTGTTGAGCTTAAGTCGAGAGGTAGGCCTCCCCGCCCTTGTTTGACCTTGACCTTGTTTATTTAGATAGCTTTTTTCCCTTATTAAATAGTGAATTTTCGTTACAGTATTCTCGAAGTGTATGAAAGTGTTTCTTAATCTATATGCGACACGACTTTTCTTTCTCGCTTTCTATATATATATATAATGGAGATTGGAAAATATTCTGTTTATATACATCTTTATTCAATTAAGCAATTAAATTAATGATCCAAATATATATTTCAATTGAAAATACAGTGTTTGTAAATATTATTATTTGGGCTTTTTAAAATCTGGCAACAGTAGATAAAGAACGGCCATTTCAAAATATGAATTAAATCTCTATTCAGATAATGGAATTGTGAATGGTGTTGAATTATTTATAAGTAAAGAGAATATGCTACGGGATTGCAGGTAAATAAAACTTGAAAAATCGAAAGTTTCAAGTTTTATTGATCTGAAATACGTGATGTAAAAAACGATATTTATTGGTAGTAACAACAAATGTAAAAAAAAAAAAAAAAAAAAGTTTCAGGAATTATTGAAAATATTATTACAAAGATAAAACTAAAAGACTGCATTTATAAGCTTCAAGTTCTGGGTATAGAAGGCCAAATTTCATTTTTACTGTTCTTCAATTGATTTCTTCAATCGGTTTTGTTGTGCGTTTATAACTTTTTTAAAAGTTAGAGTTCTTTAGAGTCAAGATTTGTTCGGGATAAGAGAATTTTTTCTTCTTTGATTGACCGTAATTATGTTTTACAAGTTTTAGTCAGTACTGTGTGACTAAGATTTTACAGATCATTACGTTTTATCCCTGATTCTTTTATAAGAAAATATTTAAGAGAAAGAAAGCCTTTGAAAACACAAATTAGAAAAGAAATAAATAAACGAAAATCTCAAACCTCCATACAGTATTATTTCTTTATTAAAAAAAAAAGATTGTTAATTCTGCCACTGCTGTTCTTGGTATTGAATCGAGTCCTTCTCGTCTTATCCTGCAAAAACTATTGCATATAAAAACATGAAATCTAGTATTTTTGTAGAGAAATGTTTGCTGAACACACTGAAGCTGACAGTTTTTAAATCGTATATACTTTTTAGCTCTATTTGTTGAAATCAATCAAGATAGTTCAGTTACATAAGTTTTGTAGGATAAAAAACTATGCATAGCAATTTAACCATATTTTGCAGAAAAGAAAATTGAGAAAATTGTGGTGCGCTGTGCGCAATTATTTTGTGAATTTGTCTATTTTTTAAAATTTTCTTTTAATAATTTATTCAAAATTTCTTTTAATAAAGATTTAATTCCTATTTTGAAATAGCCGTTTTTTATCAACTTTTACCAGATAATAAAAAGCCCAAGTAATAGTATTTTCAAAAACTGCATTTTCAATTGAAATATATACTTACACGTTTATTGAGAAAAAAAAGAAGAACACTTGAAAATAATTATAATATTACGTATGAATAACATCTGATGATCAAAATTACATCATATTTAAAGCGGTATTACAGCATCTAAAAGAAAACGTTTCTTCTAGACTTAATAACAATATGTGCATTTTCACGCATTGAAATGTGTGTTATTGATACATGGAGCGCGAATGACAAAACCTGTAAAGGAAAGTTTTAAATCGAAAACTGCGTCATGGTTGAGATGTTTATTTTTTCTCTAATTTTGATTTTATAGATTATTTGAAACATTTATTTTATTTTATTTTATTTTCCATATAATAAATTTTTCCTCATGTTGCAGTATTTAAAAAAAAACCCTCAGAAATAGTAAATATATTTTGATTTCAATATGTTATTATTAAACATTAATTATATGATTTTTATGTGTAAAATTCGCGCCTTATGCAGCTTAACACGTGTATGCTTTTATAAATCATGACCCTTTCACCGTCTAAGAGTTTTCCTGGATTTTCATACGTAAGCTTTTAAATCCTAGAATATATACATTTTTTAATCTCAGTTTGTCGTTATAATATATTTTATATCCCCTCATTCTATATACGTTTCAAGACAGAATTATGTTGAAAATATTTTTGTCTGCAAATTTTTTAACATGTTTTCTAGAAACGGAAAAACACAAGCTAACAGTCAATGGATTAAAGCTTTCTCTAAAGAAAAAGTCCTTCATATTTAAAATAAAGCGTCCAGAAAACATAAATATTTTAATTCCAGTACGCAAAACTGCGTAAATTCTACTAATTTGGACGATCATAGTTCATTTTCCCAAATTTGCCTTTATTTTATTTTGGAAAATGATATTTTATTAAATTAAGAAGACTTTTAATATTTTTAAATTTATCTTGAAATGGTTATTTAATTTCTTTATTTGCAGCTTTTTTTACCCTTCCTTTTAAAACAGGGAAAATTAGCACATTTTTAGAGACTGTAGGAACAGTACGGGGATCGGCGAGCGGAGCTCGTAGGGGAATATTCCCGTAATATTTTACAATTTTTACTATAAAGTTATAAAGAACTATTTAAATTTGCCATACTGAATCTTTTTTGTTTTCTCGTGGGCATCAAAAATTTCCTTTTTTCGTCTGGTGAGTCGTAACACACTATCTATATACAGTCGAACCTCGTTAAGATGAAGTCGAAGGGCAGCAAAAATCTTTTCGTATTAACTGAAATTCGTATTAACCGATAAAACAGCAAAAGGTATTTAGATGATTTAAAAAATAAATCACTAAAACAAAGATGTCAAAGAATGTAAATGATATCTGCAGAGAAATATTTTATAGTCATTTTAAGTTAATCAGTATTTTTGTGCAAAAAGGTACATTTCTAACATCCCATAAAACATTTTCCATATAAACACAAAACCCATACTCACACAGATAGACACATGACGATAGTAGAACTATATGTACTGTAATATTCATATAAAAAAATAAATGAGTAAGGAGAAATAAAATATGAAAATATATTTACCTCTCAAGTTAGACTTTAAAACATTTCACCTGCGTTCGCATTGATCGTGAAAGGGGAAGTTGCCAAGAAAGGGATTAACGCCAAAAAACGACACCCTTTTGGCGATGAAAGCAAGAAGATGTATGCTTCAACTTTCTGCCTGTGGAACAATGGAATCCGTGCTCTACTTATAAATCCCTCCTCTATGATCCTCCCTCGTCCAGTTCAGGAAAAGAGATAAACTTATTTCAAAGTGGAAGGTCGCAACGATGAAATATTTTTGCTAGGTGCAATATTTATTTCATCTTAAACGAGAGAAGTTTCTCTTCATGTTCGTATTAAACGATGTAATTATTATTGTTTTACAAGACAGCGTGATGGGGAAACTATTTTCCTTCGTCTTAAGCGAAATTTCGTTTTAAGCGTTTGCGTCTTAACGAGTTTCGACTGTATATATAAAACGCTAAGGTACGTAGCGGAGAAAAAGAGAATATTTCTCTTTTGCCGATGGCAACGAGTGGTTTATTTTCACTAATTTGCGAATATTTAGAAAAGTATTTGAGGTATGGATTTAAAACTCACCACACATAATGTAGAACATTTTTCTGCATCCGAAAAATTTTGTAAGAATTGGCCCGTCATTTTTCTTATTTTTTGCAAAAAACTAGCTATTTTCTAAAAAGGAAAGAAAATAAAGTGCGAAGTCAAACCAAAAAATGCGCCATTTTGTTATTAATTAAAACATTAGCTCCATTGTTGTACCTTATGCTGTTTAACCCCAGTGTTGTCCGCATCTTTATAACGTCAATGTTACTGATGCACATATTTTGGATTTATAATATAGATTGAATAATAATAAATAAATAATAATAATAAATAATGATAAATTAATTAAATAATCTTATTAGGTGGAGATTTCCGTCAAGTCCTACCTGTCATTTTTAGAGGTTCAAGATCGCTAACAGTTTCAAGTTGCATAAAGAAGTATAGACCATGGTCTGAATTTTACATTATGAAACTTACAGAAAATATTCCTGGCTTTCAAACCGAGAGAGAGTTAGCAAGTTGGCTGTAACAGGTTGGCGAATGTCAAAGTAAAAAATTATTAAGTTGTCCCCAATTTGCTATCTAGATGTACAAGATCCAGTGCAACAACTTTTGAGTGACATCTATTTTAAGATAGTGACACCTCAAAAGCTTAAAGAACGGGCCATACTAACAGTGACAAACAAATTGTCAATTGAAATTAATAGTATTTTTCAATGTATGCCAGGAACTGAAAGGGCGTCATCATAAGTGATGATCCACAAGATCAACTTGCATATAGTGCAGAATTTTTAAACAGTTTAAAACCAACTAGAATGTCACCTCATAAACTGAAATTAAAGCCAGGAGTTATCCTAATGTTACTAAGAAACTTAGTACCTTCTAGAAATCTGTGCGATGGTACAAGACTTATTGTTAGTAACTTGTAGAATAATGTTATTGAAGCAAAAAAAATTATATATATATATTACTTCAATATTAATGAAACTTTTCTAATCCCTCAAATTCCACCACAAAAAACACCCAAAACTAAAATGCTTAAAACCCGATTATAGAAGATTCAATCCCAATTTTCTTTAATACTGAATTTGAACGCAAATTTCAGCATGAGAGTTACAGCTTAATAAAAATCATATTGTTTCAAAATGTCAGCCGCCCTAGAATTTCAAACTGCCATATCTCAGCCATTTTTTAAGATAAAGCCAAGACAATAAATGTTCCGGAATCATTGTATCATGATCTAACACTTAACGGAAACAACTTTTTTCAATTTATAATTTTTTATACATCTTTTTTAATTAAAAAAATAATTAACTTGCCGCTATTTTGAAACAAGACGGCGCAGGAAGCTGGCCAACGAACTCGCTCGAGACCTTGATATGTTCTCTGAAAGCATAATCAGTCACATTCATATCGGTTCATAAATACTCTCGTATTTATGAAAGGAGACAGCATAACAAATATCAGATTGTTTCAAAATCTCAGCCATATATATATATATAAGAAAATGATATGTTAATAGTTGATTTACTGGAATTATATGAACAAATAGACTTTGAAGAACAAAATATGAACTTTAATACAGTCCTAGAAATATAATTGTACAATACGTTACTAGCAATTTCTTTTCAGCTAATACACTTCTCGCCAAACATATGCAATATATTTATTTACCAAAAGACCAACTAAGTCTAACAGCGCCTTTACTGGATATTCCTCATTTCGATGCTTACTTCACAATAAAAATTAGAAGACTGGCCTTTTTCCAATTTTGAAGATGTTCAAATCTTGATCTCGCAATCCAAAATATTTATAACTCGTGCATTTAAGTCATGGATAATAATAGTACTAGCGCGTCAGTTAATTTGATGATCATGCACGTCTTAAAGGAAACGAAGTGTTTAAACTGAAATCCTACAAATCGGTCATGTTGACGTGATGGCGTTCCGACATCAACATCTTGGCTTATTATTTTTTTATGCCTAAACAGTTAACTTTTGAAATTTTTAATATTTTTTTCTTTTACATAAAATCTTGATTACGTATACAATACAGATACGCATATACTTCATCTATTTGACTTATCCAGGAGTTTAGTCCATAGACCACGGCTTCATGTACCTAATGCTTCTAGAATTACAAGAATTTGATTAAGCACATCTTCCACTATAAGCTCCTTTAAATCCATGATGAGAATTATTCCTATGTGATGGTTGTGAAGTTCTTTGTTCATTATAACTAGCATTACATGATCGTTGGCCATCATAATTATAATTATTTCGACCATGATAGTAACCAGTGTTGGGCATGAGCGCGTTCATTGAACGAAAACTCGCGAACTTAGTTCACTTTCTGTGAACGTGAGTTGAACTTGACTCACTTTTTGATAAACGAACGTGAACTGAACGAAAGCTCAAAAAATCTGTGAGTTTGAACGAAATTTACAACTCAAACTCAATTTTTTTCATGATTTATTTAAAAAATTTCCACCCATTTAGAACACGTTTTTCCCATTCAAATGCCATTTAGATGCCTACATGGACTCGAGACGGGTCGAGTCTGATCATTAGTTTTTCTGGGTCGTGCCCGGGTCTTGCTTTCTCTGGAGGCTCGGGCCGAGCCGAACCAGGCTTATTTCTGTTCATGTACTTTATTTTTCCTAGAAGTTTGCACCGACCGAAATTTTCTGGCATGGTCGTCACAACAACCCTGCTTGTATGAAAATCATTGATCCGCCCTGTCTGATTCATGCAAAAATCTGTTTAAGGAACAAACTCCTTGGATCAACAATTTTTGCCGAAAATACATAAATTTTAAATTTAACATTATTCTACAATTAAAATTTACTTTAAAGAATAATATGTATATATTTCTAACGGGGGAAGGAGGATATACAGTATTGTAAAACAAATTATAAGAATCTGTGTATGATGAAATCCTGTTTTAAACGGAAAAATTTCTTGATCGGTGCAAAATGGATATAATAATCCGTTTGAAAATAAATAATACTTTGCAAGAGACGACAGACATGGTAAAAAAGGAACTAAACCATAACGATTTTTTTTCTTTCCAATGGGATTCCGTCTTAGAAGGTTTTTCGATATAGAATTTTTCGATTTTTAAGTCTCCAAGCCAGATAAATGGATTAATGGTATTAATAATAATTCAGATATTTACATACAAATAGAGATCCATTAAAAAATCAATACATTTTGCAATAAGATATATATAGAAAGAAATGTGATAGAAACAGTATTTTGGAACGGAGGTCTCTGTACAATAGAGTCTAAGGTATAGAGGTCTGCACGGGCCGAAAATTCAAGGCCCGATCCATAAAAGAAAAATTCGGCCCGGCACGGTATAAAAACTAAATGTTCGGCCCGTGCCCGGACTGGACCGTACAAAAAAAATATTGGCCCGACCCGGTATAAAAGTTAAAACTTCGGCCCGAGCCTGGCACGTAGAGAAAAAATTATTGGCCCGATCCGGCCCGTCATAATAGCTAAAAGTTTCGCCCGAGACTGGCCCGGCCCGGAAAAAGGTTAAAATCTTGACCCGAGCCCGGACAGAGATAAAGCCCTGCGCGAGTCGAGACCGTGAGCTCGACCCGAACCCGAAAATTCTATTTGAAATCAACCCGCAATCTGACCCGAACCCGACAACAAGAATAAGTTCGATCCGCAACCCCCGAACCCGAAATTAAAGGAAAGGAAATTCTGTTTTAATGCAATTGTGAAAAGTGACCTACCTTTATATCTCTACTACCAATTTTATGTTTTTATAGAAAAAAAGGCAAGTGTTCAATATTCAGATATTCATAAAATTAATTTTTTAATATTCAAATATAGTAAAACCTCTGAATAGTAGAGACATATCGGAATCATTGAATGGAGTCTTGCATCGGGTCAGGTTGCACATAAATTTCTGTTTTCAGGTTTTAATGATTGTAATATTCTTTTTCGGGGTTGGGTAGCCTATAATAATTCTTGCTAGTCCTAATTAGATCTTTTGGAATTAGGGATGTTTGCATTTTCACAAAAAGTTTGAGTTCAACTATGTTTCAGATGAAAACAAATATGTTTTTGAGTATGAATGAGCATATATTCAAATTACTGCATGAGAAATAAAATTTATAAAAAATGTGAATATAGATTATTCTTTCTTTACGGTACAGTAAAGAACATTTTTTCTTCTCTCGGAATATGAAAAATATTGCTAACATTTAATTTTTGATACACACAAAAACACATGTATGATACTTGTGATAGTTTATGCAGACATACACATGTTGCATGTGTGTACATTGGGAGGTGCCCATTTTCAGTGATATAAGCAGATAAATATATAAGTATTAGGAATTGCAAAAGTGTTCGCTGACTAGATGGTGTACTTTCCGGAGTATCCATTATGAAGATCTTACTGTATATAGATTTTTATTATGAAAAAATATTTTGGATATTCTTTTGAAAAATCTGGTCAACACGAACCCGAATCACAAGAGTCAAAATCTAATCCGAACCCGAAAAAGGATAGTCAACCCGACCTGCAGTAAAAAAGTAGAAATGAACTTAACCCAAACCAGACTAGCAACGAAAATATATAACGCCAGTCCGACCCGAGCCGCTGGTCATATTCTCTTTGGTCTTCTTTTCCAAATGAAAATATTGCAATTTTCATTTTACATAGTAGGTATAGGGCTACAGCTCAGAAATTTTAAAGGGTGACGACAGATTTTTAATATAAACTTAAATTGTATGCATAGTGAATTTCATATGTAATGAAGTTAAGTGAATTAGACTTTTTAAAAGTTTAATAAAATGTATTATATTATTTATGATTTCAGAGTTTTTTTCTTTCTTTTTTCCTCCTTACATAATAATAGTTTAAGTTCGCTAGCCAAAGACATTCTCCGAAAATGTGAACCCAGGTACAGAGGTGAGGGGGGGGGGGGCTGAGTCCCTGCATATTCTTTATATAATATATGCATACAGGTAGTACAAAATCGAACTTTACGAGACGTTTTCAGCTTAGTGTCTGATTTGTACCTCTTATCGCCTTCAGTGTATTGCCCCTACTATTCGTATAATGATAATTTAGCAAAAATAATTTTCTAATATGTCATTTATTAAACGAAGGTTATAAAGATTGTTAATAATTGAGTAAACCGAATTTGTAAGGGAGTTTGAGTAAAGGGTGTCTATATGTCTAAGTGTCTATACTTTAGGCGTCTAGTTTTCTACGCCGAGTCTTGATGACTTATGTAATATTTCATATCGATTAGATTCTAATTTGATAATGGGCATTTTTTTGTATACATCCAAAATGTTTATTTTTATTTATTTTTTAGTTAATTTTCTTTATATGTGCTTGTAAATTTCAGCAAGATGAAAAATTACTCTAATTCTATTTTTTTTTCTCTTTCTTACACTTCTGTCTATACTTTATAACAGATACAGCTTATTAAAAAAATAAGAAGAAATAAGAAATAATAATAAAAAAACCCGCAGAAATTTATACGTTATTAAGCATAAATTTAACATAAATATTATGTACCATCAATTTAGAAAAAGAAAATAGCAGTTAGACAATTCCTGCAAGCAACTGCCAAACAGGGCCCTGACAAAGCAATTACTAGGGCCCAACGCATACTGAAACATTGGGCTCATAAAAAAAATGTGTATATCATAGAATAATACATTATAATAAAATATATAAAAGATACCACTATTTTCACATTTAATGTGCATAATTATTTTTTATTTCGCAGAATCTTTTATCCTTTACAATATTTTAAATATTTATTTTTTGCATTAACGGTGATTTTTGGGATCTTCGAATCTAAACATTCCCCGACAATTATATCACCTTTGACTGTCAGAAATTTTCAAAAGAAGTATTTAAAAACAGATCTAAAGCAAAAATGTTTTATTATTTTATACAGAGAAAACATTATTTCGAAAGGTATAGAGAAACTCGGAGCCCCTAACTCATACTGTACTTGCTGTCAATGGCGACTTTTATTGTTCTGGCCTTTATTGTGGTTTCTCTAATGACTTTACATGTAAAGCTCTGTATGTCCTGGAAAGAGGGGAGGGCTTCCTTCAAGTACGATTTTATATTATCTCTTGACCTATTGTTGAATCTACTGTCGTTTCTCTCGTTCTTTTATTTAAAACCGCAAGTGGGGTAGAAAATAATAGTTTTATTGCTTTAGCAAGACACCATTCCAAAACAGGCGATGTAGGCCAATTAGCGCGGGCCCTAGCAACAACTCCCTGCCCTGACAGCCAGCCTATTTTCCCGATGATTGCGTCGGTCTTGTAGCCAGTGTCAGATAAAATGAGAATGCCTAATGACACATAGGTATAGGTGCCCCCTTTGACGATACCTTTTACGACAGGCATGACTGATGAACCAGTCATTACCATCAAGAGAGCCGTTCAGAGAGGCTCTTTTGCCCATTGACTAGAAATATATATTTCTAGTCAATGCTTTTGCCTCAAGGCATAGGAATGATGACCTGTGGTCAAAAAAGAGTCCTTTTCTCAATTTCTTAGGAAAACAGGAAGTGCCGGCAGTTTGTAAGAACAGCTGTTTTTGATCAACGAAGTGATAGCTTTAACTTTAGTACTCGCCTCAGAACAAGACAAGAGATAAGACTTCTATGTCTTTGAAAAACCTCATTACAAAACTTCCAGAAAATATTTTTTCAGTTAGATTGTAAAAGAAAAAAAATGTGTGCAAGTTCAGATTTAGAATATTATGTAATTTCTATATTTGTTCGGTACGGTGTGGGCCCGTTCTTGTTCCTGGGCCCCTGGGCAGTTGCCCCCTGCCCCCCCCCCTCTCACCGGCCCTGTACGCGATGAATGTCAGTGTCTTCATATAAATGCATTGAAGAAGTTAATGATTACAAGTTATTTTTAATATATTTTTAATATATTTTACTGAAATTCATTTAAAAAAATTAATATTTTTGATAATCTAGGAGGAAACAAAAATGACATTTTAAAATATTACACACAAAACATAAAAAAATATCTCGTAAAAAATATTCTTTATATTAGAACACCATTTATTAAAATAAAAATAGCTACTCTAAAGAAACTCATAAAAAGTAAAAGTTTATTTTATTGGAATACATCATTCATTCAAATAAAAACAGCTACGATTTCTACAATTAAATTTATTATTAGATAAATTTTAGCTAATATAAATTAACAAAATCTGAAACCAGTATATTGAAATAGAAATAACATGAAGTGTCTCAGAGAAATACATACTTAAAATATACTCTATAGTACAGTTGTATATTTGACGTGAATGCATATATTGATAAAACATAAAGTATTATTAAATGAATTTCTAATTTTGTATTTTGTATAGGATATGAGATATGATGCACATTTAATAATTATAAAGATATGTATTGCTTCCTGGCATACGATACTTTAAATAGTTTCCTCCAAAAAAAATATCAAACTTCATTTAATGAGTACAATCTCCAGTATTTCACAATAAATTTAAGAGATTTAAAATTTTTTATTTTTCAAAGCAGCTGAAATTTATTAAGCATGGAAATGTTCTCTGAGTATAAGAGGGACTAGGATGAATTGCGATTCTAAACAAACATCAATTAAAACTATTATATATTTCTTTAAAAAAATATATACAGTGAAATCTGTCTAAGGCGGAATCGCTTGGGACTGAAATAAAATTCCGTCTTAGACAGATTTCCGGCTTAAACAGAAAAACTTTATAGATATCCCGTTAACAGAGTATAAAACATTTATTTGGCTAAAAATTAAAACTAGCATAGCTTTTATTTTTAAAAAAAATTAAATAAACATAAAATTTTTGTACATATTTTGTATATATTTATAGTAATATTAATTTACACTACCAATAGATAGTACACAAACACACTGGTATAAATCCAAATTACAGATTTTAGTGAAAAAAAAATAGTTATATTTACCTTCATAAGTGTCTTAAAATTCTATTATCTTAAACTTATTTAGAAAGAAAAAATCGAATATTGCTGTTTGTTTATTTTTTTCTTAATCGTTTCTGTTTCGGTAGCACATTGTATTTCACTTAACAATGGTATCATTTCATAATGTTTCGCTCTATGTAAAATTTTTGTAAAAGCTTTAGATTCTTAAGAGCTTTTTCACATAAGTTTTTAACTGGGATGTGCTGTTCTTTGGGTTTAACAATTGCAATTTTGTCTTTTAATGATAAAGTATTCGACATTTTTGATTTATTAACCATTTAGGAATAATGACTTAAATTATGAAACAAATCTTGTCTTTATAATCTACGAGTGTATACGACAATGATATCGTCTTGCATCTAGCACTTACTGAGTTAAACACAAACTAAATTAGTTACACTTTCACTGTCTGCATTTTCTTCATCTGTTGAAAAGAGCTTGTAGATATTTCGGGATGTTGTGTCAATATTATTTTTGTCTGAAATTCGATGAAGAATTGTTGTATTATACGACAAACAAAATTTAGCAGTTGACCAGGGGCGAAACTATTTTGGGATAGGGTGAAAGGGTGCTGAAATCCCCCATAAGGGTGTCGTAGCCCTCCTTTTTTAAACAGATCTTACCTTACCGTAAACCGAAGATTGAACTTGTCAGAAATCCAGTGAGCCATTGTTCCCCAATCAGTGAGATCCCCTTCTGACCTCTAGGAGTGGGACTGGACAATATATGTCATTATGGAAAGATGAGGTTACTTTCCATTTATATTTCGCAGCGGAATTTTCTTCCGTCTTAAACAGTAAATTTGCTACCTGGGACCCCAAAATGAATGTCCGTTTCCGCGTTACACAGATTGTTTCCGTCTTAGACAGATTTCTCAGAAATATCTATGTTTAAAAATGTGGGACTCTGAAATGTTTCCGCCTTAGACAGATTTCCGGCTTAGACAGATTCCGGCTTAGACAGATTTCACTGTATATATTATTATTATTATTATTATTATTATTATTATTATTATTATTTCCAACAATACTAGTGAGTTCCGAATCTTTATCAATGACATTGTTTAATAAATTAAAATGGTGGTTACAGTTTTATTCTATTTTTAAGGGGGAAGGGGGCTTAAAAGTTTGGGGTTTTTAAAGGTGATATTTTAACAATATAATAAATTATATTGATATTTTAAATCTATTGCAAAAATTTCTACTGATTACAATCAATATTGTGTACTTTTAGAGTATAAAAAGACTGATATAAAAATATATGTTCATCTAAATATTTATTAGGTATATTATGTAACAGGCGTCTTTAACGTTGTTTTTAAATTTATATTATGCTGCACCAAGTAGCACCTTAATAATTATTATGTATTTGTTACCATACAAACCATACAAATTGTTTAAGGGAAAAAAAAAAGAAAAGAAAAGAAAGTCTGGCTTTAAAGAAATGATACACAGATCCGGATTTATGTGAGGGCAAGAGGAGATGCAGCATGCAGCCTAGCCACGGGGATTTCACAAACTGTCAGTTTTGAAATTTTTTTTCTTCAATGAGAAATAAATTTTTTTATAATTTATAAGTAGATTATTGATTTTATAAAGAATTTTACTCCTAAAGTAATAAATAAATTTTCAATATATTTTTAATTCATTTTAATTTATACATTCAAAGAAATTGTACAATCCTCATTCAAACAGCAGTAAATTGAAAAGTGTTTCATTTTTCTATAAATGCAAAGTATCTTTGATAAAATGATGTCAAATTAGGTGTTTAAAGTCTGTTTTTGAGACTCGGCAGCCTGTGAAGGGCCGTCGTCAGGGGCAATAACTTTTAAGAATTAAAGATACGTCAACTTTATAGGCAAATGAAAATCTCTATTTGATTATTAAGAAGTTTCACGTGCAAATTTTTTCGATTCATATGCAAAAAGAAAAGGGCTTTTTTTATAGACCGGGAGGCGGCAGCACAGATAATCACCTCATCGAGTTCACGGCTGAAATTCTAGAATTAGTTAAAACTCGATTCGCATATTAAATGCAATCGGTCTGCCAAGTCATATCTTGGTGGAAAACACGTGAAAACCCGACTTTAGCGGTTGGCTCGTAGGTTTACCATTGTGTTTTCCTGCACCCAGTTCTCCATGTTTTCATACTTTTGGGTACAGGAATACACAATGGTAAACCTACGAGTCAACCTCTAAAATCGGGTTTTCACGTGCTTTCCACCAAGATATGACTTGGCAGACCGATTGCGTTTTAATATGCGATTCGAGTTTTAACTAATTCTGGAATTTCAACCGTGAACTCGATGAGGTGATTGTCTGTGCTGCCGCCTCCCGGTCTATTATGTCAGACATTTAATTTTTATCAGCGCTCGTACAAACAAAATTCGGTGGAGAAGGAACATGATTTTTGGGATAAATGTATTTGCTGCTGTAATCCGCAGTCCAGGCTAATTTTTAAAACGGAGAACATGAAATAAACTGAACTAGGAATGATTTTAGAACTCATCGTACAAGACAGTTTTGTTTTAAACATATAAACACACTAGAGCATTTCAAAGATTTTAACATTTAAGAAATATTGAATACTGAAAAATAAGTTTCTACCGCTATAGTTCAAAATCGGAAAATTAAACAGCTCATTTTTTTAATTCGTCTTAAACATATATCATAAATTTGAAACGCATGAATGTAAAAATAAATAAATAAAATAAAACAAAAATTGTCTTTTCCGGGGATTAAGGGTAAGAGAAACAGAGATATCCTTAGAAATTTTATTTGTTATTCTTTCTCTGTGTGTTTAATTATTTTAAGTTACTTAGGATGAATAAAGTTTACCCCTTGTTTAACAAATTAGAGACGAATAAAATTTAATTTAATTTCAAGATACAGCTGGCAGATATTTTCCTTCCGAGACGATGTCTATATTTATTTGTATGTGTAAAATAATTAATGAAAACTAATGATATAATTCTAATTTACAATCACCTTTTTGTATAAATGAAAAAGTATAAAAAACAAAATAATAAAAATAAATTTTTAGTACCATTGAACGATTGAAAATATGTCTTCCATGTTCGTTAGATTTGAACTTTATTTTTCTTTCGCTTTAAATACAATTATTTCATAAAAAGTTAAATTTTTTAAGAAAAAACACGTCAACTTACATAGATAGTAGACAGTGAAGTAGTGATAGTAGACAGTAGGTAGAAATAGACAGTGATAGTTCAAATAAAAAAATAAATAAATAAATAAATATGCAACTTAAATAGAAATAAGATAGATAAACAATTATACAACTTAAAAAGAAATTAGATCAGGAAATAATGTGCAAGACTCACTAAAAAAGACTAATGTTACTGTAGATTGAACAAGATTATAAGTACTTGACGAGCAGCCAGTCATCATTAACTCAAAATGGCTGCTACATCTATACAAACATTGCTTTAAAAAAATGATAGTAGGGAAATAAATTGATTAGAGCTGCCATCTATATATATGTATTAATTCAGGAATAATAGCGATTTAAAAATCCGTGCATTTTTTGAAAAAAAATGGGTCGGGCCAAATTTTACTGATATTTTTACTGGACAAGCCTGAGCCGTGCCGGTCAAATGATTTTTATATGAGCTGGGGCTGAAAATTTCTGCCTGTTCAGACCTCAAGAAGAATGCAGTCCAGCCCCGACGTGGGCCGGAAAATAAATCTAGTCTAGGCCCACCTGGGTCCGAATCTCTAGGAAAGTAATCCCCAAACCAAACTCGGACCGAGTGTCCGGAAGGAAAATTGGGCCGGGCCCATGAAGACCCTTGCATCGAATAATCAAAAGTTTAGTTCACAAAATTTAGTAAATTTGGACGATAAAATTCAAATTCATTAAAAAAAAAAAAAAAAAAAAAAAAAAAAAAAAAAAAAAAAAAACGAGTTTTTAGTGAACTTTGTTCATTTTTATAATTGAGTTTGAGTTGAGCGAGTTCGTTTGAAAAAATTTGAGTTTGAACGTGAACTTGGCTCATTTTTGAGAAATTGAACTTGAGTTTGAACTGTTCGTTTTTTTCGAGAGCGTGCCCAACACTGATAGTAACCTCTATTCATGTACCTAGGAGAAAAATTTGGATTAAACCTTGCTTTTGAATTAGATGAAGCATTTTCTGTTATGTCTTGAGGTATCAAAGAATCTTTAGTCTCAAAGTTTTCAGGAATCCCAGATTCATTTTGGTAAGAATTCTCGGAACACTGTTTCCCATATCTATATTTATTGTAATTTCCATGGTTAAATGACTGTTTAAAATATCTTTGGCCATATCTATTATTGCTTCTGTTATCAAATGGTATATTAAAATTTCTGTTCTTTCCCTTATGATCAAAATTCCTACTGCGATCTTTTACATAGTCTTTTCTACCATCAATTTTCTTTATTACTAATAATTCCTCTATGAAATGCGTCGTTGTATCCGCAGGTAAATTATTCCTGATTTGGTTAACTACAGTTAATTCCGATAATTCTTCAAAGTTATCTACTTGAAGACCTTCAATCCATTGTTGAAAATACACCTTGATCTCATAAGCGAAATCTCGCCAATTAGCCGATGGCTCCTTTTTAGATGAGAAAAATTTTAGCCTAAACTCTTATGGCGATAGTTTGTAGCGTTTTAGTATAATATTTTTTATGTAATCATAATCGTGATTTTCGGGTTCGTTTTCTAATGTTATTATATTGATCACATCTAATGGCATTAGATTAATTAAATAGTTTACCCATTCTTTTTTATCAATGCCCATTTGCGCCATTTGCCTTTCGTACATAGCCAAATATAAAGTAATATCATTTGAACTTTCGTATTTTGTTAATAATCTAAGCAATTCAAATTGCTTACCTGGATTTGTCCTTGGGTTTTCATCAATGTGTTCTCTTGAATTTTCTTGTATCTGCATTTTCTTAATTTCAAAATCTCTTTCGTGGTCTTTTTGCTCCAATTCTACTTTCCATTTTCTCTCTTCCATTTCCATTTTCAATTTCTTTTCTTCAACCTCTGCTTCTAATTTTTTCTCTTCAATCTGCAGTCGCCATTTCCTTTCTTCTAGTTCTGCTTGTAATTTCTTCTCTTCTAGTTCTGCTTCTGCTTGTAATTTCTTCTCTTCTAGTTCTACTTCTGCTTGTAATTTCTTCTCTTCTAGTTCTGCTTTCTTTTTTCTAGCTGCTATAACTACTTCTAACCGATCTTTTATAAAATCTTCTTCGTAACTCTCCCAGCTTTTGATCAGCTTTATTAGGACAGGTATTGTCGGTTTTTCTGGTACTTCAATTCCGCATTTCTCGCAGAGATTTATTAGATCAATTCTCTTAGCTTTATTTAGAGTTCCCATGTTTTTCTTTCAAAACTGTACTTGGAGTAATACGATTATGGTTTTCACCTTGCTAATTTGTAACCCAACTTTTGATACTGGCGTTTTACAACAATTTAGCTTTGGTTTCCATTTCACTACTAGTTGCTTTTACTTTTAATATCCTGGTAGTGAAAGTTGTTCTTCCTTTTAATTATCCTGGCATCCGAGCCCCCATATTTGTAAGAAAATGATATGTTAATAGTTGATTTACTGGAATTATATGAACAAATAGACTTTGAATAACAGAAAATGAACTTTATTACAGTCCTAGAAATATAATTCTACAATACTTTACTAGCAATTTCTTTTCAGCTAATACACTTCTCGCCAAACATATGCAATATATTTATTTACCAAAAGACCAACTAGGCCTAACAGCGCCTTTACTAGATATTTCTCATTTCGATGCTTACTTCACAATAAAAATTAGAAGGCTGGCCTTTTTCCAATTTTGAAGATGTTCAAATCTTGATCTCGCGATCCAAAATACTTATAACTCGTGCATCTAAATCATGGATATAATAATAGTACTAGCGCGTCAGTTAATTTAATGATCATGCACATCATAAAGGAAACGAAGTGTTTAAACTGAAATCATATATATATATATATATATATAATATATATATATATATATCAACATTTGAACGAAGGGTGGTTTGGGGGTCTGGGGGTCATGATCGGTGAAAATATACCAAAACATTTTGGAATTGGTTTTCTCCAAACGGCTGCAATAGGTAGCTTTTGTAATGAAAGTTACTTAAAATGAATGTAATTAGCATGAGCTACGTAGTAAGTATAAAACTTAATAATATAATAATGCAGAATTTCCAAGTTCTAAAGATAAAAAAATCAAGATATTTTCTTTATGAGATCGGATTTTTCCTTAATGTAAACAGCTTTATATCCTTTTAAAATATAAATATGCATAATGTAAATTTAAATAATTTTAAATAATGTTTGATTAGTGTTGAAGATTTAAAAAAAAAAAAACTTTTGACATGCAAATGACATTTTGGATATTTGAACATAATTTTAGATTAATTATAAATAACACGACAGATTTTGCTTCTGCATAAAAAATGTATAAAACACTAATGACGTTTTTTAAAAAAAATGCCCATCGCAATTTTTTGTAAAAATCATAATTGGAATAATAGTTGTACTCGTATATCTCGGGCCACACATAAAAGATTTGTGGGCGGCAGTTTGAGTGTGACTGATTTAACGTTTAAATCATCACACTACCACTCTACCACTCTAAATAATCAGTTAAATATATCATTCTACCTAATATAATTACGTTTATGATACATTTGCGTGTTATTTTACTTGAGGCATACAGATGCATTAATACACGCTTACAGCTCATATGTCCTTTAACTAATTATTGTAAAATAACATAATACTAAACTTAATAGATTAGCCCTGCTATGAATCCCTTCAAGGTTATTCCAAAAATCTATCAACCACTTCAACGGCCGCCTATATAGGGAAACAATGTTGTTAAAAAAATACTTAAAATCTAAAGTAGGTTCTGGAAAAGTTTTTGAAAGCAACGTATATCGAAATAAAAATCTTATACAAATGTTTAACTAAATAAGATTTGTTAGTGTTGCAACATAATTTTATGAGAATAGGCGCTCTGTCCCCTACGAAACCTCTTTCAGGACTTTTGTGGTCTTTAAAAACATGCTAATTTGCTCTGTTTTAAAAAGAAGAAAAAAAATGGCTGCATGTGTTGAAACTCAATAATCATTTAAATCTCTTTTTATGTACGCTTTTCATGTAGAACAATACTTCAACGTATGAAAATGAACATACCGTTTTAAATATGGCATATTTTTCACCATCAAATTCTTTTCGTACGTAATAATTTAATCCTTTTAAAGCTTCTTTCTTTTCCAATATTAAAAAAATTCTCATTAACCTTAAACAGGTTACGCAAGTAAAAGAAGAAATTTACAAATGACATTACAAGAGGCGTTTTGCAGTGTATGGTGACCAGCGCTTGAAGTTATTTAATCTTGCAGTTCTTGCAGTTTTTTTCCCCTACAAAAATTGACCTAAGAAAAGAGCACAATACTCCTAGTATAAACGGCATTTTCTTTTCTTCGATGAATCTGATTACGTAATACGAGCGCGGGAGAATTGTTTCTTTTAGCAATGCATATTACATAATAACTCTTGAGTTACTTTGCTAACATAATTAGTTTTGATATTTCTGATATTGGGATTTATTTTATAAGCACGTAAAGATTTTTATTATTCGAGCCGGTTTATGTATATAAATAAGCTTTATTTTTTTTACAATCAATACGTTACCTACCTACAATTTCTTTCAAGAGGAGCATCTGTTACTCATCTTAGTCACAATGTTAATTTAAAATTCTTATCAGACGTCTCATTATAGATGTTGCAATGTTACAATATATTAAAAAATAAACTTAGAAATGATATTCAAACAAAAATATTTGTAACTTTTATTTTTAATTTAGCAAAAATAAGTTCATCAAATGCAAGTTTTAAAATAATAAAATCAGAATTATTTGACTGACTTCAACAGGAAAATATGCAAAAATTTGTTTTCCTACTTATTTATTTCATCGGACGCCCAACTCATCAGATATAAACATGCAGACTCAACTAGCCAGACATTTGAAACATTCGGCAATCAGCATTTCCCGAACAAGCCGGTTAATTCAGTCATTACAGTATTTTTTTTTTTTTTTTTTTTTTTTAGAGATATATAATTTTGATAAGTTTCATTAGAAAACTAAGTTTATATCATCTTTCTAAATTATGTAATATTCTACACTGTGTAACTAATAATTCTAATCAATACTTGTTATTATTTATTTATGCTCACTTAATTCATAAAAAAAACTTTGCTGCGCATTTTAAAAATCAATGACGGAGAAGGAGGTGGGGATAAATAATTTTTACTGGCGTCTGGAAATTTTTGTGGGCGACCAGATTTTTTCAAATTTGTAAAGTCTGACAATTTCTCATTTTAGTAAGTTATAATTAAGTAAAAACTTACTTTTTCTTTTATATTTGTGTGAAAGAATAACGTTTACCATTTATAAGCGTATACTGAGAAATATTCTAAATGTCATAATTAGCCCTTGTCTGAAAATCAAAATCCTTTTTGCCAACATGGCTCTAATATTTCGTAAACAAATTTTTCTTAAATGTATCACAGCAATAGCAGTCATCCGATATCGATGTTGCTCTTCCTACTGCATATACTGCATAATAGCCGTTTTTATATTTCTCGTAAACAAATTTTTCTTAAATGTATCACAGCAATAGCAGTCATCCAATATTGATGTTGCTCTCGTTATAAAACGTAAGAATATTTTTACGGATTGTATTTCTACTTATTATCATTAAGAATACACATTTTGATTCTCTGCATAAATTTTTGATAAAGGTTTTTTTTTTTCAAAATATTTAACTACTTCTTTTAACTGAGAATAAAAAATGTTGACTCCTAAGAACTGTTTTGTTATTCTTAAATACTGCATCGTCTCCAAGTGCAAGTGTTGAATTATTTTTTCTTATTATAAACATTTTCATCTGTTATAATATTTGAACTTGTTCTAATATCGAATATTTGTTCTAATATCTGTTCTAATATATTATGCAAGTGTGGCATAATATATATATATGGATATTATTTGCGCGTGCGTGTGTTATGTATAGCGACGTTAACAACATTATTTACAATGTATTTGACATCAAGTGAAAAACGGAATAAAATGCGCCATAAAATAGCATTGTAAGCTAGAATGCAATACTTTTGTTTTCTTCGAAATAAATGAAAAGGAATCATTTTTTTAAAGAGAAAATACATCATGATTTGAATATGTAAGATAAGGCTAGAAGGCTTAATGCTTACACTTCACCGCCACGTAATTTGCAATTTCGTGTCACTTAAAACAATACTTGTAACACCATCCGTTAATTTTTACAGAAATTGCTCCTGATCGCGAATAGCACAATGAGAAATCTGGTTCATTTCAACAACAAAGTGACAAAATAAATTACAAGAGTCTGCTTTTTAGTTTCTCGTCTAAAAATGCGCTACTACTTTCTTATTAAATATATGACTTTTATAATTTAGCATATTATCTAAGAGTTATATTGAATGAAAAGGCAGTAGCACATTTTTATCTCATATCAAAAACTACGTAAATGATTGAAAAATAAAAATCAGACTCTTGTAATTTTTTTTTGACACATTGTAGTTGAATTGGACCAGATCTTTTGATTTATTTGTCATCATTAGAATAAAATAATTACTTAATTTAATTTATTAAATTAGATTAAAATTAAATACATTTAATTAATTGTACTACTCCACCGTATTCTTTAAAAAACTCGTTTATTTAAAATGTATTAAGTACTAATCGACCACGATAAGTTGGTTTGTAAGTTAGTAAAGTTTAGACTAATTTATTCGTTGATGATGTGACAACTAGAACTAGAAAGTAATAGAATCTAGTTCTTCATTAAATAAAGTTTCCTTTTTATCCACCACGATATTTTAGCAACTTTCATTCCCTATAGAGTAGCAAACTCTTTAAGCTCAGAACAAGGCCAGCTATCGTGGTCGAAGAGTATTCGTTTGTTTTACTCTGCAAAAACTATTCAAATTTCTATAATCAAATTTCTATCTAAAAAAACATATATTACTTATAAAATATACTTAAATTATTTTTTTCTCTTTTTAAGCGTTTTAAAAAAACAAAGTCCCAATGGCTTGCTGACAGTGTATCTTAGTCGAAGAGAACTGGTAGTTGAAGACAGTGGTAGCGTACGGCCCATTGATGGAGTAGTACTAACAGCAGCCGACTCCAACAGAATCGAGCCTTATAAAATATTTGCCTTGGTCGTATTAACTTTTCGATATGGAAGGGAGGACGAAGAAGTCATGGGTCTGAAATTTTACACAGAAGCTATATTGCACTATGAACAGGTATGTTTTATGTAACTTTTAACAGATTTTTCAGTACTTTAAAATTCCAAAGTAAAACTAAAAGAACGAAAAATCATACTGAAAGCATATATTATAAAACACTTTCCAACACATTCAGTACAAACTATGTATTGTTGTTACTATACTGTAACAAAACTTTACCGTTTAATAAGCTAAAATATGATGTCTAAGTAAACAATTTCTAAAACGCATAACAGATTTGAAAACCCAAATTTATCAATTAGCATCAATGGTAGGAAAAATATCCCAATTCTCTGCAGCCCTGTATATTATCTATAGATTTGCATATAAACTACATAGTATGCTAAACTTTAGTTCAGTTAGAAAACGCATAGCACAGTTGAAAATTCCCTTTCAACAATTTCCGTCAATAAACTAAATATACTCGATCTGCATATAATTTATGGAATTTAAACCAAGCATTTTGCAGTTAGTTAAAAAAAAAAAAAAGTTAGATTTAAAAACGCGTACCACAACAGAAAACGTACTTCCAGCAATTATTGTTCATGTACAGTACCATAACCTAATTCTTTTGTGTGTCCCTGAAAATGATCGATGAATGCACACACTATAATATAGTAAGCCTCTTGTAGTGCACCTCAATGATATTTATAAATTTCAATATGTTTGGAATTATTGTAACATCATTAAAATGTACTTCAAACGATTTTTTCCCCCATATACCGTAATGTAAAGGAATTCTTTCGAGTGTGCCTGTAAACGAACTATAAACGCTACACACTTTATTTTCAATACCAAACATGTCATAGCAAACCGCAAAAACATATACCAAGGGTATATGGGAAACCGAGTATATTTATGCGAGTTAGAGCACGGACAGACAGAGCACAATTCATAAACACTTTTCAACTTGTTGAAATTAAAACTGGAAAATCCCTTTTAAGGCTGTTCTACTTTCGACACATTTTTTAATTCAATTTTGTTTTGCAAACGCATGAAATTGGCAAGTGTGTTTATTCAGAAACTATGTAATCGAATTACGTTTTACTTTTTTTTGTAAAGGCAGAAGATCTTTCAGAATATACTGTCAGAGTCGGTGTTTTCAACCAAATTTCCGACGCCTCAGCACACGTAAGGGAAAAACGTGACACGAATCGCTTATAACTCGATTAGTAATTTATTTATCTAAAAATGGAAAACTAATTTCGATTCCAAATCGTTCCAATAGTCTGTCGTGCTAATTTTATGCCTTTGCGTTTAAAAATGAGTCAGAAAATGTGTCATAAAGTTTCGCACTGTTAAGCTGGTCATTTGAGAAAAACCTTAAATATACTTTTTAAACTTTACAGGGCTTGATTATGAGAGGGCCACGTGGGTTGCAAGAACTCCAAAATGCATTTTGTGTACTTTCTGAAAATACAAATTTTAGAATAAAATTATGTTTATCGTCTATTGAAAAAAATTACCTTTCGTATTTTTCTGCACTAAACTACCCAAGTATTTGTCACCAACAACTGTGAATTGTTACATAAAATTCGAAATTTTGCTATTACATGAAACATGGTTCAGCTAATCTCTTTAGTCTTACAAGTTTATCTTAACTCACTCTACATAGCATCACGGGACATATAATACGTAAGATTTTTCCTACCCATAATAGCTTACTTAAAGTTTGTATTTTTAAATTTGTGAATCTTTTCCATTGAATAAACATAAATAAATATTTAGTTCTCTTATTATCTGAGATTTAAAAACATTTTAGCTGATATGATTTCAATAATATGATTTCAATAGTATATATATAAAATAAAATCATATTCTATATTTTTGAAAAGCTGATAAAGAATAATAATTTCTGAATTGTTAATTTTCACTGTAGTGAACTAAATGTTGTGATAAGTTTTTTTAATGCATCGTTACATTTGTCTCAAATTTGATATAATTTTCTTTTTTATATAAAATTATGGCTTAAATTGTCTACTGCACGTCAAACTGTTTTATATTATGAGTGAATTTTTAACAAAATATTATTTTGAGAAATGGGGATGTAACATGGTGCATGTGATTAGGCCCCACGTGAAGATGATCATGCTCTGTTTTTATAAATTTCCCTTTAAATCACAAGATGTTTCAAGAAATTCAGTTATTAGGTAGATTGCATAGAACGTATAATTTCTATCTTCAGCTCAGTTATAAGTGGTTTCCACTGTATGTATATAATGTACTTTAATCTCCAATCTTTATATCTGTTCTTTAAAAACTAATGTAATTATATAAATTTTCGTCCATTAAGATGAATTTTATTTTGCATAATACAGAAGTCCTATTAAAATTAATGCATATTTTTTTTAAAGGAATGTTTTAGAATGACAACATATTAACACAAGTTATGATAACAATTCGAGTGAGTAAGGATTTTAAAAGTTGTGTAACATAATGCGCAGAATATCACTGATACTCAGAGACATTGCTTATAGCTACAAACTCATATGTATCGTTCAGAAAATTTACTTCACAAGAACGTAATATAAGTACTGTAGTATGATGGAATTTCACGTTAATTCAACAATTTAATATCTTATGAGTTGTAATTTTCCAACTAGACGGAAAAAGTCCGGGCCAGGATTCGAACCTGGGATATCTTGGCTGAAGCTGCCATACTCTACCAACTGAGCCATCTCGGTCGAATCTGGAGGACCTAATTCATCCAGTTAACCTTATTGATCATAGCATCTGGTATGATATCTGAATCAGCTCAACAGAATAAATCGCAGGTAATTTGGAACTCCAGTAAACGCTAGATACGTGATTACACTAGATTAATTTTAACACAATTATTCAAATTTGTAAAATGCTATCTGATCCTGAAAGGAAACACGAACTACGGATCATACTTGGTGTTCAACATTTTTTGCAAAATTCCAAAAATCAAGCTCGTAGCACCATTAGTAAGGAAGATATTAAATTAGATTAATTTTAACACAATTATTCAAATTTGTAAAGAAATCATATGGATTGTAATTTTCCAACTAGACGAAAAATTCCCGGTCCAAGATCCGGTGCTGGATGAATTAGGTCCTCCAGATTCGACCGGGATGGCTCAGTTGGTAGAGCATGGCAGCTTCAGCCAAGATATCCCAGGTTCGAATCCTGGCCCGGATATTTATCGTCTAGTCGGAAAATTACAACTCATATGATTTCTTTACCAATTTGAATAATTGTGCTAAAATTTATCTTGTCTAATCACATATCCAGCGTTTACTGGAGTTCCAAATTGCCTGCAATTTATTCTGTTGAGCTGATTCAGATATCAGACCAGATGCTATGATCAATAAGGTTAACTGGATGAATTAGGTCCTCCAGATTCGACAGGTATGGCTCAGTTGGTAATGCATGGCAGCTTCAGCCAAGATATTCCAGGTTCGAATCCTGGCCCGGACATTTTTCGTCTAGTTGGAAAATTACAACTCATATGAATTATTTAGCAATTTGAATAATTGGGTTAAAATTAATCTAATTTAATATCTTCCTTACTAATGGTGCTACGAACTTGAATTTTGCGCCAAATGTTGACCACCAAGTATGTTCCGTAGTACGTGTTTCCTTTCAGGATCAGATAGCATTTTATTAAGTCAGATACATGTATAACGTATTTTCCAATATAAGCAGGGCTAACGCACGGATTCTGCCTTTTCGTAAAAACATGAAATTCCTTTGAATGCCTTTTTTATTTATATCTATCTCGTTACATTAAACGCATTCAGTAATGTGTTTGAAAACATCCAGTGTAGGTGTTAAGTACTATAGTATAATATAGGCTTTCTAAATATAAAAAAAGTCATAATTGGAAGTATTTTTTTTTCTTGCAAGCCATAACAAAAAACATTTCAGTGAAAAAAAATATTATTTATTTAAATATAAATTCATATGCCAACATACATTAATAGTGACTACGCAGTATATCAATAATTGTGAATGATTTTTGAAGTACTTTATTCGAACAAACTAATTAAATTTTGATATATTACTTTAAAAATTTGAAATAATAATAATTAAGTGCGATTATTTTTACATTTATATTTAATGTAACAAACTCATCTTTGATGTTTCATAATCATTATTTATTCATCATTACGATTTAATGTCGAATTACAAAGCGAAAATTTTCGGTAATGGAATTTCAAGTGATAAAGGAAAAAAGAATGAACTGAGCATCAAACATTCATCTAGAGGAAATTTTTTTCCCCGAGAAATATCTAACAAAAATACCTCAGGCAATTTCTCATGCCTCATTGCCATATATTAATTACTTGGTTTTGTCATGATATTAAAATATTGATTTAATCTTTTTAATTTTTTTTATTAACTTCACATCACATATCGACACTCAAAGAAGCCACCTTTTGCATAATTAATTAATTTAACTACGCGCGTATATGCTCATTATATCCATATTATCTTAAAAAAAACATGTGTCTCATACAGGTTTCATTAAAATAGTACGCTAAATTGAACAAATAAGTAAAAGAAAAGAAAAAAAACCTCTAAATTTTGGAAAAATCTGTTGTTGTAAATTTGTTTAGCTTAATTCTTGGTTAATTAAATTAAAATATAACATATTTTTTTAATTTTAATAAGATTTGAAGGGATAAGTTTGCTTTATATGAAACAGTCAAATATATTTATCTAAAAAAAATGAAAAATGGGCTTATAAGAAGAATGACTTAAAAATGTATTTTGATAAGCGTTAATTTTTCTTCATTTGCACTTTCAATATCTATATATTTAAAACGCTAAGCATTTTCTTTCGACAATTCGTGAGAGCAAACTACTGCATCGAATTACACCATTCTTTTTTTTTTTTTAATGAAAGATATTTGGACACAGATTTGTTATCGTGCATTCGTTTGTTCGAAAATTTAATTAATTAGCCGTAAATTTCAATTAAGCTTTTACTTCTGCTTATGACGTCATAAAGTCAGCAACTCCCACTGTTACGAGGCATAGAGTTTATTCTCTGAACTCCGTGGTTCGCCAACCTTTTGACATTAGCTAATATCAACTAGGTAATATTGTAACATTGTAATATAAAATCTTAAAAACTTACTTAAAATTAGCTGTAATATAATCATATTAAAATATCTATACATAAACATAGCAATATGAATAACAAATCTCACGTAAAATGTTGCAATTTAAATGATTCCAATTGAAGCAAGATTTGGAGAGTTATCCCTGACGCCCAGCTAACATAAAAGTACCTATTTTATTTTATTTATTTACACACATATTCAATTTTATTGTAAAACACCAGGTTGCCATACAAAGCAAAAATCGTCATTTTGGTGCCAAAAATGAACCCCGGTGCGTCTGCGATATCTGTACCAATTTAATCAAAATTGTTTTGCTTGCACCGCATATTGAAAAATTAATTAAATCGATGTTTATTGTTTCTTTCTCAGATTAAAAATAAGAAAATTTTGCACAGATGTCATATACGCACCACATTGGCGCGATTTTTTACCCCGCCAATTTCGCGAAATCTTTGTTTTTGAATATTAGTTAAAAATAGCATGAAATAATAGCACGTGATTTTTTATTTCAATATAAAAAATAAAATAACGTAATAAATGAAATAGCTTCTATTATTTAAAAAAAGGAAATAAAAATAAATAAATGATAGTTCGATATAAATAAATATTGATATATATAATAAAAACAATTTATAGAATTAAAAAAAAAGTAAATCAACAACAATATAAACAAAATAACCGGGTTACCATGTGAGGCATAAAATTACCATTTTGTTGCAATCGCGCCAATGTGGTGCGTATATCACATCTGTGTCGAAAATTTAATGCTTAACGAAATTCAATTATTTGATCGATCACAAATTTTGGTATTTTTCCGTTATACGGACACCATGCCATACATGTAAATGTATGTTTGTAAATGTATGCTTGGCGACAATGGTGTCCGTATAACAGAAAAGTACCCAATTTTTTCTTAGTTCGGTCTGTACCAAAAACAAACATTTTACAGGTAACAGGAAAATCGCCAAAAATGACAGCTTCATCAGCAGTTATGACTGCAAAGTTGTATAAAATGTAATAACCTGAATTTTACAACGTTTATGCGAAACACCACGAGAACGCACGCTATTTTTATATAAGTAGGGGATATTTAAAAGAATAAGAGAACTAACAACCTTCAATAATATAATGCATTAAAAAGTAAACAAATAAGTGATTCAGCAAATCTTAAAAATATGTATTTCTGGTACTTCTCTATTATCCCGTCGACCACTTTTCTTAGCAAAAAAATTATCGCCAAACTGTAAAATTAAACGCCAAAAATGCAGTCCCATTTACTTGATGTCAGAAGCTTTATACGTGTTTGTTATGTCATCAAGTGGTTTTTAATTCGACATTTGCGTGTATTTTTAATTATGTTTTACTGATTTATTAGTTATTTCATTAATTAAAATAAAAATTGTGTCCTTAAATTCTTATATTTTATTTATTTATTTATTTTGATATTCCAATGGCAACGTTCTCCCGTTTATTTGGCGTTACAGTTTGGCGATAGTTTTTTGTTATGAAAAGTGGTCGACGGGATAATAGAGAAGTACCGTATTTCTTAATATAACTATAAAATGCAGAAAAATATTCTGGTACTTCTTCATTATCCCGTCGAAATTCCGTTCATGATCCCGTCGTCCCATTAAGAAAAAAAACTATATCCGAATTAGGTACTTTTCAGTTAGCCGGCACCAGTAAAAAAAAAAAAAAAAAACTTTTACTTCTGCGTATGACATCATATAGTCGGCAATATCTTCCACTGTGGAGAGGCACAGAGTAACGAGAAACTCTGTGGTTGCGAGGATAAAAGAAAAATAATGTGTGCTTTATTTACTACTAGCTGTTACCCGTGACTTCGTTCACGCAACATTAAAAGAAGAATAAATGCGTTAATTAAGAAAAATATTTCCCTATTGATAATTAATAACGTAAATAATTAACTAAATCTTTATAAGATTTCATAGGAAACAATACGGTATTTCTTTGTTATAGGGACCTTGATATAACTCAGTCTTAAGAAAGTGAAACTTTGTACCAAATAATCGCTACAATGAAAATGCAACCAAATCAAAATGGAGGACCAAATAAAATCGTGGAAATCAACGAATTGGGTAAAAACAAATGTCAATTTTACCTGATAAACCATTTTATTTTCAACGCTTTTGTGAAACGTTTTAACAACCGTCCTTCAAAAATAATTAATTGGAAATATTATATGCTTTTTCTTTAAATTCAATTCTACCTCCTTGATTTAATGTACAGCTGAAACAAATCTTGTTTTCTAAAAGACAATATGCTGACAGACGAGTTTTGTTCTGTAGAAAAAAAATTGATTCATGAAGTTTGAATATGTGAAAGTATGTTTTTATTTTTCGGATAATTTACTGAAATCAAGATTTTGTTTTCACCATCTATTCAAATTGAAAATAAATTCTGTTTTCAGTTTTAATGAGAAAATGGCGTAAAAAATATATTGATCTGTTTCATTTCTCCTTTTCTATCCACAAATATGGAGTAATTTACTTGCTGCTTTTAGAAAAACTTCGTTAAAAATTTACAATAATAATAATAATAATAATATATCGGAATCTAATCCAATTTTTTAAATTCTGAGAGTTTGTGTAACATCCTCGGATCAATGATAACCGATGTTAAGTAAATCGCGTTGCGTCCGATCGTCTAAGAGGAGTAGTTGCGAAATACAAATAGACAGTCAGATTTTAATGTAATAGATTCGTGTTCATTTTTCTTTTCTTAAAATTATGATGTGATTTTAGAAGAAAAATCCAAGCGAAATCTTTTTTTAAAAATATAATTATTATACATTTTTCTATCTAATTATATCTCAGTCTTTGACAGAAAATGTCTTCTCAACGTAACTGATATTCATACTTCATGTATAACAACAAATACTCCATATTTGCTTTCAAATATCATGGCAATTCATCATCTTTTGAATTCTTTTTAATTTTCATTTTTTACGTGGAAATCGTTCAATTGAAAAATAATTGTTGCGGAAAAATTATTATTCCAGGTTTTGTGTTTATTGGCAACAGTAATGCTTAGCAACGTAAAATGATTAATTAAATTTTAAAGGGAAAAAATGTCCGTTTATTCTGTATGCAAATAACAAAATTTTGAATTATTAAGAAAAATATTTGAATAAAATAAACAAAAACCAGCCTATGTTCATTTCCGTGTTATAATCAACCTATATGCAAAAATACAGGATAATTAAATTCTCCATTTTGACACTGGCTTCAGCCTAACATTTGCACACAATCGGATTTATAATATTACTAGCGGTTACCCGTGACTTCGTTCACGTATCATTAAAAGAAGAATAAATGCATTAATTAAGCAAAATATTTCATCTCCGATAATTAGAAACGTAAATAATTAACTAACTCTTTATCACATTCCATAGAAGACAATACAGTATTTCTATGTTATAGAGGCCTTGACATAACTAAGTTTTAAAAAAGTGAAATTTTGTGACAAATAATCACGAAAAGGAAACTGCAACCAATGAAAAAAACGGGCAAATAAAATCGTGTAAATCGGCGAATTATATAAAAACATATGTCAAGTTTACCTGGTAAACCATTTTACTTTTAACCTCTTTGTGAAACGTTTTAATAGCCATCCTTCAAAGATAATGGAAATAGTATATTCTTTATCACTAAATTCAATTCTTGTGAATAGGGAGCAATTATTGTAGACCTAAATGCCAGGAGCTTAAATTTGCCTCCTTGATTTAATCTATAAATGAAAAAAAATCTTTATTTCTAAATGAAAATATGTTGACAGACGATTTTTGTTCTCCAGAATAAATTGATTCATGAAGTTTGAATATGTGAAAATACGTTTTTATTTTTCAAAAATTTTACTGTAATCAAGATTTTTTTTTCTTTCACCATCTATTCAAATTGAAAATATTTTTTTTTCAGTTTTAATGAGAAAAAATATATTAATCCGTTTTATTTCTTCTTTTTATCCACAAAATTGGAATAATTTAGTTGCCATTCTTAGAGAAACTTCGTTAAAATTTACAAAAATAAATAAATAAACAAATAAATAAATAAATAATAATAAAATAATAATAATATCTCGGAATTTAAATAATTTTTTTAAATTCTGAGAGTTTATGACATCCTCGGATAAATGATAACGGTGTTAAGTAAATCGCGTTGCGTTCGACAATCTGAAAAGCGTAGTTGCGAAATACAAACAGGCGGTCAGATTTTAAATAATAGATTCGTATTTATTTTTCTTTTCCTAATAATCATGGTGTGGTTTTTGGCAAAAAATCTCATCTGTATGCAACTGATATTCATGCTTAATAATCGGTATAGATAAAAAAAAAACATTTCAATTTTTCGTTTTAAGTATGTCGTGAAACTAATCTACTTTCTATACTTACTGATCCTTGCATTATTAATGTACGGAATTAATTCCCGCTCCTTGTAAAACACATTTGAAAATTCCCGTTTTATTTCAAATATGACGTCACATTTTCCTCAGAGAAATCTCTTTTAAATGCCATAATTCTTGTTAATTTTCTTTTTCTGGCAATCAGGACGTAAATTTTAGTGGAAAACTCACATTTGTATGTAACTGGTACTCAAGCTAATTATTAATCAGTATCGATAAAAAATATTTCAATTTTTCATCTTAAATATTACGTCCATTATCTATCTACTTTCATTATACATTGATATTCATGCTCCTTGTATTATTACGACGATTTGAAAATACATATTTTATTTGTGACGTCATACTTGTCCAAGCCAAGGAGGATCCTTTTCATAGTTCCATGGTCCAAGCGAAATCTATTTTTAAGAATATAATTATTGTACATTTTTCCTTCTAATTATAACGCAGTTTTTTGACAGAAAAAGATCTTTTTAATGTAACCGATATTCATACTTTATGTATAATAACAAATACTCCATATTTTTGTTTCAAATATCACGGAAATTCATCTTGTTTTGAATTATTTTTCATTTTCATTTATTACGTGAAAATCGTTCAATTGAAAATTAATTGTTGAGGAAAAATAATTTCCGTGTTTTTATTGATTGGCCACAATCAAAGCCTTACCAACGATAAAGTAAAATGGTTAAATTTTAGGGAAAAATATCCGTTTATTCTCTATGAAAATAACGAAATTTTGAATTATTAAGAAAAATATTTGAATAAAATGAACAAAAACCAGCCTATGTTCATTTGAGGGTTATAATCAACGTATATGCAAAGATACAGGATCATTAAATGCTCCATTTTGACGCTGGCTTCAGCCTAACATTTGCACACAATCAGATTTATAATATTACTAGCTGTTACCCGTGACTTCGTTCACGTAACATTAAAAAAAGAATAAATGCATTAATTTAGCAAAACATTTCACTTGATAATTAACAACATATATAATTAACCAAAGCTTTATCACATTTTATCGGAGACCTTACGGTATTTCTTTGCTATAGGGGCCTTGACATAACCCAGTCTTAAAAAAGTGAAATTTCATGCCAAATAATATATACAATCGCGAAAATGAAACTGCAACTAATGAAAAAAGGAGGACCAAATAAAATCGTGAAAATCGAAGAATTCCTCTTCGTAAAACGGAAAACAACACTGGCAGAATTCTTCTATACAACAGTACATTTTAGATGGTATTTGGTGTACAATTTGTATATGTGTGCATTGCTAAATGGGCATTATTATATTGTCTATTTGCATAAACATATGTTATATATTTCTTACTACATTATCTTGTTTATGTATATATTAAATTAAGTGCTTCACGCTAAGTGGTGTAAATATTTAACAAACTGCTTGTGGATTTTATACATTGATAGCTATTTCACAAAGATATAACAATCTGATGCAATTCTAAAATGTAAATAAAGGTTGCTGGAAAGTACTTTAAATTCTGCCCAATTTAACCGCGATATTTTCTCTATCGCGTCAAGAACACTATAAGCAAATAAATACCGACGACACAAATCTGATGATCTAAATTTACATATTTTTGTTAGTATATATAAGATTATTTTAATTTATTTCATGCGCTTGAAATTTTTTTACGCTTTCTCTAGGGTTAGGTGTCGAATAAATGTACATTCTTGTTATTTTATTTTGCCATTTCTATTTATTCTATTTTTGGATATTGATTTAATTTACATATTCGTGTCAAAGAATATTTTTTAAAGTTATTATCAGGACTAGGATAGGATACGATTAGGGATAGGATTAGGAATAAAAATTGAACGACAATGGCATGACCGATTCAGGTTTAAAGTATGAAACAGGTTGTCTATTTACATCATGAAGCAATAAGAAAATTAGAAAATTATCGGCTAATATTTTTTAATATGTTTTACAGTCATAGTTGACATCAAAGGTGAGCGGGGAAATGATCATCTAAAATACCATTAAGTGTTTACCACGCAAAAAGAAATCTGTTTACAACAATGTATTTAATTTTGCGCCAAATTTCACTTGATTAAAAAAAAAAAAAAAAAAAAAAAAAAGGGCAAATTCACTATGGAGCTAATTTTAGACCCTTAACCTTCCTATTCTCGGAAATTTTCTACCTATATGTAAAAAAAAATTCTACTATATAGAACGCGCTTTCACGTTTATAATGTTATGAATTGGCACGATCGGCTTGTTCAAGTTTACACAATTCGGCTGGAAGAAAAGATTCATTACTTTTTTATTTCTTCTTTGCTTTTGCATTACACGAATTTGTTGGTAAAATCGATTTTCTTTTCCATAACAATGTTGTTTTTTAAGTTTAAAAAATATTGTAATTTTACTTAAACATTGCTTTAAAACCTATGCAATTTTTCTTATCCTACAAGACTTTACAAAAATCTATTATAAAACAACTTTAAAAAAAGCTATATTTAAAAACGACAAAAGTTTTTCCTATTTTAAAACTAAAAGAAATGTAATATTAAATTCCGGTTCGAAACGACGATTTACAAATGTGTTTCGATTGTGGGCAAATGATAGAGGAAAAATGAAAAATGCTGTTACTTCGACATAATCATATTAAATCTTTAGCTTTTATGAGAAAAGCAACTTTCAAAATTATAGTTATTTTTATTAAGATTTTCTGATTTTCGATACGGATAATTTTGCGATGCATATCATTGACATTTGCCATCCAATATTTTTTATTTTTTATTTTTTTTTTACTTTTTAAAATTTAAATTAAAAATATGGTAAGTTTATGTTAGCCGTGTGCAGACGATAAATCGCCAACCTATCCCATCATTTGTATTGAATTCATTAAAAATATAAATCTTTCACTCATTTCATTTAAAACACAGAACTTTAATTTACAACACATACATTTAAAATACATATATCACGTACATTTAAAATAATTCCTTTCATGTGAAAAAGAAAAAGAAAAAAATAAGACAAATTAATCACAAATAATTTGATAACCCAAGATAATTTTATTTTAACATCAAAACAAATCTGTTTTATTTTTCAATATAGGACATCATATTCGCTTGCTATCCATACTTACTCGTATTTATGCACTTTGTATTATTATCAAATATTTGAAAACGCACGTTTTGTTTCTAATATGACATCATTTCATATTCTGTTTAATTCTTAAATAATTCATTTCCTTTTCATTTTTCACATGGATATTTTTCACGTGAAAATAAATTGTTGATTAAAAATTATTACTCAGGGGTTTTATTTCATACTGGCAACAATAAAGTATTAGCAACGGTAAAATAAATTTAACAATTTAAAAAAAAAAGCTGCAAAACCGGGCCCTTTGGGCCAAACCAACCAACCATTTTAAAATATACGAAAAAATGTCCATTTATTCTCTATGAAAATAATGAAATTTTGAATTATTAAGAAAAATATTGAAATAAAATAAACAAAAACAGGCCTATGTTCATATGAGGGTTATTAAAAAATAATGATAATCAGCAGCAGATACAGTCAGAAAGAATGTAATTTCGAAAGAAGAAACACAATAAAAAATTCTGGTGAAGTGTGTCGATCATGATTTCACATTAAAAAGTCTTGTAGTCTTTTCTTATTTTATTTGACAACACAGTAAACACAAAAGTAAATTAAAAATAATTATTAGACTGAAAAATCCTAATAAATTTCAGGAGAGCTGCCAAGAAGCTCCATTTTTCACGATACAAATTATTCCAACTGAAAAATACAAAACTGTTTTCTAATCGGTTCGAGGTTACGTCACATTACGTAACGCGCGCCGTGAGCATAACCCCGCCCACAGAACATGTGATCAAGGATTTCGTAACATCCTGCCCCACCATGAACACATGGGGGTTCATCAAAAATTTTCAAAAATATTACATCATACATATATAACATCATATATATATATAACATCAATACAAGTAACCTAGTAGAAAACCTAGTAACCTAGTAGTTTGAAAGTAAAAAAAAAAAAGTACGAATAATACCTCAATTAACTAAATTGTACACAATTTTCAAATAAAAAATAATATTAAGGTATTCAAGTAGAAAATTTAACATAATATTATTCAAGATCAATATCTATTCCAAGTATAAGTTTTAAATTAAATTATGAAAAGTAAAATAATAATAATATATCCAAGATAAGATTCAAGAATGAAACCAAGTAAGTAAAACAAAACATTTTTAAAGTTTTGCCCAGAATTTCAAGAAGACAGTCAAATATAAAATAAATTATTTAAATTTAAAATAATTCAGGTCAAGATAAAACTGTCCAAGATACAACCATAGTCCTGGAAATCAAAGTTTGATATGCTATCTAGATTAAATCATGAACACAAGAAAATTTCAAATATTAAATTCAAGAAACAATGCAAATATATATTGATACTTACATACCTTCTTCAATAAGCACAAAAACAAATTACAATATCTTCTACTAAAAATATAAAAAGAAACAGTTAAAAATATTATTCATGTACATTCTGTTATCAGGCAAAGAATTATTTTAGAAAAATTCAAAAAGGATAAGTAAAAGAAATTAAAGTCCAATTCAAATATCATCAAGAAAAAATTTAGAGTCTTTTGAAAGTAAAAAAAAAGTTTTTCAGTTTTTCAAGTCACTAATTTCAAGATTATACAAGAGATTTATTGGTCTTTTAATAGTTGAATTGTTTGTTTTCACTTCACAAGACCTTATTTTTCCATCTCTTCCAACAAATGTTTTTGTAATTCTTCCCAACTTCCAGAAAGCTCTAGGTAAATGTTCATTATGCACAAGCACAACATCATCTATCTTGAAATCAGAAGTTTTATTTTGATCCGTGCAGTGAGCAGATTTTAAGTTGAGGAGATATTCATTCTTCCAGCGCTTCCAAAAATGATTTAAAGTAGTTTCACGTAAACGAAAACGTTTCACTAAAGTTTCTTTGGTTGCTGGTAAGGTCAAATCGTTTACTTTTATAGTTGGTAAACACAGAACTCGTTTTCCTATAATAAAATGAGCAGGTGTTAGAGGAAATGGTTCATCTAGTTCAGAATAAACATAAGTCAATGGACGAGAGTTTATGATAGCTTCTACTTCAACTAGAAGAGTTTCCAGTTCACTTAGAGTCAACGAAGATTTGCCGATGACTTTACGTAAAGTAAACTTCACTGAGCGCACCATTCGCTCATAAAAGCCACCCCACCAGGCGGCACGTTCGACAATGAATTTCCAAGAAATTCCCCGATCGGCATAAAACTTTTTTACGTCCGGATGGCGGATAGCTTTCCACATTTCTTTTAATTCAAGTTCAGCTCTTTTGAAAGTCTTAGCATTGTCCGAGTAGATTATAGCACACAGCCCTCTTCTTGAAATAAATCTGCGGAATCCTAATAAAAATTCTGCAGTTGACATGTCTTTCACAAGCTCCAAATGAATTGCTCTTGTGATAGCGCAAGTAAACCATAAGATGTAATTTTTATTCTCACTCCCCTTCACATATAGGGGCCCCGCAAAATCGAGGCCTGTAACGGAAAATGGGGGTGCTTCGTTAATACGGTCACCTGGAAGAGGTGCTATTACTTGTTGACCAGGACGTATGTTAAATTTCTTGCAGATTGTGCAGTTGTTGAGGACTGATTTTATGCACTGTCTACCTCTCAAAATCCAAAACTTTTCACGAGTTTGTACCAGTGTGTCTGATACTCCTGCATGCAAAACCCTTTCATGGGAGTCTTTAATAATCAATTCAGTAAATTTATGTTTGGGAGGAAGTACGATAGGATGTTTATCATAAAATGGCAAGTTAGCCTTTTGTAACCGCCCTCGTACCAAGAGTAATCCTTCTTCTGACAACACAGGATTTAGTTGCAAAAGGTTGGATTCTTTAGGGATATTTTTGTTCATCTTTAAGCATTTTATAACCTCAGGAAAACTTTCTTCTTGAACAAGCTTTACCCAAAAATTTTCGGCATTTTTTATTTCATCAGCTGATAACTCTGCAAGATTTCGTTTTTCTGCGTTTAGTTTTATATTAAAAATAAATCTAAATACCCATGCAGTTACTCGATACAACTTCTTTAGTGAACTATACCTTGACAAATTTAAAACTTGAATTTTATCAGCATTATTTGTATTAACTACACAATAAATAATTTCTGCTTTTCGAGACCGCTCTTCAGAAACATTAGACACTTGAGTTGCGGGCATTTTAACTCTGGGCCACTGATCTTCAGGCAAGGAAAGAAATTCGGGACCGTACCACCATTTCTGAGAATTGACCAATTGTTTTCCTGAACAACCTCTAGTGATTAGGTCGGCAGGATTAAGTTTGCCTTCGCAATGTCTCCATAAACTAGGATCAGACAAGTCATGAATTTCTGAAATTCTATTCGCGACAAATGGTTTCCATTTTTCTTTTGATCCTTTTATCCAATAAAGGACAATTTCAGAATCTGTCCAGAAAACAAACTGGAATACCTGGAGAATATTTTTAAGATAATTTGCAAGTCTTGCACCAATAACTGCTCCCATCAATTCAAGACGTGGGAGAGTTAACTTCTTCAAGGGGGCAACTCTAGATTTAGACATGACAAAACTAGTTTTAAATTTTTCTTTAGATGTTTGATATCGTAAGTATACTACTGCGCCATAGGCTTTGGGATTAGCATCTGTAAAAATATGTAACTGAAGACCCTCCTTTTCCATGATCAGGGTGCTAAAATAATATCTGGGAATTTTCAGTTGTGAGAGATCCTGTATTTCTGAAATCCAAGTTTTCCAATCATTTTCTAACACACCAGAAAATTTTTCATCCCATGATATGCCCATTACCCATAATTGTTGCAATAAATATTTAATTCGAATAATAAAAGGAGTGATTAACCCAGCCGGGTCAAACAACATAGCTGCAATTTTCAAGACATTCCGTTTTGTACAAGAATCATTATTTAATTTTGATAACAATGGACGTAATTCTAGTCCCAAATAATCTTCATTATTGTTCCAAGTTAAGCCTAATACTTTTAGAGAGTTATTTGGTGGATCGGAATTAGAAATAGGTATGCTCTTATCAATCCATCCTTTTCTAAACTCCTCGGAATTAGTTTCAAATTTTCTTAAATTCATTCCCCCTTCTTTCAAAATATTAACAGCTTCATTAGATAAATTAAAAGCCTGTACAACATCATTTTCTCCGGTAAATAAGTCATCTACGTAAAGGGACGAATTAAGGATTTCAAATGTTTTCTTGTGAGAGTCTTTGTATTTTTTTATATGGTTTTTGATAGTACAGGCAAGGATAAACGGACTGCAGGTGACACCAAAAGTAGCCCTAGTCATTCTATAGGGGACAATTTCTTTATTTTTGTCAAAATCTTCATAGTATAAAAATCTTAAATAATCGCGATCTTCTTCCGCTATAGATATCTGGAGAAAGGCTTTTTCAATGTCAGCTGAAAGGGCAATTTTGTGTAATCGGAATTTTAAAATAATATCCAGAACATTTGGGTTCAAGTTAGGACCCGGATTCAGGCATTCGTTTAAAGATAAGGAATCCGCTTGTTTAGAGGAAGCATCGAAAACAATCCGAGTTTTTGTTGTAATTTTATCCTCTCGGATGACAGGTCTATGGGGCATGTAGTAACAGTTATTCTCGGAAAACTTTTTAGGGCACAATTCCACTATACCTTCATTAACTTGGTCAAGCAAAATAGAATTGTATTCTTTGAATAAAGACTCATCTTTCAGGAATTTATTTTCCAAACTAGAAAACCGCTTTTTTGCTACTTCAAGATTATTTTTAAGCAAATCACGAGAATTTTTCCATAAAAGACGTGTTTCATAGTGACCATTCACGAATTTTAAGTTTTCTTGAAACTTATTTATTACTTCATAATTAGAAATTTTCTTTTCATTACTTTCAATAATACCAATTGCTTCAAGTTCCCAAAATGCTTTTAATTGAGTATTTAAATTTTCACCCGAAACATTTAAAGATGTCAAATCCCTTTCTTTCGAATAGCAAATTACATTTAAACAAGAAATAGAATTCATCGAATAATTATCTGGCATTTGTCCAACTAATGTTGTTCCGAAAATAGACGTTTGAAAGTATAATTGCTTGTTTATTTTGGTAAGCGATCCACATAATGTTTCATAAATATAATTAGCTCCTAACAAAATTTGAACTGGTAAATTTACCTCGAATAAATCAGCTAATTGATATTCCTTTGAAATAAGGTTTTGAACCTGAGGATTAATATTTTGACATAATTGGGTACCACAGATTTCATCCGTAATTAATGCCTCAACATTAACCGAATTATACGGATGATATCTGCTTCTCAAGGTTATTAATACACATTCAAATTCTTTTTCTGTAGGATTTCTGTTAGAAAATGTGTAAATGAAAAGTTTTTCTTTTCTTAGGATTTTGGCATTTAATGCCTTTGCCAAATCACTCCGAATGAAGGTTTTTGTGGAAGCAGAATCATATAGTATTCTGGCAAATAATTTTTTAGATCCACTTTCCACCTGAACACAAGCTGTTTGCAGTAGAGTGATATAATTATTCCTCAAATTTTTTGACTTATGAATAGATTGCATTACTGTTTCGTTTTCAGGATTTTGGCTAACTTGTTTTAATTTTGAATCTTGATTTTCAACCAATTTTTTACATTTTGTTTGTGGGCAAAATAAGTGATTATGTTGTGTGCTTTGACATGTTTGACATGGCTGAATTTTTACTTTACAAGCTGACTGTAAGTGTTTGAAAAAGCATTTATAACAACGTCCGTCTTTCTTTAACTTAAATCTTTTTTGTTCATTGGATAAGATTTTGCATCCTAATCCAGTATGTGTATTAGAATTGCAAAAAATGCAAACACCTTTAGTAACAGTATTTAATGCAACTGATGTCGGGAAATTATTTTTTACTTTAAATTTCTCTTTAGAATATTCAGCTTTCGAACGAAACGTTTCCTGACCTTTCAACGAAATTCCTGATACCAGATCTGCAGCCTCCCTAGATTCGATTTCAAACTTGATGAATTTCATTAATTCCCCTACATCACCCATTTTCTTAGGATCCCTTTTTCTGTGAAATTCTACCACTAAATTATGTGGCAATTGTTTTAACAAAATAGGGATTAATATGTATCCAAATTTATCTGAAGCAATACCCATAGATTGCAAATTCCTAATACTGACTTCACTTTCATCATAAATATGTCTGAGACCCTTAATATTTGATGAAGATTTAACAGGTTCGATTTCTAATAATTTATTAACAGAACAACTAATTAACTGGTCTTGCTTACCATATCTTTCTTTTAATAAAGTTAAACAAGATTTATAATTTTCTTCTTTTAACGCAAAACCAGCTACTGATTTGTAAGCTTCACCGGTTAAGAAAGATTTCAAATATAAAAATTTATCAACAGTTGTTAATGATTCATTTGAATCTATAGCGCTTTCAAAACTGTTATAAAATTCCAAGAATTTACTTGAATCACCACTAAAGGTGGTTATGTTTAGTTTTGGCAAATTGACAGGATTCTGTGATGCATTATTTAAATTAGAAGTACTATTATTACTTTTCACGGATTCAGCTTGCTCGACCTTGAATTGCTTTAATTTACTTCTTAAATTGGTTTTCGAATCAGATATAGCTTCCTCATACTCAAGTGACTTTTGTATTTCGTTTTCAAATTCCGTTGAATCATCTATTAATTCTTCAATTTTTTCATTTAAATTTTTAAGCTCATCTTGTTTTTCTTGCAAATTTATTAAATATTCAGACAGTTTAAATTTATCATTGTCACTTTGAGTATCAATACTTTCCATAAATCTATCGATAGAAGTAATTAATTTAGTGCATGAAGTTCGAGCAAGCTTACGTTTTGCTTTTAATTTATCAAGCTTTTCCATTTTATAATAATAATAATAATAAAGTTTTTACAGTACCTTTCATCCGAGCATAGTCCACAAGAAGAGAAAAACAACCTTCCAATAAATATTCTTTCCTATATATTCACGTCGATAACTAATTCAGAACAATTTCTTGATTTCCCGCGTTATCGGCACCATAAAAAATAATGATAATCAGCAGCAGATACAGTCAGAAAGAACGTAATTTCGAAAGAAGAAACACAATAAAAAATTCTGGTGAAGTGTGTCGATCATGATTTCACATTAAAAAGTCTTGTAGTCTTTTCTTATTTTATTTGACAACACAGTAAACACAAAAGTAAATTAAAAATAATTATTAGACTGAAAAATCCTAATAAATTTCAGGAGAGCTGCCAAGAAGCTCCATTTTTCACGATACAAATTATTCCAACTGAAAAATACAAAACTGTTTTCTAATCGGTTCGAGGTTACGTCACATTACGTAACGCGCGCCGTGAGCATAACCCCGCCCACAGAACATGTGATCAAGGATTTCGTAACAGTTATAATCAACTTATATGCAAAGATACAGGATAATCAAATGCTTCATTTTGACGCTGGCTTCAGCCTAACATTTGCACACAATCAGATTTATAATATTATTAGGATTATAATATTATTAGGACTAGCTGTTACCCGTGACTTCGTTCACGTAACATTAAAAGAAGAATAAATGCATTATTTTAAGCAAAATATTTCACCCCCGATAATTAAAACGTAAATAATTAACTAACTCTTTATCATATTTCATAGGAGAAAATACGGTATTTCTTTGTTATAGGGGCCTTGACATAGCTCAGTTTTAAAAAAGTACAATTTGTCATAAAACAAATATCAGTTTTACCTGATAAACCATTTTACTTTTAACGACTTTGAAAAACGTTTTAACAGCCATCATTTAAAAATAATTCATTGAAAATAGTATATGCTTTTTGTTTAAATTCAATTCTTGTGAATATGGAGGAATAATTCTACACCTAAATGCAAGGAGCTTCAATTGCAAAGCTTTTTGCAACCCAAAATTACACGCAAAGGTAACATTTACATGTGTTACGTTTGCATGTAACAGTAACAGTTACATGCAAACGTAACACTTGCAATTGCAAAGCTTTTTGCAAAATTATATGTAAACATTACTTTTGCATGTAATTTTCAGTGCAAATTAACATTTATAAAGGTTCAAATTAAAATTAATTTGGGTGCAAATTACATGTAAATGTTACGTTTGCATGTAATTTGGGGTTGCGAAAAGCTTTGCAATTGCAAGTGTTACGTTTGCATGTAACAGCAAATTTGCCTACTTGGTTTAATCTATAGCTGAAACAACTCTTGATTTCTTGACAATATGCTGACAGACGATTTTCGTTCTGCAGAATAAATTAATTCATAAAGTTTGAATATGTGGAAATATCTATATATTTAAAACGCTAAGCGATTTCTTTCGACAATCCGTGAGAACAAACTACTGCATCAAATTACATCATTATTTTTTTAACTGAAAGATATTTGGACACAGATTTGTTATCGTGCATTCGTTTGTTTCAAAATTTAACTAATTAGCCGTAATTTTCAATTAAACTTTTACTTTTGCTAATGACGTCATAAAGTCGGCATTTCGGATAACGCCCACTGTTGCGAGGAACAAAGTTTATTCTCTGACCTCTGGGATTACGAGGATAAAAAAGAAATAATAAATATTAAAAGCACGTGGCTTTTAGGCCGAATTTTTTAATTTGCAAGTTAAATTTCGGTAAAAATATTTATCCGCGTGTTTTATAAGCAAATGAAATTTCATATTTATTGTGACGTCACGGGAATAGTATTTTTAGATCGAATAAACAATGTAAGACTAATATTTCATAGGAATTATTTTGGTAGGTTTATTATAAGTTCATTTAACAGTTCCTTATTAGTCCTATTTCTTTCACTGTGAATTTCTCTTTCAATGTCAAAAAATAGTTTTCTACTTTTTGCCGCCAGCAAAATTACCGAAGCAAATTTTAGAAATGTACGACGGTTATGACAACAAACGGCGCTATCGCTTTAGCTTTCGTCGCGCTTACATCACTTCTAAATACTACAATACTGTTTCATATGTAATAAAGAAGCTTGATTTACTGATATTGTTATAGTATTTTTTTCCATCAAGTTTTGACGGGTTCCATCTAGTGTTTTTAATTTTCGGAAATTCTACTGTAATCAAGATTTTTTTTTTCACCAACTATTCAAATTGAAAATAAATTATATTTTTAGTTTTAATGAGAAATCTTCTTTTTTTTTATCCACAATAATGGAGTAATTTAATTACCGTTTTTAGAGAAATTTCGTTAAAATTTACAAAAAAAAAAAAAAAAAAAAAAAATTAACATTTCGGAATCTAATTCAAAATTTTAAATTCTCAGAGTTTGTATGACATTCTTAAATCAATGATGGTGTTAAGTAAATCGCATTGCATTAAAGAGTAGTAGTTGCGAAATACAAACAGACAACAGACAGTCAGATTTTAAAATAATAGACTTGTGTTCAATTTTCTTTTCCTAATAATCTTACTGATGCTTGTATTATTAATCGCAGAGTTCAGAGAATAAATAGATATGAAATGTTTATGTTTGGCGTGATGCTGAAAATGCAACCCTACAGTTGGCCTAAGTACAGCGCCTAGAATACATAGTGTAGAAACCGGCTATCCCAGTAATGCTTTAAAAAGTGCTAAAAAGTTGTAGCCTAAATGTGCAACGGTGCTCCTACTGTTCTTGTATCGAGTATTGCAACCAGAGACAAAACAATGCGTATCACGTTTTTTAGCCATAGCCATGCTTTCATAATATAAAAAAAAGGTTATAAAAATCACTAAGTCAGAGGAGAAAATGATATAAATTAAGTATTTAAAATACTTACCACCAGCCGAAACATTCTAATACAATGTCAAGAGCTAGCAGATGGCGCTGCGAACCCATCCTAATATTTTCAGCAACGTTGTACATTTATTGGATACAACTTTTTAGTACTATTTTGTAGCCGGTTTCCACACTATGTATTCTAGGCGCTGTAACCTAAGCAACTGGCGGCTTGCTTTGAAAACGTCTCCCCGTCCAATGAAGTCAGCCCTTGGACCTAATGATTTGTGCGATAACCGGCTTCATATTACAAGCCGATTTGACGGTTCACTGCCTCTCTATTCTTTCACTGTACTCCCTAATTATTATTGTATGAAATTGATTCACGCACCATTTGAAACATATTTGAAAAATTCCGTTTTATTTGAAATATGACGTCACTTTGGTTCCAGAGAAATCTTTTTTCAATGATATAATTCTTGTTAATTTTCTTTTCCTGGCAATCATGACGGGAATTTTATCAGAAAACACACATCGGTATGTAACTTATTTTCAAGCTTATTATTAATCAGTATCAAAAAACATATTTCAGTTATTCATCTTAAATCTGACGTCCATTATGTATGTACTTTTATTATACACTGATATTCATGCTTCTTGTAATGTTACGAATATTTGAAAATACATGTTTTATTTATGACGTCATATTTGTTCAAGCCAAGGAGTATCCTTTTCATAGTTCCATGGTCCAAGCGAAATCTTTTCTTAATAATATGATTATTGTTCAGTTTTCCTTCTAATTATAAAGCAGTTTTTGACAGAAAATATGTTCTCAACGTAACCAATATTCCTACTTCATGTATAATAACAAATACTCTATATTTTTGTTTCAAATATCACAGAAATTCTTCTTCTTTTGAATTTTCATTTTTCACGTGAAAATCTTTCAACTGAAAATTAATTGTTGAGTAAAAATTATTATTTCGGGCTTTAATTTAGTTTTGGCAACGATAAAGTATTAGCAACGGTAAAGTAAATATAAACATTTTAAAATATTATACGAAAAAATGTCCATTTATTCTCTATGAAAATAACGAAATTTTGAATTATTAAGAAAAATATTTGAATAAAATAAACAAAAATTAGCCTATATTCATATGAGCGTTATAATCAACCTATGTGCAAAGGTACAGGATCATTAAATGCTCCATTTTGACGCTGGCTTCAGCCTAACATTTGCACACAATCAGATTTATAATATTATTAGGATAGGATTAGGATGTTCTTTTATAGACTGAATATGAGATGAACGTAGGATATACTATTTGTATGATACTTCATAGGTCTAGGAAATTTTCTTTCTTGCCGTGGGGAATATGGCATGTAATGTCAAACTGATTTGCATTACACAATTGTTTACGGATTGTTTGTTTGGAGTTTGCATCGTAAATAGTACTGTAATTCACTGAGGGGAAAACACTTTTAAAATAAAATATTTGAAAGACTGTTTCATACGCACCCCTTCTTATGTAATAAAGAAGCTTATTTTACTAATATTGTTATTGTAATTTTTTCCGTCAGGTTTTGACGGGTTCCATCTAGTTTTAGATAAAATACGTTAAGTATATAAGTAGGTGGATTTAACTTTGTGCCGTTATATTAAAAAATAAATGAACAACGTAAAATAGCACAAATAAAAATGTGTGCGATAATGTTTTTATTTGTGCTATTTTACGTTGTTCATTTATTTTTTATTTTTTAATACGTTAAGTATAATTGAAATTGAAATAAAACCACTGTCTCCCCCCCCCCCCTCCCCAATTTTTAGATAATTTTATGTATTTTATTTATCAAATGGTTAGACATTATTATGGTGTTATAAATATAACGATATTTATTATGAGAAATATTTTACGAAATTATCAATTATATCAAATTATATTTTAATAATACCAGTGTACCCGTGAGGGGATTTTGCACTTTAGTCTAATATATATATATATATTTTAGTAATATCTAATATTTTTTAGATGATGCAAGTTTAAACTTCTAAAGAATAATTAAGGATAAAAATATTTCTAAACAATATTAGTCAAGTCAGAATAACATCGGATTTATTAGTTACAGTAAAAACTCATTGAAGATAGCAAAAGGCACGCGCGAGAAAAAAAAAATAACAATCGTATTTAAACTGCGTTAGAGGATGACGTCATCCGCTTTGGGGAAAATACTATAGGAGCTCTAGAAAAAACATGGGACAAAGGAAAATAAATTGAATACATATGAAATACAATTTAATCGAATATAACAAAGCATACCTTAAAGACTACACGTGGAATACCGTTGCTTCGGTAGATAGATGGTGTCTTTTTCTTCTAAACATTTCAATTTCAATTTTTCTTTTTACTCATAAATATAAATGTACACGTGCGGAGACATCACACTTTATCTTTTTTGTACTATTTATTTTTTTATAATCATTGTTGAACAAAATTTAATGTTGTATTTTATTTTGGTGGCAACATTGATTCGAAAAAAACTCTTATTTCATTTATGAGAACAATGCTGACTTAATTTTTAATTAACTACAATTTGTAATAATAAAACATGTTTTAACGAAATGTGAATGTACTGTGTCAGAAGCCTGTTCAAAAACCTTTCGAGTGATACCTTACTCATTGTTGTTCGTTTTGCAAATGCATAGAAAAAGAAATGTTCACATCAGAAATATACATAACCAGTGTACCCATGCGAGGATTTCGCACTGCAATCTAATATTTTTTAGCAATATCTAATATTTTTTAGATGCAGGTTCAAACTTCTAAAGAAAATTTAAGGATTAAAAATATCTGCAAACAACATTAGTCAAGCCGGAATATCGTCTCATTTTCATCAAAGTTACAGTAAAAACAGATCGATGATAGCAACGTCCGAGGACAAAAAATAACAATCGTTTTGTAGCTGTATTCGAGGATAACGTCATCAGCTTCGGGAAAAACACGGGACAATGTAATACAAAATGAATACATACAAAATATCATTTAATTTAATATAACAAAGCATACATTTTATAAGCTACAAGTGAAATAACACGGCTTCGATAGATTGATGGTGTCTGTTTCTTCTAAAATTTGAAATTGGATTTTGCTTTTTAACCATAATTATAAAATAAACCCGTGTGGATAAATCATACTTTAACTTTTTTTGTACTATTTACTTTTTTTATAATCATTCTTGAGCATCATATTATTATTTAAATTAGGTGAATTGAACTGTATGCCGTTACATTAAAATAAATGATCAACGTAAAAAATAGCACAAATAAAAATATATAATGGCAAAAAGCTGTTTCGGAGCCCCTAAAGCTCCATCATCAGTGCTAAATTTAAAAGATTAAAAACTGATCCAAAAGTTTAAGTCATATAGGTATCCTTGTGTCTCCGCACGCAACCAAGATCTTGGTCACGTACGGACAAAAAAATTAAATGATCAAGAAAGACAAGAAAATTAAATGATAGCATTTCAAATAATAACTTCAAAGACCGTGCAATTGTAAAGGATTCTCATTTGTTTTTGATAAAGGCTCAGAGTAATCCGAAACATATCAACAATCTAAAAAAGTTATTTTACTGTTTATTATGTTTTTAGTTTACACCTTTTAGCATTTAAAAGAAATATGTTGTAAAGTATTAAAGAAAGGTTAGAGATCACGTGGCTGAGAACCAGATGACATTCCCCTTGACATTCCCCGAGCTACAAAGAGAGCGCGCGTTGAAGTTAATTGGTCTTATTACAAAATAGACTATATTGTTTAAAATTTGCAAAAATATACATGCTTTGAACAACAAATTTTTATAATCAGGGAAAGACATATCCCACCCTGTATATCTAAGAAGCCATTCTTCGCGCAATTTATTAATTTAATAATGTACTCATTGTACATAATTTATACTAGAAAACAAAATTCTGAGACAAAATCTCACTATAAACTCTAGAGGATTTAAGGCCTTTTCATAATTTGCAGACCCAATTTGTTTCAGATGCTTGTGATCGGAGAAAAACGGTCGACCGATCGACGCGCACCTGCAGGTACTCCCATTCGCACAAGACGTATATCATTTTTTTACACACAAAAATTTAAATATATAATTGAAGTATCAATAAATAAAATGCAAAGAGTTCGAAGGTTATAACTCTTTTCTTTGTAGCAAAAAAAAATTCAGTTCAAAAATCATGCGAATTTTAGGCCAGAAAAGTACAACCTCCCTTTAAACTAAATATTATTATTATTTTAATTAAGTTAAAAATTTAAGTACATAATCTTTTTGAACTATGGCAGTCGATTTTAAAAATTCTTAGTATTTAGAGTTATTCTGAGACTGATTAAAATAAAATCGTTTCAAAAAGAAAGAAAAATACAATAGTTTGTTTTCTTTGCTGTATTCTTTAGGTTTAATAAAACCGCTTAAATGAGAGAATTTTCAATATATTTTTCAGAACGTGATACAAGCTTAAAAAGTAGAATATTAAACTCGTTGGTATTCAACACAAGATATGAAGTAAAGCAGCATGACGTGTATGGCATGCATGACCTCAAAGTACTATCTATATATTTTTATTTTGAAGCAGCGTAATCACTCAGTGAAATGATGTCTGGTTTTATTTGCTCTTTTTAACACTTTCCAACATAGTTCAAAAGTGTTTATGAAATTCGGTTTGTCTTCCTGTCTGGCCTTCGTCTGTCCGTGCTCTAAGTTGGGTAAATATACTCGGACTGCCACGTAATTGATATATGATATTGAGGTTTACTATGGCATGTTGGGTATTGAAACGGAAGGGTGTACCATTTATGGATAGTTTACAAGGATGTTCAAAAGCATTCCGTTACATTACGGTCAATGGGGAAAAATCGTTTTCAGTACGTCTTAATTATGTTACACAATTTCAAACACAGTGAAAATGATAGGCATCACTGAAGTGGACGACAACTCGTTTTCTATAGAGTATAATATAAGTAGAAATTATAGTTCGTTTACAGGGATACTCAAAAACATTCCGTTGCATTACGGTCAATGAGGAAGAATTGTTTTTGTGCATTTTAATGTTCCCACACTTTTTCAAACATAATGAAGCTAGTGAAAATGCCCGTCCTAGAACGGTGGTTAGAAATTATGGTTTTCACTTAAAATTTAAATTAATTCATAAGAATATTTAGATATTATTCATCGACAATAAGGAAAACTCATCTGAAACGTTAAGTTCAGGGCCTGATTAATACATGGGCCTCTGTGGTTTTAACAACAAATTTGTAATCTGATGTAAATAAGATGACAAAACGGAGGAGAAATTGCAGATCTAAGTAAAAGGAAACAAATATAGATTTAATGCAACATCAATACAAATAGATTTTATTGACTTTTACTGTTAAAAATACAAAAATATTCATATACTATTCATATTTATGTTCTAAGAAACACACGATTAACATTTACAATACTTCTGGGTAAACCACATTTTCTGTGAAAATGTGGCTGTCATGTAGTAGCTCTCCTCATTTCTCAGTTGGATTTTTAAATACTTTAACTTTGCTTTCACTTTTGCGCTTTGTTAAAGCAACATATAACATACCAAACATATAACATACTAAAAAGAGGCTCTTACAGGTAAATACCTACAGAATCAAACGTTTGACCTTGTGATTTGCATACTGTTGTTGCAAACGCCATTATCACAGGAGTTGTTTTCGTTTAAGTACGAATGGAAGTTGGTGTCAAATCAATCCTGTGAATAAATACTCTATCTCTTTTGTTAGTTCCTATCAAAACTTTGACATCTAGAAAATGTGTGTGGATGTTTTCAATAATTAGACGTGTTCCATTACATAATCCTTGTTTTGGATTTAAATTCACGATAATCATTATTATTGCACCTATTTTCAATATAATTTTATGTGGGGACATTTCTGATGGTGTCTGAGCATGCAGAAACTCAGGTGGATAATTTATTTTATTTTCTATGTCATCTGATACTACAGAGTCAACACTGTAATATGCTTTTGATTCGCCTGGAAGTAGATTCAAAATTTCATTATTGATGTTCATTGCATGTGCATTTTTTGTTGTTAGAATTACTTTAGTTTCTAAATTTTGAACTGTTTCAATATTCAGCTGATTTTCATAAAATTCAGATATAATATATTCTTTGCAAATCATTGATTGGGGAATTTCAATTGTCTCTTGTACCAAATTAGGAATAACAGGTTGTTTTACCCTCGCCAATATTAAACAGCCATCTATTAAAATTATTTTGTCTTTCAGATCGCATATTTTCATATAGTTGCAATTGAACGAAATGTTTCCAAAGGGGGCTAGATTTCAAACATGTTTCTACATTTTTAATCCTATACCATCTGGGTATAACTGGTAACGTTTGTCTGAAATCTCCTCCCAGTAAAATTACTTTCCCATCAAAAGGCGATTCATTACACATTATTTCACGCAATAAATTATCATTGCAGCAAAGAACATGACTTGGCAACATTGTAGGTTCATCAATAATTATTAATTTTGCTACTCGAAGAACATGTGCTTCTGGTGATGAAATTTTCATTCACGATGTAGCTGTTTCTGTTGGCACAGGTAATTTAAATCCACTATGTAGTTTTCAATCAAATTTTATTCAATTTGATGAAATTCTAGTGCTAACATGAGGTAAAACAACATGATTTTGCCCTTTCACTAAACACATTAGTGTATTATATATATATAAGATTTTTCTGATCCCTCAGGACAATCAAGATTAAAGCAACGCTGCATTATCAATGGACTACCTAGTGCAGCACATATTTTGTTAAATACTTGTATTTTCTGTGAGTTTAGTGTAACTATCTTTGCAGTGGCTTCTGAAGCTTCAATAACGGGATCAAAAGCTGATATAAAAATGCTATATTGTTGTAAGTTTTGGGGATATGGTAAAAGAAAATCCCTCCAACTTTTACCATGCATCATTAAAATATCACAGAGTATTTCACAGAGGGCTATATCGACAGCTTCTTCAATAGAAAAGTTTAATCTGAAATCTTCACACATGTTCGCAAGAAACTTTTACCACAAAGCAAGAGCATTGGCTGGTGAACAAAAGACACAAATGAACGCAAATGTTTGCCGAAGATGACTTGGCATTTGAGTTGTGGCTACCTCTTCCAAACATCTTTTCCATTCTCGATTATCAGTCAATAATTGACGTGCTCGGGCAGCCTCTTGAAATGTTGGATATATATAATAGTATAAAGTGTTAGTAAATATTCAAAGCTGACTGCGACAGGAACACGATGTAATAACAGTCAAAGTGAAAGACTTTCAATATTAGTTGGGCTTACAGTATAAAGTCTAGGAATAATATTTCCCTTTCTTTGCTTCCGTCTGTGCTAAGACCCATTTTTGTATGCATAATGATATGGAATTTCAAGATAAAAATATTGCTTAGCCTGTACATAAATTAAGCATAACTTAAACCATGCTGTGAGAAGCTTATCATGATCTCTGGAACGTTTCACTGCATTATTTTCATGGCCACTTTGAAAATAAATAATTTGTCGACAAGGCAAATGAACAGCAAGGGAAATGATTTTATGCGATTTACTGTGCATTATGAATTCCAAAAGCCGCCACATTGCTTCGGGAGCACTAACATATCGAACATCAACATGGTTAACGATTTCATCATGAGCAAAGACATTTTGTTGATCGTTAATATTTTTAATTTCTAATTTTGCACAATCGTATCCTTTGTAGATATACTTATATATATATATATGTAACTGATTTTATTGAGATGCAAGCTTCAACATTGATTTGTGCATCATATTTTTGCAACAAAAAGTGATTATATGGAACAATATAATGATAATCAACAGGATTCCCTCGCATCAGAACATTAAAAGTTTTCCGTCTCTGATACAATGTGTATCCATAAACATTAACTTGTGTAGTTTGTTGAAACTGTTTTGGAAAATCTTTTGAACACTTGCCATCCACCATGCAGGGTGATCTAGGATTTAAATTACCATATAGGCCGTGAATCCTGTGGCATTTAACAATTTCACAAAAATTTGCGAAAGCACTTGGATCTGGTATCTCTGCTTTAATCAATCGGCCCACTTGAGATGGTTCATGAAATTTGTGGAGCTCATCTAGAATTACAAGAATATGGGCATGTGGTAATCCTCTTTTTTTGAAATTCTATAGTGTGCAAATAATCAAGCGTTTTGCCAAAAATTTCTCCGTCAGTGATGTCTCTCATTAATGCATTCAGTTTGATGTGGAGTATCCTTGCGGCCTAGTCTGGTCTGTCGCTTGCAGCTTGACCAGAATTAAAGTTTTCAGTTATTTTCCGCCACTTTGGATTACATGCGAAAGTACAAAATATGTCAGTTTTTTCAAGTTTATTTACAATTGCCATTGCATCGCTGTATCGTTCACTCATGTTTCGTAGCGATCCTCGAAATGTAGATGGTAAAATAACTGCTCTTTCAGCTTGAACTCCAGAATTTGCATATCCTCGTTCAACAAAATCAAGTAAACCACTATATTCTTCAGCTCGAAACTTTGCTTGGTTGCAGGGAAGATAATTGAGATAGTTAAATTCCACTTGTAAGTATGAATAAACTGTATATTATTGAGTTAATTTTCCTCCATGTAAAATTTGATTGAATTAATCTTCGTGAAACTACAAATAATGCACTCTTATATTGTAGCATGCTACATTTCTATCTAGACCCAACTGAAGCTCCCGGATATAGGTTATTTAATAATTGTGGTCACCATCCTGGTTCACCATTGGGGGAAAAATTGGATATATCATAGGATAAGTATTTGGACTTAGTATGTTTAGATGCAAATATGGTCGTTTACTGTTTTATGGATATACTCTTATATCGCGTTCAGAAGGTGGATTCCCATCATCATTTTGAAACACCACAGCTACTTCATTACATGTTGGTAAATTGTATCGGTGTTGGTCCAAGTGATGAACCCGCCGTAAAACCATATTCACTCGGGGCATTGGAAGATTGTATCGTCTAGCGTACTCTTGCTGTTCACGCGCAACCTCTCTAAACATTTTATATGCTTGTGCAAAAGGATTGTGTCTCATAATTTCATCTAATTCACATAAAATATGCTCTAAATAACTTTCATTATGGTCAATATTAAGTTGGTCCTGTACAACTTGTTTTGTATCTAATACACACAATTGTACATATTTTTTCTGATGAAATTCTTCTGGATGCAAATTCGAAGTGCGATGGTAAAACTGTCGTTGTACTCTAATATTATAAGGTCCATGTCCTGGTGAGTTTCCGGCAAGTTCAGCCCCATTGAAGCAAAAGAAATACATCTGTTATTTTGCGGGATGTTTTCTTTAAAATATTTGTAATTTGGATCGTGTGGATTACTCATTTGCTCAATAAAGAGGCAAAGAATCGTTGTCTAGGAATTAATTTTAAACGCCCTTTATGACAACAAAATTTAAACATACCATGTGTTGGTTTTTCGACTTCGAAATGCAATGATTTGTAAAACTGACATTTCGATTTCATATTCATAGGACCAGAGTAGTGATACTCAACTATATGTGCAACGGCATGTCCATTCGCAGCAGCTACTTGATGCGTAGTGGTAATCAGTATTTCATCTGTGATCCAATTCTCTGACGTCGTGTGCTGTCGCTATTTAAACGGTATATTTCGCTATATTTTCCTTTCAAGAGGTGTCTCAACATCTGCCATGTATTCATAAAAAAGTTTATGCAAAAAGCAAAATTTCTCTGTACGCTATAAACAACAAAATTTAGCTAAAGCATATAAAACATCGAAAAACATTTTAAAACAAACTATCATTGTTGCCGTTGCCAGGTCACTTCAAACAAACTTTCAATGAATGACTTACCCCACAGATCGTTGTTTGTTCACAGCAAATTTAATCACAATAATTTGATATGAACTATTAAAATTCACAAAAATTAAATATTAATACTACTGGAGTTGAAATATTCAATACACGAAAGTTAAACATGAATCACTCACCACACAGCTGATTATTTGTTTACATTTGTTTACATTAACAAAATTTAATACGATGATTTGGATATGAACTATTAAAATATACAAAATTTAAATATTAATACTACAAGAGTTAAAATATTCAATGTGCGAAAGTCTTTTTAGTTGTTTAATTTTATCAATGAATCTAAAAAATGAATGACTCACTACACAGCTCATTGTTTACATTACCAAAATGAAACACAATTTCTGAAATGGTTTGTTGGTTGCGCAAATCAATGACAGTTAGGTTAAACCCAATAGCAAATATTCTCGTAACGTCACAGTAAATATGATTTTTTATTCATTTATACAAACAAAGTACACGTGACGAAACCTGCACATTAAAAAATATACGTCCAAAAAGCAATTTGTGTGAATATTTTTCATTATTTCTTTTTTTTTTTTAACTCTGTGAATCCATTTTTGTAATGTGGATGGGTTTGAACCGGAATCAACACATTGTGATGATTTTCTATATTTAAATTGATATGCATCACTAAGGTGGATAGCAACATGCTTTCTATAAAGTATAGTGTATGTACCATGTTCGCACATTTTTTAGACGATTTTCATGGCACTTATAGAACAATTTTACATAAAATACTTGTGTTTTAAATGTTTAATTTTGTAACCTTATTCTTAACTACCTTTCTACACCGTAATTTCTATGACAATAATGCCTTTTGTAATTTTGGAAGATCTATTTTGGCCCAATCCTCTTGAACAGCTTTCTAAAGTCCATTCGATGTTTCCATAAGTCGTCCATAGTCGTAATAAAGTTCATAAGTCGACGTTTGAATAACGCGCTTTTTAAAAGTCTAAAAGCGCAAAAATACATAGGTGAAACATTAGGAGATTTAACAAGTATATCAGTGATGGGTATAGCCCTGGTAGCCGTTTCTCGTTCAATTTTTTCCAGGAAATAAACAGTGGATTGTGATGTCTGACTGCTTGCATTATCTTGATGTAGTTCAACAGATTGATGGCTCTGGGTGTAAAGAGATGGTATTTGCTTGACGATTGGCAGTAAAATATGTTTCTGATAGTATGTGGAGTTGATCTTAACATTTTCTCCACTGTCTTTATTTTTAATTTTAATAGTAAATAATTTTCTTACGTCAAAACATATTTTTTTTCTGCTTGAGATATTGGTAATTGATAATTTATAATTAATACTTGATAAGTTTGTAATATTATATAAAGTCTACATTTTTTTTATCTTGGGCATTTTTTTTAAATCTATTTTTATTACGTTTTAAGAGTGGCAAAATACTAGTATTTGTATATACTTATGAATTCATACTTTAAAACGAATTAATATAACATAAAGTTTTGAATTTTTTTTTCTTCTTAGCTAGATTTTAGCTAGACTTCACAATAACTTCGTCACACAAACTATTTCATTATGACATTTAATAAAGTCGCTTAAATGAGAAAACCTTCGATATATTGTTTAGAGTGCAGTACAACATGAAAGTAAAAAGCAGAAGGTTTAACCTTTTGCTATTCAACACTAAATACGCAGAAAAAGAAAAGAAAAGGAAAGAGCATGACGTGTATTATATGCATAACCTGAAAATAATATTTCTATATTTTTAATTATAAGCGGTATAATCATTTAGGAAAATCATGTCTGGTTCTGTTTTCTTCACAATAGCTGTTTTTAAATTAGCAATTGCTTTTTCAACTATTAGAAGAAAAAGACTGAAATAATTTACAACTTAAATGCATGTCCTCGTATTTCATTTAGTTATCCCTAAATCAATTTTCTCTTTTATTCTGATAATAAGATTTTGAAAACTGCAAGGAGTATATTTTAAAAAGATGTGAAAGTAAAATTAATGAACTTAATTATTTACTGAATATTTTTTAAGTGTGATTAAGTAAGATTAGCGAAAACAAAATTAAGACCATGCATTTTTTTCTTTCGAGCATTGTTTCTTTGACATTAAAATATAGGATGAAAAGCTTTGCTCTTTAATCAGAATCTAAACAAAAGAAAATGGAAATCAAAGTTAATCTTTTAATCAATTAAATAAAAAAAACCCGCTTATTCATTGTTTTATAGGTTAATTTTAATCGCACTCCTACATTTTACTCTAGGCCCTGCCGCTGAATTAATTTATCAACTGAACAAAAATGTTGCATATAAAAAAAAAAAAAAAAAAAAATCCATTATACTTATCAAATCTCTTTTTCTCGACCAAATACATTCTTTATGTTTGTAAAAAACGAAATTTACATTATTACAATGTTTAAAATAACTTTTATTGGAAATATTATTAAAGTATTATATGAGACATGTTCAAATGAAACCCGCTCGACAGTTCTAAAACTTCTTTTTTAGTAAGCGGAACATGAATAAAGAAAACGCAAAACTGGATGAAATAGAAATAATAGTACATATTTAAACTTACAGCATACACATTTGTTTAGAAAACCCACCCATGGCGTTAAGGCACGCATCCCATTGTCTGGGAAGGCGTCGAATGACGTCCGCGAAGAAATATTTCGGTTGTTCTTGAACGTTTAATTCTCTTGCTAAGTCACGAATGCTTCGTCGACGGTTCATTTTGACAGCAGTGTCAATTTCTGCAATCAGTGTCTCGGTAACAACTTTGTGCGCCTGACAAGGATGCTGCAGATCCATTGTTTCCTCACGGCCGTTGCGGAACATTCGCAACCAATCCGTAAGAGTTGTCTTTGATAAGCACTTTTGTCCATACACAGCAACCATTCTCCAATAAATCTCAACAGGCTTGCGTCCCTCTGCCGATAAAAACTGTATTACTGCACGTTGGTATTTTTTGGACGAGTCCTTAATCACTTCAACCATCTTTAACATACTGCCACCTTCTAACAACAACAGCAGAATGACCGTTTTGCAACGCAATGCATGCTGCATAAATATCATGTTACTTGCTCATGCGCATTTCACACCTAAAGCACCAACTCGTCAATTTGCACGCTTCGAACGGGTTTCATTTGAACACGCAAATATATTTAGAATTACAAATACTGAAATCAGATCGTATGTGATGTGTCAATTCTGTAGATGCAGTTAATATGTTTTGAATCGTCTTCTTTTTAGGTGCGTTCGTAATTATATAAATACGTAGCACCTATAGTCGTCGCTTGGTCCGTCCGTCTGTCCGTCCGTCTGTCTGTCTGTCTGTCTGTCTGTCCGCATATAACAACGCAAAAACTACCCAACCAAATGGTTTGCAATTTAAAATATATTATCTTTGCAGAATTTTGTCGAGACATTTCAAATTTTATTAAAATCGAATCAAAACTTTAGGAGATATTAATAAAAATATTTATTAAGAAATTTGATTTTTTTTTTAAATCGGTGCTTTTTTGTTATAGGAGCTTCCGAAGTTTAATCGTCAAGCGACCGAGATACTTATTTTATGACAGAAATTAATCTGCAGACGATATAATTCATTTCACAGAATTAAAAATCATCAAGATCTGAATATTTATATAACTAGCTGATATATATATATCTGAATATTTATATAACTAGTTAAGATATTTGTATGAACAGTGTCATAAAATATATACTTAACTAGCTGTTTAACCCGTTCTACGCACGGGATATCATGAATTTAATTCTAAAACGTGCGTACGAATGCACCTCGTTTGTAACGTTTGACGTACAATTTCCAACTTGTTCTTTTTAGGCCACTATTTTCAAAAAATATACCTACGCAAACAATTTCAACCATTTTTGGAGATATAATTTAATTTACTTTAAGGAAATTCAATCAATATCTATAATTTTAGAAAGTTGTTATTAAAAGTCTCGGATTAAAAGTCTAAATTTTTTCTAAATTATTTACATCTCGAAACAAAAATGTCAAGATATGTGTTACTAGGTATATTTTCCCGCATTTGTAAGAAATTAATGTCAGTTAACATCTATAAATTTAGAAAACTTGTTAATATAATGCAATTAAACTAAATATCCTGCAAATGATGACAGAAAATCTGACAGCGTGAGCTTTTTGAAAAAATACATATTATTGACTTTAAAATTGTTCTCAATCTAATACCGCGTGCGCCATAAATTCGTTAAAACTTTAAAAATTCATTCAAAAGATACAAATGATGCTAAAGAATTGCAGTCTGCACGGATGAGATTAGAGGAAAATCGGATTTTTTTTAACAAAAAAAAAAAAATGGGATTAAAAAAATTACCGATAGATGGCGCTGCCATCCGTAATATGGGATAGATTTATGCGAATCAGGGTGTCAATAAAGCACCTCGATGCACATAGATTTTTCATTCGATGCATTATGATATCGTTAGCAGATCATGTTACCAGAACAATTGTTTTTTTAAGTTATTTTACAAGAACGGAGAATCAGCAACAGGCGCATTGCGAAAATTCCTCACGGGAAAAGGACTCAAGATCAGAAAAGGACCCATTTCATGTGCTGGTGTACTAAAGTTTGTGAGACGCTTCGAAGAAACGGGTCTTTTACTATAAGCTTACTATCTTTATATTATAATCTAATCTACTTAATATTATACATGACAGTGCCATCTATCGGTAATTTTTTGTACAACTTTTTTTTGTTATTAAAAAAAAATCCGACCTCCCAAATCGGAATTTTTTAACATCATTTGTTCCTATTAAATGAATTTTTAAAGTTTTAACGAATTTATTGCGTACCCGGTAAATTATATATATTATTTCTGTTGTCAACATCCCTTATTCTATGGGTTTAAAAAACGCACAACAATGAATGAGGTATCATTGGAAAGGGTTTTGAACCGGCTATTCCGTCTTAGCGGTATTTCTGTCTGGAATCATAAAAGTTTTCCATTATAAGCAGGTTTTGTTTTCAGAGATTTTGCGGTTTCAAGTGTTCAAGTCAACGAATACTAATGATTAGCATGGTACTAAAATAAGTTTAAGAGACTCTGATACCTTAGAAAATCGGGACTTTTGACCCAGAACGGGTCTTGAAACCCCTGAAAATCGGGACGTTCTGCGTAGAACAGGAAAACAGCTACCTACACCAATGCTCATCTTCAATTTGTTTTTGCCTTTCCGGAAATATTGAAATCTGTTCTCAAAAATATATTTTCCCCGCGAAATTTTTTGCCACATTTACAGAATCATTTTTAAGCGCAAAAGCATGAGTTTGCTGTTGTGGCTATTGAAGTGATTTGGAATCAAATAAGTGTTTCATTTTTGGATAAATAAATTATATCCCCAGTGAAAAGTGATTTTTGTCTCATAATGACCTTTATCGAATTGTAGCATCCGAAAATTTAGCACAAAAATTTGATAGCATTTTCTCATGTATGGATGTTCATGCGGCATGGAATTTTGTTCATATGACTCATAACCAAAAGTTCGTTGTCGTCACTATATTCTTCGAAGAAGTTTGAAAAACTTTCAAATTGGGCTTTGTAATTCCTAGTAATCACTGTCCCAGGAGATGGTCATATTCTAATTTTCCTTCTGCACATTCGAGTTTATATTTCCGTCACGTCCACATTCTGGACAGTTCTTACCAGTATAATTATTTCTTTCGTAGTGACAAAATTCAACTTTTCTTTTCTTTTTTTTGTCTCTTTTTAAGATCAGACTTGCTTTGTGAAGTCTTCGAGATACTTCTGGAGTTTCAGGAATTAAAATAAGAATCTCATGTAGATACAGTTCTAATATTCTGACAATCCCTCCGAGAAGCCTTTCTGGGCTGCTTCAACTTTTAAAGCGTATACTAGAGCGGAGTTTAGGTCTTTAATATCCGCAACTCGGAGTGCTATCTGGATTTTTCTATCTGGAGTACCGTCGACAAAGCATTGGAGAGCTTCATTGTCTCGCACGTCAGCTAGATCGTTGGGGGTAAGCTAGGTGGGACAGTCGTTTAACATCAGTAGCCAATTCTTTTAGGCTTTTAGTTGTTTTTTGGTAGCAGGACTTAAGCCGCAGATAGCTAAAATCTTTCAACCCCCCCCCTTTTTTTTAAGTGTAGCATTCGAGAGGGCTTGTAAAAGTGTCCGCTGCTTTTCGGAATGCGTTTGAAGGATATCATCAGCGCTATCTGGAAAATATGCTGTTAAATGACAAGCCTTGGCTGTCGAGTTCCATCCGTTGGCTTCCGATACAATTGTAAAATTGGGTCTTATACGCTTGTTAAGACGAGTTTCCATCGTAAGGAGATATTTTGACAGAAGATCGGTGGATTAATATTGGTCTCCATTTGAAATCTTCAATGATGAATGAACTCTTTATCTGCTTCTCGAAATACTTGAATATATCATTTACTGCAGTTAGTTTTTCTTTCATCTTTTCTCTAATATTCTCACACATTTTCTTCTAACTTTTTCTTATATTCTCTTGAGAAAGTTTTCCTCAACTTTTTTATCAAATTTCTTTCAGCTTACTTTCTCAAATTTTCTTCCATTTTATTTCTTTGGATCTATCATTTAAAAATTTTCTATCAACGTGAATTTTGTATTTTGTTCTGACGACGATTTTGGGAATTTTTCCTGCCATTGCTGAAAGTTTTACTTCTAATGGATTTTCAGATACTCAAGGTTTTTGTTCATCTAACTCTGACAAGATCTCACTTCTTTCTGTTTTTCATTCTGATCCACAACATTATTTTCATTAGGTGTTTTCATTTTCTTTTGGCCGGAAGCAATATTGCCTTTAAATTCTTTCTTCAATGTTTCTTGATTAGAACCCATTTTTCTTTAATTTCTCTCATTTTCCCTTGGATAGATTGTATTTGTTAGGAAGATGGTTTTGTACATTTTTCATTTATTCACTCATTTTTTCTGACTTTTCTTCATTTCTTCCGTCATTCGGTTTTCTCCGACTTTCATTTTACTAATAACTTCCATTATCTGTTTAAGTTGATGAGCCTCCTTGGCTTTTGTAGTCATGGCTCTGAAAGTAAACTATCAGTTAAATTTCGACTGATCACAATTCCCACTCCTGACATCGCTTGTTACGTAATTCGGGTTCGTGTAGTTGATAATTGATGAAAAATAGTCTTTTGGGATTCACACTATATTTTTTTACGAATATTCCAGAAGAAACAAGAATTTACAGAAATAAATAATCATAAATAGATTAATACGTTAAATTTTTAAGTTACGCAATTACAATCAATCAATTAGAATACTAGAAATTAGCAGAATGATATCTTAAAAGAGACTTCAAAAGCCTCAAATAAACATATATACATTCACAAATACATGAAAATCCACTAACTGCTCTAATAGGACAAACCACCACTCACTCTCTCCTCCTCTCTTCAGTTCAATTCCCCTCAGATTGGAGAGTTGGTCTCTTGACTTCAATTTACTTAAGTTAAAAAAGTTTGGAAGGAGGTTGGTTTCATGACAAGCCCCCCCCCCCCCCCCCCCAACACCGATAAGATTGTTCTACGCAGAGCGAAAGAAAATCTGACAAATGGCAACCATACAACTATACAGCATAAAAAATATATAATAAAACAATTCAAAACAGATGTATAGAAAGCTTGTTATAATACTTATAGTAATATTTAAAGTATAGATATATAAACATAAAAAATACTAAATTAAAGAAATATTTCACAACAGACGAAAAGATGACTTGATATAACACTGGAAGAAAAATTAAAAACACAAACGAAAGTACCACTTAAATAATTCTTATACAGTAACTCGTCTTGATAGACTATCTGCATGTTTCAACTGCGCACCTGGACGATGTAAAATATTTATATTATATCTTTGTAAAGATAATGCCCATCTTTGTAATTTTGCAGACTCAGGGACAGATCTCTGTAAATATACCAAGGGGTCATGTTCCGTTATTAACTCAAATTCAGCGCCAAATACATAAACTTAATGTTAGCAATTGAACAGACTTGACGTGTATTCCAAAAACCTCTTCACATATTTCCAAGGGGCCCGCACTAGAACGAAGTCAGATTTTTGTAAGAAGAATATTTGTAACAACCGTTTCCATTGATCTTGGATACAGTTGTTGTTTTTGAAAAAGAAAAAGTTTTCAGGACGTTGTACAGCAATTTTTAAAAATTAATTCTAAAATACTAATTGTGGCAGTCATTTCCATTAATCTTGGATATAGTTACCGTTCTTGAAAAAAAAGTTTATAAACTATTTTTCAGGAAATTGCACAGCACTTTTTAAAAATTAATTGTAAAAAAAAACATATTTGTGACAGTCATTCCATTAATCTTGGATACAGTTGCCATTCTTGTAAAAAATATAATCAAATAATTTTCAGGAAGTTTTACCACACTTTTTAAAAATTAATTGTAACAGAATAAATGTGACGATCATTTCCATTAATCTTGGATACAGTTGCCGTTTTTGAAAGAAACAATAATAATAAACTAATTTTCAGGAAGTTGTACAGCACTTTTTAAAAATTAATTGTAAAAGAATTTTTGTGACAGTCATTTCCATTAATCTTGGATAGAGTTGCCATTCTTGTAAAAAAAATAATCAAATAATTTTCAGGAAGTTTTACGACACTTTTTAAAAATTGATTGTAAAAGAATAAATATGACGATCATTTCCATTAATCTTGGATACAGTTGCCGTTTTTGAAAGAAACAATAATAATAAACTAATTTTCAGGAAGTTGTACAGCACTTTTTAAAAATTAATTGTAAAAGAATATTTGTGACAGTCATTTCCATTAATCTTGGATACAGTTGCCATTCTTGTAAAAAAATAATCAAATAATTTTCAGGAAGTTTTACGACACTTTTTAAAAATTGATTGTAAATGAATAAAAATGACGATCATTTCCATTAATCTTGGATACAGTTGCCGTTTTTGAAAGAAACAATAATAATAAACTAATTTTCAGGAAGTTGTACAGCACTTTTTAAAAATTAATTGTAAAAGAATATTTGTGACAGCTGGTTCCATTAATCTTGGATACAATTGCTGTTCTTGAAAGGGGGAAAAAACTAATTTTTAGGAAGTTGGACAGCACTTTTTAAAACGAATTGTAAAAGGAAAAAATACTTAATATTTAACTCCTGATCTTAGCACTTTTATTCAAAGATATATTATCTATTTAATTTTTCCCTATTCCGATTTCTTGCATTTTACAAGCCTGTAAATCACCAAATATTACAATAATGATAAAAAGTGTACACGGTCCTCATGAAAATACATATAAACACGCCCACTTAATACATCAATAGCATAGTTAATAAATAATGAAGTTGAACACATTCTCATTTCGAACTTTTCACACTCTTTTGTCATGAAATACTTTGTAAAGTTTCTACCAAAACAGAATCCCTATAACAACTGAATATCTTTCAACACTTTAACATATATGTAAGGGTATCACGTCTAGATTAACCGCTTCTCTGATGTACTTCAAGGTCAATTAAGCAACTGTTTGGCAAATAAGAATTCAAATGATACCTATTATTTGTTACATATTTTTTGCTTACACAATATACATAAAGCTATTTTTAAGTTTATGTCATTAAACTTAAACAAAAACAAAAAAATCATGCGTCAAGCATAGATTATGTAACGCTTTACAACACTTCCAAAATAGTTCTACAAATCTTTAGCGCTTAAAAAGGTGAAAGGTTTAATATATTTAAAAACACAATTTCAAGAATTACCACGAATATTCGGAAAATATCCGAGTTATTTTGTGCAGCCCTGTATAATGATCTATAGATTTATGTATATATATTATATAGAATGCTTAATTTTAGTTAGGAAACGTGTAGCACAGTTTAAAATTCCCCTTCAGGAATTTTCGTCAATAAACGAAAATGTACTCGAAAACTTTTGTGCTGCCCTGTATATCATCTATAAAATTTATACACACCAAGTAATAGACAAGAAATGAGTTAAATTTAGAAACGCGTTCAGCAATTAATAAGGCACTTCCAGCAATTATTGTTGACAGACAATACAGAATTGTTTTGTGTGTCCCTGTAAATGAACGATGAATGCTATACTGTAAATGTGCTATAGTAAGCTCGTGTAATGTACCTTAATGAAGTGTATCAATTTCAATATGTTTCAAATAGTGAAACATTATTAAAATAAACCGTAAATGATTTTTCTCCATAGACCGTAATATAACATATATGTTTTGTGTGACCCTGTAAAGTAACTGTAAGTTCTATGCACACCATATTCTATAGTAAGCCTCTTGTAGTTCACCTCAGTGATACATATCAATTTCGATATGTTTGAAATTGCGTAACATCATTAAAAAAGCCACAAATGATTTTTCCTCATAGACCGTAATGTAAAGGAATTCTTTTGAGTGCTCCTGTAAAAAAACTATAAGTGCTAAACACTTATACCGACACACATCAATTCCGAACACGCCATACTAAATCTCAATAATATATATCAATTGCATGACAATACGTACATATTTACGCGAGTTAGAGCATTGACAGACAGACAAACCGAATTTATAAACACTTTTTAACTATGTTGGAAAGTGTTAAAAACAACTGAAGAGGACATTAACAAATATGAAGAAGTAATCTCTCTGTTCTATGAAAAAAAGGGAACTAATGCTTCTGCTGCTGCCGTAATTCAATTTATTGTGATCTTTCACTTTCATGGGTTATACTACAAAAAATTACCGCATATAAAAATATGAAAACTAGTTGTTTTATTGGAAAATGTACGATAAACTTGCTGTAGTACACAATATTTTAAATCGAACTATGATTTAAAGCGCAATTTAATATTGAAATCGGTCAAGATAGTTCATTAAAATGTTTTATAGGATCAAACTAGTCACAAACTATGCCTAGCATTTCAACCATATTTTGCAAGCACATACTTGACTAGATTGTGGTGTGTAGCGTCCAATCGTTTTTCAAATGTATCTATTTTTTTAAAGTTTTTTCCAACTTTTATTCAAAATTTCATTATTTGAATAGAGATTTAATTCATAGTTTAAAATAGTCGTTTTTAATCTACTTTTGCCAGATTTTAAAAAGCCCTAATACAGTAGAACTCCGGTTATCCGAAAGCGGGTTATCCGATAATTGGCTTAATCGAAAGCCCTTAAAACTATCTTTTTTTTAAATATGAAAAAATTTATTGTCAAACAAACATGTTCTTTATGAAATAAATAAACAAAATCAACCTATATACTACGACCGTTGCGTAAATTCAGGCACTTTATTTCATCGACACATTCAACACTTCATTTCTTTACAAAATATGTTGTGATTTTCATTTGTGTTTCAACTTCGCATCGTTTTAATATTGTCTTATCACGCCCGCTTTTAAACAACAAAACATATCACGTTGTTAGATCTTTTTGCACTTCAATATATCAAAGTGCCGCATCTAGGATCTTAGTACACTGTTACAAATTTGCAGCAAACTTTCCAGTCATTTGACGGTTTTTATAGAAAACGGTTACATAACCGTAATTTAACTCTGTTCTGACCATATTATTGCCCATATTATGGTCAGAATAGAGTCAAATTGCGGTTATGTAACCATTTTCTACAAAAACGGTCAAATGACTGGACAGTTTGCTGCAATCCTTTAACAGTGTCGCCTCACTGTATGTAATAATCCCCGCATTTTTAATCTCTTCAGGCCCTTTTTCAACATCATCATCTCCTCGATTCACCGTAGCAACTATTTCCGCATCTGTCAAATCTTGCTCATCAGTGGTTGGACCAAGCCAGGCCTCAACCACACCTTCTTATATTTCCCCGGGAAGCTGCTTGAACATGTCCAAAAACACTTCGGTGTTAGTATCGTCATCATTTCTATCCGCAATTCCAATGAAATCCGTTTTCGCGGACTCCAGCTCTGTTTTAAAGACTAGCGACTCAAACTTAGGCCCTAACTTACGCCAGTATTTCACTAACGTATTACTTTGAACTTCATCCCATGAAGCAGCTACCCAGTAGGGAAATTTCTTCATATCTAAAAGTTTCAAATGTTGAGCAATTTCTGCTTCATCAGCCAATCCTTCAATCAAAAACCGTATCAGCGTTTTGTTGTAATGTCTCTTAATGTTCTCAATGACACATTGGTCCATTGATTGGATTAGAGATCTCATATTCGGAGGAAAGACAATCGTTCTAATCGCATCCTTCTGCTGGGTGCGATGGTGCATTATCCAACAAAAGAACTGTCTTCCATTTACCTCTGGAACAAATTATTTCAGAAACCATTCACCGAAAATGTCACACATCATCCATGATTTTTTCTGTGACCGGTATTTCACTGGAAAAGATCTCATGCTGGGATTCTTGAATGCTCTGTGCTTGGCCGATTGCCCATTTAATACAGGTGGGTGTTTATGATATCCTGATGGATTGCTGCAAACCAAAATTGTTACTCTTTGCTTGGAAGTCTTAAAACACGAAGCCAGATGAGGCACATGAGAGTTTCTCTGCACATGAGGCAAACGTGCGGTTGGCAACATTTTATAATTCAAACCTGTTTCATAATATTTATAAATTTGTTCATGACTTAAGTTTTCTTTCGCAATAATTTCAGAAAACTTCACTTGGAAACACTTTACTTGCGCAGAATCTGCTGAAAATTTTTCACCGCAAAAATCGATCAGACGAACGCCGACGTACCGTCTCTTCCATCGATCTAACCAGCCCAAGCTGACTGAAAATTGTTGACCTCCGGCCATTTCCTTGTTTAAAACTTTTGCCTTTTCTCGAAGAATTTTATCATGATTTTTAATCTAGTCCGCAAGTGTAGATCTTTCTATATTTAAGTCAGGAAAAATATTCATCAGTGACTCTCCATTATTAAATTTTTTCACACGTTGAGCTTGTCCTTAAGGCTTATAACAACCCACTTGCATTTTAAAGCACCACTGATCATAAATCAAGTTTAGAGGAAATTAAACACATGTAAACTTCATAAGGAAAACCCCCGTAGAATACGGACTCTTGCTGCCCCTGCAGGTACGAACGCATTATCGGACTGTGGGGGTAGTGAGAAGGGTAAGTAAGTAGTGCCATCTGATAGAATAAATAAAGGAAACCCGGAAATCCCGGTTATCCGAAAATTCCTACGGAACCCCGGTCAACCGAAAATGCTTTGCTCCCATGCTTTTCGGATAACGGGGTTGTACTGTACTTAAAACACTTTTCAATTGAAAAATATTTTTACACGTGAATACTGAAACACAAAATAAAACTTCTATAAATAATTTTTTTAATTACTACGTGCGAAAAGTATTTCATGGTAAATATTACGTCATATTTAAAACGATACATTTAAAAGTCACATTTAAAATTATTTTCTTATAGCGTCGTTATAAAAGTCTGGTAGACAGTAATATTTTTTACTTAAACATTTTAAACAAGCTTATCTTAAATGTGTAATTCATCTTATTTAATCAATCACGGAAACAGCCGTCAGTTAATTCGACAGCGATGGATGTGGTCTAGAAGTTCAAAAATCCTTTAGTCAAACGGAAATGCATGGCAACTCGATTGCAGGCGATCGCCACTCGTCGTGATAATATCATTCAATCTTCCGTAATCGGTGATCTTTTTAAAACAGTAGAAATTATCCTGTTTGTAGAGCCTCCTGGGTCTTTGTAATGTGAATAATTAGTGATTAAATTAATTTTATTAATATTTAATTATTTATTGAAATATGTTATAAAAATAAATACTATTTAATTGTCATTTAACTTTTTAGAAAAATATCATCCCTTACTTATTGTACAACACTTTATTTTCTTTAAAAAAATAAGAAAAGGATGAATTATATTTTACATTATGTTTGTTTTCTTAATTTTATTCAAATTGTGTCAAAAATACTTTCTTTTTAGATTTTTAAAATTTTGAATATATTTTTCCTTCAAAATTTATTATGTAAAATATCTCCAAATATAAACTTGGAAAGTTTTATTACTCCCTTGCTTACTTGCAAAGGAATATGATAAAAACGAAAATTTTGAAGTAGACATGTATGCAACATGAAATTTTGCATTTTAGCGCTACATCAATATTTAAAATGGAATGGGAAAATACCACTGTGGCGCTCTTTAAGTATCAGAAAACATGAAATGTGAAAAGGAAATAGGAATGCACTTTGTATTAAAATATTTTTTTCTAGTTTTTCTATTTCAGAAAAGAAAGAATTTTACGTTGAAACTTTTTTTAATTCAATAAATGCCTTTCTCAATTTCCCGTAAAGAAAAGCATGTTTTATTGAGAGACATATGGAAGTAATTTTAAGCAATTTCGGTTAAATTTTATGCTTTAAACAATTATTAAATTTCATTGATTTTTTAAAGAAACAAATCAATATAAATGAAAACGACTGCACATGGAATAAGGCTTCAATCATATTAAAAAATATATTGAATAGTGTTGTTTGCATGAAGCTAAGTGGGAATTCTCAAATTGAAATATGGTCATTCGATACAACAGCCTCATTACTAATAGACCGGGCGGCAGCTGCACAAACCATCAACCTCATTGAGTTTACGGCTAAAATTTCAGGATTATGTAGAACTCGATAGGCATATTAGAATGGAACTGGTCTGCCAAGCCATACCTTGGTGGAAACCACCTGCAGACCAAATTTTAGTTGTTGATTGGTAGGTCCTCATTGAGTTCTCTAATGAAATTCTGGCATCAGATAGCATATACAATGGGAAATGCTCCCGTCCTTAGGGAGGAATTTCATTAGAAAACTCAACGGGAACCTACCAATGAACCACTAAAATTGGGTCTGCAGATGGTTTCCACCAAGATATGACTTAGCAGACCAGTTCCATTTTAATATGGTAATCGAGTTCTATATATAATCCTGGAATTTCATCCGTGAACTAGATGAGGTGATGATTTGTGCAGCCGCCGCCCGCACTATGAAGGTCTCAAAGCATCTAAGATTGAACTCAAATTCAACACCTTTAAATCTTTCATACACACTGATGTCCAGAAATTAAGGTGGCAGTGACCAATTTCAGACATTTCATCGAATATATTCTGAAACTCGTGAGGAAATGCCCGAAATGCCCTTGAACTTTGAGGATGCAAAGAACATGTTTGACTTAATGTTTTTCAGTGGAGATATTGTCGTGATGATAATTAGGGGGGGGGACAATAATAGTTTTAATAATAAAATAATATTTTTGATCACCCAAGTAACAGAAAATGCTAAAACTGATCTGCCACTGTAGCAAATGACTATGTAGGTCCTGTTCAACATTTGTGTGCATTTGTGTAAGCACAGCACGTATATTCGTGAATATGTTAACGTTTCAGTGAAAAATTCAAAAACTGCAACCGAATTTAACACCGCTTTCCAAAAACTTGACATAAAATTATCGAAATAGTATTCTGCAATTAAAATATTAATATGTTGAAAATTTGATAAGATATAAGTATTTGAATGAAATAAATTTTAACTGCACATGCCCGAACTACAGCAAAGATTTTTGCCATGATTTGATAGTCAATACCATAGGGCAACTCATTTAAAAAGACCAGTGAAATATCGTGAAAACTCAAAAAGTTACAGCAATAATTGATAAATTGAGAAGTACATCCCATAGGATTATATGGGATTTCCTCCTCAATTTATCAATTATCTTAGTATATTATAACGTTGATACAGAGCACTAGTAAGCACTTTTGTGAATCAAAGCTCACATTCAACAGTATTTTCGAATAGTAATTTTTGTTTTATTTATGACAGAAATTATGCGCTATTTATTCTTATTCAAAGTTAGTGGTTCTCCTTGTCTGAGACTTGTGCCCCGTATGCCCATACCTTAATCTGACCCTGGCTCAAAAATTTCATCTAAGCCGGCTTAACTAATCTAGTCTAAACATTGTACTTGGGCGAGTTCACTGTTCATATGACGAAGGAATAGAATATTGCAGAGTAGATCGTTGAGATTTCCGGATTAACAGGAATTAAAAAACCACCGTGCAGAACACGAAAAATTCTCTTTTTCACAATAAAAAATTATTTTCAATTTTAACGCATATGTTGCTATTCGTTATTCTGTGTTCATTTCGGAAAAGGCTTTAAAGTGTAAAGGAAAACAATTAAGAATTTTTAGCATAAAAATACTATATCTCCGTAAGTGTTTTAACGGAAATTGTTATGGCAGATTGTTAATTAAGACTAATACAGAATGAATAAAATAATGCCAGCATTCTATTAGAAATTACAATGTATATATACTTGCTGCAATTCAGTGTATTATACACAGAGATTATTCATAATTAGAACGACGCAACTCCTGCGAATTTCATTTTAAATTATGTTGTACGGGTGCAATACGCTTTTTTAAGTTAATACAAAGTTTATAGATTCTATGAGAAGATGGAACATTTGAAAAAAAAAAACATATTCTGCAAGTATGACATTGAAATCATTATCAACAACGCGATGGTGTGCACGTCTCGACGCTTGTAAGATATTGAATGAAAACTAGAAAACTGTTTTATTTGCATTAACAAAATTTCCAAATACTGAAAAGGGTAAAGCCAAATGTATAATAGAAACTCCATTAAATATATGGAGTTTCCATTATATATGTTTTTCTTGGTAGTTAACCCTCTTTTCGTATTCAATATTCATTTAATTTGTTTATTTTAAAATTATATTTAAAATTTAATTTGCCTGTGCATCCCATTCCCAGTATTTAAATCTATGTCTTTCTATTATTAACGATAACGCTTTTTATTTTAAATCATCCTCCTACACTTTATTTCTGACAGATGTTCTTTTGATGTAAATAAAAAAAAAGAGAAAGAAGAATTTTCCTTTTCAAATCTGCACCTCTACATTTCACACTTAAAATGTAGCCGTTAAATGTTATCTCTGGAATTTTATAATTAGGCATATCTAAAATGATTTATCTGTGTTCACTTCTTTTTTCAAAAGATATAATTGTGCAAAATGTTGCATGGGTGCGTCTTGCAAATATGTCTATAGTTATTTCATAAATTTACATTCAGCAGATGTAATGACTGAATGCTTTAAATAATTTTCTGTTTCCAGGAAGCCTTTCTTTTTAACCCTATCGCGCTGCATTGGAGATGCAATTTTTCATATATATCTCTTTGGTTAGTTTATAAAATCTACGTGTTTCTGTATCTCTCTGCATATTTATCGCCAAGCCGGCAAATTGTACAAACCGCAAGCCAACATATGTAACATCTGTCACGGATTTTGAAGTAATTATTCCATCATTCCGTATCTGCTCTCCATCTAGAAAGGTAATTCATAAAAAAGCTGTGCCTTTCCGGGTCACTCCCCAACGGCCGATCATGTATCTCTTTCGCCGTACTTGCCATTAAACATCCAATTGCCATTTTCAGAGTTATTCTTGTGTCTCTTCGCTAATCCATGTTTTTGTGGTCACAAGTGATCGTAATGTACTCCATCTATTTCAGGCATAAAACGGAAATTAATTTTTCTTACATCTGTACGACCAAAATAATTATCTCACAAAATGTGTAGCTATGGGCCTTCTTGAAAAGTTACAAGATATTGAGGTAGCATTTATAACATCAGTACACGGTTGTCTTCTGTAACGAAGTTTTACAGCAATGACAAAACTGCAAGCAGAGGATCTGCACATTTAAACTGCTATTGAAATAGCCACATCCTCTTTTATTATATTTTAACAGTGCCACAGAGCTCTTTCCCTATTTACAAAGATTCAGCTGAAAAGAAACTTGCTGATATTGGGAAACAGGAATCAGTTCCATGTTCTTCAGTCGATGAGCTTTAAAGACAAAATTGTCATATTAAACATGTTTTAATAATGTTTAAGCGATGATTTAATGAATCTTCTGAATTAGATGCGTAATCAAAAAGTCTGGAAAAAGAAACAGGATCTAAGAGCTTCAAAAATGGCACTGTGATCGCCATAAGAATAGGAATAGATAATACATTTTAAGATAAAACAAACTCTTCAGTATGAGTTACTGAGTAAATTTATGTCTACAATGAGTATAATTTAAGATTTTCATTTCTTTCAAAAATCACCGAACTGGAAGGTAATCAAATTTGAGATGCTGTAGAGAAACATCGAGCCGTTTACGATTCTGATATGGCGCACAGCTTTGCTGAAGAACGCATCCATTTTAAAAGCTATTTATATCCATGTAAATACGAAAGGGATTACAAGTTGTCTTGTCTTCCATTTCTCTGCAGGATATTTCTTTCAAAGCAAATGAATAACACATGAAACAACACTGCACTCAAGATTTATAACTATACTGCACTATCAAACAATATTTCAACAATTAATAACAAACAATGTTATGTTCTGAAGGAAGGTCATTTTCTGCTTTAAAACAGATTAAGATCTATTTTCGGACAGGACAGAATAAAGAACGACTGGCCACTATTTCATTACTTTCCATAGAATCAGACATCACAGACAGTCCCAATTTCGAGTAAGTAATAAATACTTTCTCAAATACAAAAGGAAGACGAAATTCTAGTTTTATGTTCCATAAGTATCGCAAAATGATTACTAAATTATGTCCGCAAAAAATATTTTTGACTCACTAAATTGGATATTTATGTGATGTACATTTTTAAAATATGACTATTAAACTATAATGACTTTTTTCTATGTATTTTTAACATACATTTTGCTTGATCAAATTGGAGGTTTGTAAAATTTTACTGAAACTATTAAAACTATAGTGTTATTTTTCTGTGATTTCTATAAATTTTTTTTTGTTTTGTTTGACAAAAGTGTTATGCGATATTTTTGAAAGAATCTAATTAACTGTAGTGACTATTTTTTTTTGTATTTACTACTTAATTTTCGCGTCAGAATAATTAATAAATCTTTAACTGTTTTACAAAGAAACTTTTTTAAGTCTTTATGCATGCAGTTAAGTTTAAAAGTTTTATAACGTTTAAAATTGAAGTAAATAAATCCGTTATAACAACGTAATAACATACTATGGAAGTTGGGAGGGGGGACGGTGCGTAAAATAAATGTCTGCGTAGTGGCGTCACACATCCGAAATACGGACCTGCCGACAACTCTTTCTTTTGCAATTGTTTGAGGTTTATACTATATCAGCATAGTATTTTATGAACACTATTTACATACTAAACTATTTTTCCATTTAGGGTTTTTTATATATTTATAAAGTCATAATCTGATACTATTTGAGTTAAATAATTTTATTATCAAATATTTATTTATTTATTTATTTATTTTGCGTGAGAAAACAATTAAATACAAAATTAAAATAAAGACAACAAAAAATTTCACCGTGTCAGCAAATAATTCAAAAATAACTTTAAAGATCTTAGCTGGAAACTGTCGTTAGTCTTTCAATTGCGGACAAGTAAATAAATGATGTTCTCTTACAACTTCAAATAGCTCAACTTCACACAAAATTATTTAAAATAGCTTAAGGCTTCATTCAAATGGATTTATGTTTTACTTATTTACACTTTGATTCATATGCTTACCCGAGGCCATTTGTTTACTCTGTATTTGAAAATATTTAACATAATGAATACAGTTCGTCCAAGAACTCTAATTAGTATAATTGACAAGTTTTTCCTTTAAAAGTTTTCATTCATGATAATGAAAAGCGTGATATATCATTGTCATCTAATTAGCATCTTGCAACTAAACTCGCGGTGGTCTGCTACAAATTATTCTTTCCATTTTTTAGACAGCTACATTTAACTGTTTTTTTCCCTTTAAATAAACATTTTAGCAGTAAACTGATTTTCCGAATTTTTCCATGAATGTAATAACAAAGTGCGGCGTAGGAACTATTTTCTTAGCAAAACTTATAAAAGTAAAAGAAAAGGGGGATGTATATTTTCTCTCATTAGAAGAAGCAAACGCTTTCCGAAAAGCCCAAGCGTATATGGAATACATTATTATTCATTAGAGCTGAGTTTGCCAAATTAACCCTGATACAAAATCTCTTTTAAGTACTTCATATATTCATTCCTGACTGGACTCCGGAGAATCAGGTTAACATAATGAGCTGTCTTGCTATCAGTAATTCCATATCCTCCAAGGAATAACTTTGTAGTCCTCTGTCCACGTTTCTATGACGACGAGAGAGTGTAGCGGCCTACCTATCTTTTGGCCAGGCAATATGTCAGAACTTTGTTATGTTTATTGTCATATTCTTCCGAAAACATCATTGTGTTAAGAGAAAGTTGAGAAAATTCTTCCTAAGTTGAAACAGGAAGCATTAGTATAACCTTTCAGTTTCATTTAGAAAATTCATACTGAAGAATTCATATTAAATCGTTTTAAAAAGCGCAAAATGAAGATTTTTTAATACAAAAGCTTCAAGAGGTTTTCATAACAACTAATAGTTTTAAATGGTATATGAAAAAGTTAAAATTTAAGGATTCACATTATGGCTGGTCAGCTGACTATTTCTATTGACTTATTTAGTCGAAATATTAGAATTATTCAGAGGGAACGTTATTATAAAAATTCATAGGTATTGGCAATAAAGCTTTCAATTTTAAAAACAAATGGGAGTTGAGGACTATTTTATATTTGTCTTTAATTTATAGTCATAACATTTTGTGAGTTCAATTGACTATTTTTATCGACTCTTGTAGTCGAAATATTTGCCTTCATCGAAAATTAACGTTCTTATAAATTTTCAAAGTTACTGGGAAAAAAAAGATTCAAGTTTCAAAAACAGATGTCAGCTTAAGATTATTTTATATTTATTTGTAATTTGTATGCGTAAGATTTTACGCGCTCAGCCGACTATTTTCACCGATTAATTTATTCGAAATACTTGAAATAATCGGAAAGAACGTTTTTTGTTAATTTTCAAAGCTATTGGGGATAAAGCTTCAAATTTCAAAACCTGACGTCAATTGAGGAATATTTTATATATTTCTGTAATTTATAGATATAACATTTTCTACGTGCTGGTGATTGTTTTCATCGATTCGTGTAGTCGAAATATTTGACGTCATCGAAAAGTAACATTTTTATAAATTTTCAAAGTTATTGAAAATAGAACTTCAAATTTCAAAACAAGATGTCAGTTGAAGATATTGTTATTTTATATTTTAACTGTAATTTGTAGAATAGTTTCGTGAAGCGTGCAAATGACATAGAATATAAATAAGTACCAATGAACAATTTATCTTCACAAAAAAGATATCAGATGGCAGGTGATATCTTTTGTAAGTTAAAACCAGAGGGTAACACGTTCAACGATATGAAATAAGGAATTACATTTTTTTTCTTACATCGAATGTTGCAGCAGCCTTCTTTCTTTAATTTGTGTTTCAGTATCCCATCGCAGTTGTTATGGTATTTTACCTTACATCTGAAAGCAACATAAAAAAGAACATCTAATGTAGAACTGTAATATGTATATTTGCAGATAAAGTAATTTGAATTTTAAATAAAACTCTTTAAACTATTCACCTTCTGCATTCATTTTTTCAGTTTTCCCAAAAATATCATTGCTCTAGATCGAATGTGTGTGGTCTCCGTTTAGTTTCCTTTTTAAAGAAATTTTTTCTTAAAATTATAGATCTACTAAACAGCAATATTATCTAGAATCTCCAAATTAATGCATTTGAATGTTCTCTGTTAAATTTAATATCTACAGCTGTATCGAAAATTCGCTATATTAAAAGGAGTTCATTCGCTGTGTTGAATATAATTTTTACAATACCTTATTTTTCCTTATTAATTTATAATTTTACTATACAAGTATATAAGCTTCTAAGCCCCAGAAACTAAGATTAAAAAAGGAGACTATATACTTCTGTTTCCCTTTGCGAATTGCGTTTTCTGTTTGCTACATTAAAATTTTAAACAATATAGTTGCCTCTTGATTTTTTTTTTATTATTATTTACAAAATTGTACTTTTTAAAGTTAAAACTTTGGAAAATAAATTTCTTTTCTTAAATTACAAAAATAATAAAGAAAGGAAATGTATCCAAATGAAATCCGTGCCGTATAACAGTGGCAATTTCAGAACTTGTAATTTTTGTCCGTAACTGCAAATATCGAATAGCCAATAGCATTTTAGGAATTTCACTTTCAAATAAGTTATCCCATCCAGCTCACTTATCAAATTTGGGCTTCCAACAAATAGCATTCCAGTAAATATAATTTAGTCTACTTGTAAGGCGATTAGTCTCTATGTTACTTGACGATGACTGATAGCAACATTTTCCAACAAGAATATTTATGATTAAGTTATCAGGGAACTTTTCTCATTTATTTCTCTTTCACTAATTTGATGTTTAAAACAGTTTTATTTTTACATTTTGCTTCTTTATCCTATAATAAAACTTTAAAAAAAAAAAGGATTTTATTTTTTGTTTTAAATAAGGTACATTTTGTAAGGAACGGCTTTTCAGAGCATATCAATGATATCACAGAAGTGCGAGGCATTACTCAGTATGATGATAGGATGATAAATTATGCCTTATTTACGGTAATTTCATTAATTATAGCTTCCATACTTTATTTTTTCCATAACAAGTACTTCTGGTTAAAATTCTATTTTTCGAAAAGCAAAATAAGCGAATCTAGGAAATTTTTTTGGTCAGTTTCTTTCGTTTCGTTTTATAAAATATTTTATTGTATCCGAAATTAGACATATTGGGTGATTTAAATATTTGATCTTGAAATTTATCGTAGGAATTTGTTAATCTAAATATATTAAAACCCAGTGTAAGGATTCCGGTCAGAACCCATCCAAACAATGAATGGGTAAATAGTGAATGACTTTCCCTTGTTGCAGAGAAAAGTAAAATAATGAAACATATTCAGAAATATGGCTTTTATGGACATATGTTTTTTACATTGCAGGTTAAAGTTAGATAAAAATATTTCTACACGTGTAATTTGTTTTTATAAGAGAAAAAAAATTATATTATTTATGACGTCACTAGAATAGCGGCTATTGGATTTATTTTTTCTTTATGCATTATAACTTTAATGCTGCCATTTCTTTCATTTAAATTAAATAGAAAGTATATTTTTATTTGGATTCATCGTAGTTATATATAAAATACGTGTGAAAATGATGTTATGCTTAGCTTAAAATGTATTTTTACACTGAAAAAACTAAAAAAAAATAATTGATATGATTTTGCCAACATGACGTAATTTTCACAGTTTTTTCAATTGTTAATTATAAAAATTAAAATTGGAGCCTTTATTGATTACTTTAACTTGATTGTATACATTGATTACATGTTAGCGATTGCTTTTTTTTAAAAAAAACTAAATTATACGTAAGATGATTTAAATATTTATAAAGAATTCAGAAAAGTGGACGATTTCCGGAAAAATAAAATTATTAAGAGTAGTGTTATGGTAAAAAGAAGAAAAAAACTCGAAACGATTACGGAACATTAACACGTTTACAATCAAAACAATATGAATAGTTCAGCGTTTGTTTCCGGATAATATACCATAACAAAATTAAGATTTCATAATAAAACACAAATTAGAACCATATCTACATATGTTTCCTTTTACTAATTAAGAAAGATCTGTAATTGCTCCTCTGTTCTGTCACCTTATTTACATAAAATTAAATTTTTTTTGTTAAAACTCTAGAGTCCCATGTACTATTAATCAGGCTCTGAACTTAACGTTTCATGTCATATAACGAGTCTACGAGTATAGTATATGAATATATCTTTTTAATTTTAAGTGAAAATCATGATTTTTACCCACACTGTAAAAAATGACCAATGTTTCTTATTTTACGAAAATATACTATAACCACGAACAAAAATATAAATATTTCCAAAATTTAAAGAATTATTTATAAAAACAAAGTATATTTCGCTGCCCTTATTTTTCAGAAACGTTTCCGAAGGGTTTTTATAGTGTATTAATTAGTGTCCTCAGCCTGGAATACCTGTTTTTTGAATGCTATCAATTCTCAAGTAAACATTTTCATGCTCAAAAAATATGTTTAACAGACAAACATGCAAAATTAACAGCGTTAACAAGAACATTAAAATTAAGATTATTTCTAAACTCTTTCATGTATAAATTAACTTTTTCATCTGAAAACGTTTACTTGCGAATTTATGACATTCGAAAAACAGGTATTCCAGGCTGAGGACACTAATTAATACACTATAAAAACTCTTCGGAAACGTTTCTGAAAAATACGGACAGCGAAAAATACTTTGTTTTTATAAATAATAATTCTTTAAATTTTGAAAGTGTATTGGTTTATGGGGATTCAAACGACAATGGAACACGCTATTCGGAATTTCGGAAAACTCAGTAGATTATATTATATTTTCGTTCGTGGTTATAGTATATTTTTATAAAATAAGAAACATTGGTCATTTTTTACAGTGCACCGTCCTGGGACAGGCATCTACACTAGTTTACTAATATTTTTATACGTAAGTTTTTTAAAGCAACAATTTACAAAACAAGATTTTACATAACCCCAACGAATCCTTTTGAAAAGTTAAATATTTTAAGCAAAATAAATAAATAAATAAATAAATAAATAAATAAAAATAAAAAATTCAAATTATAGTGAAAAGTTCTATTCTATAAAACAAGCGTCTTTTAAAAAAGTCTTAAACTTACAGATATTTTAAAATGTTCAGCCAAATTTCCTTTAAAAATGTATTCATATATATTTTACCAAATATATCTTCAGAATTTAATTCTTTAAAATGAAAGCGTTTTTAAAAAAATAAGGTTTCGGATAAGAAGGAATTTTAACTCATATTTATTCTGCTTTTGACAGGCGTATAATGATTTTACAGTTCATCGAACCCCATACATGATTAATTTGTTTCCTTGGTTCTCACTTCCATTCCTTTTAATTAAAATTAAAATTGTTAGATGCTGAAAGAATGGAAACTTTGCTGCTAATTTTCTAAAAGTTTTGAGTCAATTTTACAAAAAAATGTGAAGTTTACATGTCGTTATCAATTAATTAACCCAATATTTCAAACTAATGTAATTAGCACTGGAAATAATTACACAATATTATTTAACTCAACTTGGTTCTTGTATGTAAAGAAGCAATTTTGTAATCGATGTTCTCACCCTCTTCCTGATGTGCTAGAATTCTGTGGATTATGTACAACTGTGTGTTTTCAACGACAATATAATATTTTCGCAGTTTCAGAACTTAAGTATCAATTAATTGATCATTGTAATTAAATTTTAATTACACGTTGAGAAAGCAATTTAGAAATTCTAGATAAGTTTAAATAATTTTAGGCATAATTTTTTAAAACTTACCGCGTCTCTCAACAATAAATATTTGTTTTGCACAATATTGTAAAGTAACATTTGCAAAACTAAAACCTAAAATTATAAAAAATTTCAAAATATAAATTTTCAAAGGTATATTTTATGACATTTTTTAACTTTGTTGTCACCAATCATGCTTTTTATTATACAAGGTGGTCATAGTTAACCTTACAGTACTCAGCGTGTTCTGTAGCTCGAGCTAATTGCAAGAATGGAACCAAATTTTCTTGTATGATTAAACAACACGGGCGACGAAGAATTTCATGAAAAGGAAACAGTGCTACATCTCCCCTAGTGGTAACTTTCGGAACTTTTTTCGCTGAATCTGTAATCATCCAACAAAAGTTGGTTCCATTCTCGTAATTAGCTCGCCCGACAGAACACGCTGAGTACTGTCAGTTTGATTGTGGCCACCTTGTAAATCAGTACAGTAACAATCTATTGACTAGCCATTCTTGGTGAAATACCTTTAAAATATTCAAAGTACACCAAATCCATTGTTAAATGTAAATGTAATAAATAGTAATTTATACAATACCATTAAGGGCACCCGACGCTTTTGTTATTCTAATTCTAATGTTCTAGACAGCTGTTTTCTTAACAGCATTATTCTTTTCTCAATTAAACTAAATGTTTTTCTCTTCCTACGTAATTAATTTTTATGTATTTCTAATAAAGTGTAATTTATCTAATTTTTTTTCTGTTATGTTTTTTTTTTCATTTTATGAATTACATTAGATTATTATACATATATAAACGGATAACCTTACAAAAAAAAAAAAGGAATGATATTTCAGCAAAAAACAACTGGTTGTAAGTGGTCTCGTCATGTTGTTTATGATAAGCTATAAATTTAAAACGCTAGCCATAAAATTAAATGATATCTCATGTGAGTGCCGCGCAAAAATCTATATCATTATTCATAATCGGTGCAAATGCCTCGGAGTGTGATACAATATAGGAAAATTGCTTTGTGACCTACAGAGATGTGTAAGTTGTGATAAGATTAGATAAGGGTTTAGAAGTATTGCCATGATCCTGTGTTTTAAAGTACCAGAATTTCTCTTTTAACCCGTTCGAGTCTGGCATCCTATTAGTAGGACATGTCTTAACATTGATTATTGTTTTGTCTTAACAATTTTTGTTATTATCTGCATCTAATAATGATAGTACATTACTATACAATTATTTTTATGGCTTTGTTAATGTTTCATAATTTAGCAATAAAACAACAGCAACAACAAAATTGTTCGCTTAAATCTCTTTGCACCGTTGGAGATGCTTTCTTTTTTCTTTTTTAAACATACGAGAATATTTCACTCTTTAAATTTAATACAGGGACTACTTTTCCAAATGAATAGTTTATGATAAAAAATTAAAAATACTAAAATGCTGTTATGTCTGTTTAATCCCGTTGTAATACGACATTTTCCAAACGTCTTAAAAATTTTTCCTTAACTCATTTTTATATTAACAATACGCAAAATAAATGTATTTGTTAGATTTCAGTAAAAGACATTAATCAATAATTCAGTAAAATTAATTCAGTAATATCAATAATTCAACATAATTCAGAAAACCTTAACTTTTTAGATTTGAAAGGCTCCTTTTATTTTTTTTTAAACGCAAAAGATTCCCCTCGCAAACATAGTACTGAAAAGGGTTAAAATTAATTTTACAAAGAAAATAAGTAAATAAAGCATAAAATGCTGTAAATTAATGCACAAAATCTGATGTATCCGCTGTAAGTGCTCATTGTGAAAATAACATTCCTAATTATTTCTAAACGTGCTCTTCAATAATATATTTTCTACTTCATCACTAGTTCAATCGTTACAGCTTAAATATATATGTTCATCGACGTTAATCTGCATGTTATTTTTAATTCTCTTGTTTTCATTTTTACAGGCACAAAACGCACACTAAAAGTATTCTTTTGTATACATTGATGTCCCTCTTTCATATGATCATCGTAAAAATTAACTAATACATTGTTCTAGTAGTTAATTAAGAATGGGTATTCATCAATTTTAGGACTATTCAAGGAGAAGTTTAAAATGCAGTTAAATAGACTAGGTATAAAAGCGATTAGCAACTAAAAATTAGAAAAAAAATTAAAAATATGATTTTACCAATTGATAGTTTAATATTAAGATCAAAACTCAACGTATAGTTACGACTATACGTTAAGAAATCAATTTAGAAATAATCCCGCCGCCAAATTAATTTCTTGTATAAGACATTTTGCGCAATAAACATGAATTGTATTTTAAAAGGTAGGCGTTGATTTTCAAGATAAACACTGAATGGTTATAAAAGAGTTTTTAAAAAAACTATTTTTACTTTTATACTTATTTCAACATTGTATTTGAGTAAAGAAAAAAAATATTATTTATTTCTACATTGTTAAAAATTTGCAGCAGACTGTCCAGTCATCGGACAGTTTTTACAGAAAACGATTACATAACCGTAATTTAACACTATTCTAACCATACTGTTGTCCAAATTATGGTAAGAATAGAGTTAAATTACAGTTATGTAACCGTTTTCTGTAAAAACGGTCGAATGACTGGACAGTCTGCTGAAAATTTTTAACAGTGTACATAATTCATACTGTAATTGAGTAAAGACAAATATTTATTATTCATTTCTATATAAAAATAACATTTCTAGTTTCTAAAAAGGAGGCAAAACTTAGATTTTGAATTTCGAAGCGTTCACACTTGTAAGTAAATATTTTTAAAGTAAAAAAAAAAAAAAAAAAAAAAAAAAAAAAAAAATTGTATATAGCAGGACATTTGGATTGGCATTTATAAAAAAAAAAAAGGCTTTTTTTTTATAAAATAACTTCATTATGTCTGTAATACTTTGAGTTCTATTTTACGTGTTTTATAAAAATTTAAATGATTCTTAAGTCGTTGTCCAAGTCAATATTTGGCGGCAGAGTTATTTCGGTAACGATGTGGTAAGTTTGGCAGAAAAACTTTCTTGCTTTTACAATTGCTGCTAGTTTTGCGCCAGGATGTATCGCCATTGTATCAAACTATAGCGATGTTTGTATCAATTACGGCAATCAAGAAATGTTAGTATCTTTACAGTGTTTATGAAAATATTTGGTACTTTTATGATAGCGAGGCGCAAATCTCCATAATAGCAATATTTTTCTCGCCAAAAGTAGCATTTATTTTTCACGTTTGTAAATTAGAAACAATGCGTTGATGTTGAAATAAATTGTTTTGATTTGTGGTATTATTTCTTCTAATATATTTTTTATTTTTTAGTATTTTAAAAGAATTAAGGGTGTGTGTTTTAAATGTATGCAATATATGTATAGTAAATGATTGTATTTTTAATTAAATGACTGAAAGGTCTGGTTTTTAAATGTAAGAAATGCAATACGAATGATGGCGATAGTAACAATAACCTTTGGCAATTCATCACCTGTTCCCAGATAGCATAAAGTACCAAATATTTAAACTCGTCAAATCAACATTTGGTGAAATCAATTTGATTTAGTCATATTTGTTTTAACCAGTTAAATCGAATTGTACCGTATTCGGTATAAAGACAGGGTGTTATCCCGTACTCGATTTAGCATAGAAGGCAAACCGTTAGCGCCACCTACGAGATTATCCCTTTTCGGGTTAATGATCAATGGCCAATTGTATTGACGAGAATTCCGATTACGGAAGATTAAATGTAAGAAAAAAATTCTTAAGACTATCAAAACACTTTTTTCCGAAGTCGAATCTTAGTTGGATGGTTTCCCCATATTCGAATAAGCTTATTTCATAAAAATAATCGGAATTGCTTCCGATTAATATCATCATTTTGAGTAATGAGTTTATTTTAACCATATTAAACGAATTTTCCCGAATTAGAGACCTAGCTAAACAGATTTCTCGTGCTCGAATTAGTATAGTATTTACGTTTTGTGAAAATTGTTCGAGCCGTTTTCGAATTATTTCAGCATTTTCAGTGAGGAGTTGCGTTTAACTTGCCAAAACGAACTTTCCCGAATTCGGGATGTAGCTACATAATTTTATCGTGCTCGTTTTAGCATAGGTGACAAGTTTCATGAAAATCGTTTGAGCATTTTTCGATTTATAGCAAGCAGCATTTTCAGCGCTGAGTTCGTTTTGATCTGTCAAGACGAATTTTATCGAATTCAGGACCTAACTAAATCATTTCTCGTGATCGATTTAGTATACTAGGCAAGTTTCGTGAAAAACGATCCAGCCGTTTACGATATCATCCTTAATCGGGAAAATTGCTTGGTAGTTTAATATATATGATTTAAATGTATAATATTTTAAATTTTAAGAGATAAATAGACAAAAATTAGCAGTAAAGATTTTAGCATATTTTTAATAAAAATATATCTTTTTTATACCGGTTTCAAAAACTTTTTTATACTTTTACTTAGAATCATTTATATATTTTTTTCTTAATGGCAGATATAATTTTTTTAATTATTGCAGCACTATTAGGAATGTTAGTGGATAATTATATTGATTCATAGTACACGTGTTTGCTTTTTAGTAATGAATTATCCAACAAAGAAGAACAGGTGAAACATAGCATGTGAATTTTAGGTTAAAAAATTGTCTTTTCAATAAAAATAGCTTCAGCCTTATGATTCTTTTTAACACTTTCCAACCTAGTTGAAAAGTGTTTATGACTTCGGTTTGTCTGCCGTATGGCCGTCTGCCGTCTGTTGTCTGTCCGTGCTCTAACTCCCGTAAATATGCTCGGATTGCCCTGCAATTTTTATATGTTATTGTCGTTATGTATATATAGCATGTTCCCTATTTTAACTGAAGTTTGTAGCACTTATAGTTTTTTTACAGGGACACTCAAAAGAATTCCATTACATTACGGTCTATGGGGAAAAATCATTTGCGGTTTATTTTAATGAAGTTACGCAATTTCAAATACATTGTAATTGATATATATCACTAAGGTGCATTACAAGAAGCTCAATATGGAATAGGGTGTGCATAGCACTTATATTTACTTTACAGGGACAGTCAAAAGAATTCCGTTGCATTACGTCTATGGAGAAAAATCGTTTGCGGTTTATTTAAATAATGTTTCACTATTTTAAACGCATTGAAATTTATATATATCACTAAGGTGCGTTACAAGAGGCTTACTACAGAATAGTGTGTGTATAGCAGTCAGCGTTCATTTACAGGGACACACAAAAGAATTCTCTACTGTCTGTTAACAATAATTCCTGGACGTACGTTTTAAGTTGCTGAACGCGATTTTAAATTTAACTCACTTTTTGTCTATTACTTGATGTGTATAAATTCTGTACTTCATATACAGGGCAGCACCAAATTTCACGAACACATTTCCGTTTATTGAAAGAAACTCCAGATGGAGAATTTTAAACTGTGCTACGCGTTTCCTAACTAAACTAAAATTTAGCATCCTATGTAGTATATATACAAATCAATAGATCATATACAGGGCTGAATAAAAGTATTCGGATATTTTTTCGAATATTGTATATGTTGGAAATATATGTTGGAAATTCCTGAAATTACGTTTATAAATATGTTATGCGTTTTCCAAATTGTTTACTTAGATGTTATCTTTCGGCTTATAAAACGGTAATGATTTGTAATATTATTTTGGAAGCGTTGGAAAGTGTTACATAATCTATGCTTGATGCATGATTTTTCGTTCTTGTTTCAATGTCAGTGACGTTTTGAAAGTTAATACAGTTTGGCACTTTGAGACAAATTTGCGTTAAAGCAGCTAATTTTTTTTAATGGAAATTAATAGTTTGGAAAAAACTTTGAGGTGGATTGTGCAATTTGTTTTATATTAATAGTTTTTAATTTAATCAGAGAAGAAATGAACTTGAAACGAAATTTCAATAATAAATTATATTTCAATTATAAAAGAAATTCTTTATTGTCTTTTAATGCTGGTACGTTTAAAAACTGAACTCGTGTTTTGCTCACATGAAACAACCTATTGTTTTTTGGGAAAAGGTTTTAAGCTGTAAGCTAAAAATTCCATTACAAATACCAATATTTCGAAGAAAAAGGTTTTATAACCATAAAAATGTCCATAGTTTTTTTAAATTATAATATTTTGTCAAATATAAAACGAAATTGAAAACGTTTTAAGGCCTCTGTCAAATCCAAAGGGGCTATTTTCAGACACATTTTACAGTATAATACTGGTGCCGTGCATGCGCGGCAGTGTATTACTGCTTATTACTGTTAATTTTACGGTATAATACTGGCAGCTAGGGTGCCAGTATTATACTGTAAAATCAACAATTATTTTTTGCTGTGTGTGTAAATGAAAAATATTGTAAATAAATAGTTGCGATCAATTAATTTTGGCAAGAAAGGGCACTTTTATAAATAAAAGATGCATGTTAATAAATATACTGTCAGCAATGAGCTAAATTATACAATGGAAAAAAATAATGTTAGTGAATTTACATCATTTTTCAAATAATCTTTTAAAACGAAAAAAAAGTATTTCTTCACTTGTTATCCCTTTTTTATCTTTTAAAAGAAAAAAAATGGTTACTTTGTTACATTTTAAAGCTGTAAAAAAGATTAAAATACAGCAGTTAAAAAAGTAGTATTCACCTATCAACATATCATTCTTAGTATAAAAGAAAACCTTGAAAAGTCTAACTAGAGGTATTTTTGCCAAAAGCAAAAATGTTAAAGCTTATTTATAATCACATTGTCAGTAATTTAACATGTTTAGATTTTTTTTTTTTTTATTATTTATGAAAACACTTTTTTATTTAAATTGTCAAACAAGAATGAAAATATTTTCGGATGTTTAAAAGAAAAGTTAACTCGTTGAGTTAACATATATTGGTCATATCACATGCGTTTACTGGAATATCTAAAAATCAAACTTCTTCAGAAAGATAAAACTTTACGAATATATGTATATATATATATATATATATATATATATATATATATATATACATATGTTATTTTTATGATACCGTAGGTAGTTCTTATTTGATTATTTGAGTGCCAATGTTCTTTTTTTTCTATAAAAAGGTTTATTTCTTAGTTAATCGTATTCCATTAAACGAGCAATCATTGTATATTTATTTACATATATATTTATATTATTTATATTTTTGGCGGTTCTGTAAAACGGTCTTATGATTTTCATGAAAACGATAGATATGGGGGAGTCTTTTGGGTCTAGATATCGATCGGTCGGGTTTTCATCTTTAGAAAAGATCGTTTTCTTGAAATATTCACTCTTTCCATGGGTGAAAAACATGAAAGTATAAAAAGTGTACAAGAACTGCGAAAAATTGAAAGGAAAGATAAACATATTGTAAAAAGTTTAAAGTATATGAAATCAAACAATTTTTTTATAGTATACCCGCTCTTTGTGCAGGTAACATGTCTAAAATGGCTAAATTTCTCTAATCGGATCCGTAGCTAAGATTATCGTCAAACAGAAAAGGCGCTGGCAACAATATACAGAATTATATACGAAAATCACTTATTATGATTATAATAAATATATATATGGGAAAAGTGATTAGAGTAACCATAAAGCTTTGAAAAATCTTTTAATAAACAGATGTTCTATAGTTGCGTACACACAACCGCTGACATTCCCAAGATCAGGAATGATAAAATAAACTATATATTCGCAAATAAATTTAAACATGAACTTGATAAACAAAAACAACCGCATTTTTTTGTTTATAAAGTTCATGTTTCATGTTTTTGCGAATATAGTTTATATTAACACTAGCAAAACCCACGGCTTTGCTCGTGTAGGAGTATCCCGTTTAAAAGTATAAAGCCTGGTCGACTGAGCTTTACTTGCGACAAATGAGAAAATTGCCTTCTGCAGTTTTTTTTAAAAGGAAAATTCTATAATCGAGTTTTAAGCTATTTGAAACATTCAATATCATTATTATAACTTTCATACAGTTAAAACAAAATTGTTTCTAATATCACTCTTGTTTGACGTCACTCTATGGATCACATTATGGAATATGAGCTACGTATTTTCCCTAATTAAAGAAGAGGTATAATTTAATAAAACGCATACCACATCTAATTGCAGATTTCTTACACTTTATTTCATGGTCCGTTTTCTTCAGAGCCGTTTCTGGGATACCCAGTAAAAAAAGAATATATATATATATATATATATATATATATATATATATATATATATAACCGTTAAATAACAACACAGAAACACAGAAACATCATACAACAATTAAGGGGAAAAAAAGATATTAAATGTGAAAAACATCCACAACATCCAATACATCCAGAAATATGTAGTGAATAAATAAATAGGTAAATAGAATTTAAAACAAAGAGAATATAAAAAAGATTGAATGAAAAAATGAAAAGAAAATAAATTCATGAAAGATGAAACTCAAATCTGTTATGAAATGTATCCATAAAATATCAAATAAAGAAAAAAATGAAATTTTGAAATAGCTGAATTAATCTGAAATAATTGCGGAACTATGGCAGAATTATCAAGCCCAATAAATTACCATAGATTCCACAAAAAATGTATGATTTCATCCGTGCATCACGAACTGAGCTAAAAAAGGAACAAGATTTGGGCAATCATACATTAATAAACCAACAATTTGAAAGAATTACGAAATTAAAAATACAAAGAAAGAGGATGATTCTCCATAATTATCCAGGAAAAAACGTGGTTGAAAGCAAAAATGCCATGTGAAACAACAAATCTTCACCTGTTGCCAAAAAATAGTTACTAATTCATTAGATGAATTACAACAGAAGTGAACTATTGTTAAATATTCAAACCATGACAAACTGAATTTCATACAACCGTTAAAACTAGCATTAAGTAACATTAAGGAGCAATGCTGCCACCTATTGGCTGTTCAAAAAAGAGTATTATTAAAGTCAGGTGAATAATAAATTTAGATGCAGATATGCCATCTAGTGTTAGTTTAAAAAACAATATCATAATTTAGTTATTGCAAGTGGAATTTTAAAATTTAAGGAAAGTGCCTAATGAGAAATTAAGAAATTAAGAAAATTTAATCTAAATATTAAATGAAAATTTAAGAGGAATGTTAAAACGTTAATTAAATTAGTGTTATGTAAAACATTAATAAAATAAATGAATTAATACATTGTCAGTGCATAATAGTATTATTTCTATAAGCAGATAATAATAAAAATTAAAGGGGTGAAGGAAATATTTAAATTATTAATTAAAGAAAGATGGTTGATGAATTTATTTAGATATGACATTGTACCTTGTACCACATAAATCATAGAAGTTAAATAAAATTCTGTAGATTAAATTCAAACTGTCTATTAGATGATATGAAATCGTTACTATTATATAGAAATGAAGTAATCTTTAAGACTAATTATTAATTAAGAGGAAATAATTAAAAAACAAATTTATATATAGTAAAATGTGATTATTTATGAAGTGATTAAAGTTACATTGTTCGAAACAAATCAAAGAAGGTAATTAAATGAAATACAACATAAAGTAAATGCTATGAAACGAATTTTGTTAAAAAATGAAGTTAACAGAATCAGCAAAAGAATAACATGTAATATAAGGATGATAAATAAACTAATAACAAACTCTATCGCTCTTTTCTTGTAATGAACCATTGCATTTTAATTATCCATACAACACCTCCACCCCTCCATAGTCTAACATCTACCCTCCCATCCACCCTATTTTATTTTTTGAATTATTTTTTTATTTTTTGAATTTTATTATATATATTTATATACACTGTAATGTTAGGTTGCAATGAGATAATCATAATACATTTTTCATACAACACCTCTGTCCTCCATACTCTAACATCTACCCACCCATCCTTCCGGTAGATTCGATCATGGACTAACTAATATATCAAAGAATATATGAATTTTTTTGGAAAACCATGTTGTAATATATATATATATATATATATATATATATATATATATATATATATATATATATATATACAAGAATTGCTCGTTGAATAGTATAAGGTTTCAGTTTTCAGCTGTTCTTGTACACTTTATATACTTTTATCAATTCTTTGTTTGGAGAAAGTTCCGTAATCGTATACAATGCCAATTGTCGTTGGTTTGGGGAAAAATTAATTTACTTTTTGTAACCATTGTTGTAACTCTCATACAATTAAAACTGTATGTTGTTGCAAGCGTCACTTTCGTGTGGCACCAATATTAGCTATGCATCCCATTACGGAAAATTAGCCACTTTACCTAAAAAAAAAGGACAAAACATAATAGATTATATTATTTTAAATACCATATAGTATATGCAATATTTTTCTGTTTAATTTTAATTTTTCGTAGTCCTTGGACACATTTTGTGAGCACTCTGCAATGTTTTTCAATCATACGAAAAGCGGGTGCAAGAAACGATTTTTTCCAATGATGACACTCTCACCCCGACAGTTTAATTGCTGGACCTAAAAAACAAAAAGAAATCGTTTTCGAGAAATCCAAAAATATACAAAAGAATAAATATAGAATTATATAAATAAATATATAAATAAATATATAAATAAATATATAAATAACTATAAAAATAAATATACAAATATATATAAATATACATCTATAAATATATAAATAAATATATAAAAAAAATATATATAAATATATAAACAAAACTATACAAGAATTGCTCTTTTAGTTACTATAAGATATGGATAAAAAAGAAGATTTACTTCCTTATACTTTTTCATTCTGTTTCATTTTTCTGATGTTTGTGCTTCTAATGCCCCTTTATTTAATGGCCGTTTTGAAAATTAAAATTTATTATTCAAAACTTAGTGACTGTTAAATCTATTTGCGAACACTCTAACAGATGAAATGGAATCACATTACAGTATATTTCTAGTTAGAGCTCATAAATCATTTCAAACAAGTTTCTAGTTTCTGTATTATGAGCTTGTTAGTTATTCTTCCACATGTAATGGCTTTCATTGAAAACGTTTTGAGTTTATATTTTAATTAAAAGCTTCAGTGTGGCATTCTATGTGATAACTTACGTTCCTAAATTAGAATCGATGTGGTAACAAGAGAGAAACATCAATATAAGAAGAGAACCAATAATATATTTTAACTATAAGAGAAAAATATTTTTATAATGCATGAAACAGAAAAAAAAAGTTCCTTTTTAAAATTTTGTTATTTTGGAGTAATAGCAGTTATAAAAAATATCAATTGTTTATTTAGGAATATTAAATCCATAATTGCACACGTAAAATGTTACTTAATTAATTTATTTTTCATTTTAGTATTACATATTTTATTCAAGTAACTGGGAAACGTAAGTGGTTGGATAATTTTATGTCGTGATCAATTATCTTTTAATACGATTTTCACGTTATTTGAATAATATATATTTAAATAATAATAATAATATATATATATATATATATATATATATATATATATATAAAAGAATAATATATATTTAAATAATAGTATGTATAATAATATATATAATAATATATAAATAAAAGAATAATATATATTTAAATCTGTTCTGTAATTATATTTTGAAGCAAGACTTGATTAAAATTTCTAAAATCGAAAAATTGTATATCTTTGAAAACTCGGCGCGTGTAAATTAAAATTTATCTACAACGATTTGTGCAAAATACGTAAACTTTAATATATATCGGTAATGTTTAATATGGTCTTTCAATTATAAACTTGAAATGTTGATTTATTCCTTTATTTTTTTTCTGGACAATACATTATTTATGTGTATGAAATTCTCCTAAATTGTAAATTTATGAATGCCACCGACTTAAATAAATATTTTTTTTCTTGAAAGTTAATTTAAATTTTGAAAGATAACCCTTTTGATTTGAGAGCGTAAAGTTGTAAAAAAAATTTCTAATTTACCTTACTTAATTTCTATCACGAGAAACTTCACAAATCCCGTAAAACTTTGGATTATTGCCTAATTCAAGTTAATCAATCATAATTAATATTATAATCATTATTATAAATGAAGAAACCCACATAAATTGTCACATATCTGCCCACATATCTGCCACATAAATAGTCACATAAATCACTAAAATAAATATTCATCACTTTTATTAAAAATCGGTAATGTTTAATATGGTCTTTCAATTATAAACTTGAAATGTTGATTTATTCCTTTATTTTTTTTCTGGACAATACATTATTTATGTGTATGAAATTCTCCTAAATTGTAAATTTATGAATGCCACCGACTTAAATAAATATTTTTTTTCTTGAAAGTTAATTTAAATTTTGAAAGATAACCCTTTTGATTTGAGAGCGTAAAGTTGTAAAAAAAAATTCCTAATTTACCTTACTTAATTTCTATCACGAGAAACTTCACAAATCCCGTAAAACTTTGGATTATTGCCTAATTCAAGTTAATCAATCATAATTAATATTATAATCATTATTATAAATGAAGAAACCCACATAAATAGTCATATATCTGCCCACATATCTGCCCACATATCTGCCCACATAAATAGTCACATAAATCCCTAAAATAAATATTCATCACTTTTATTAAAAATGAAAAATTTCGTAATATTTTTAGAAAAGTGTGTAATGATAAAATACCTTTAAGGTTGAATTATTTTTCTTAGATCTTCAAAAATGTCATGAGAGATTTTGTAAAATTACAATTGATTTTTTACTGCTATTTTGTTAATATTGAAAAAAAAATTGTTAATAAATTAAATGTTTTAAATAACAAACTTTTATAAAAATTAAAACTATTGAGAATTTTTCTTTTTTAAATAAAATAAAGGCACATTTATTTATTTATTGATCATCACATATATTATTTCTGTTGCCAACATCCCTTTTTCTGTTCATTTACAAAACGCACAACAACAAATGAGGTATCAGTCGATAGGTTTTTGAACTGACTTCTGTGTCTGTCCGAGTTCTGTTCTGTGACGTAGTACACTCATATTTCGTTAAAACGTGTTTTTTGATTAAAAATTACTGCTAATTCGGCATTGTTTTCATAAATTAAATAAAAGGTTTTCCCCAATTTAGTGTTGTGTTACACACACACAGACAGACAGATATCTTGTAAAAACATGTTTATCCGGATTTCTGACCCTTAAAATGTGTAAATCCGTCGAAAATCTGAAGTGGGAAATTTTTTCGATTACAATAGTTTCTCCTATTAGGGATAGAAGAAAGTAAAAATGATATTCCATTTTGAGAAAACTAATGAATCTTCTTTAATAAAAGGCTTGCGTTGCTGACGATTGGGATTTTCGATAATCGGAGATTATCGAAATAAAGATTAAACTCGGAAAATGAAACATTTCAAGTTACTGAAAAAATTAATAGCTCGAAAAGCATTTGTCAGAAAATTGTTAGACAAACTTCGTTAGAAAGGTAAAAAATTGTATTTTTCTTGATATAAATTTCAAATCCACTGATTATGCCATTTTTCAAATATTGAATTTCAGAAATTACCCAATTTCACAATGGAGTACCATAGCGAAATCTTCACGCGTAAAAAGATAATGATAACGGCCATGTGTCCTGACGTATACTGGCTATAGCACGAGTCACAAATTATAGTAGCCTTACTATTCTGTTAAAATATAAAAGTGAATTATGATGCCACGAGTTTTATTTAATTTTAATATAATCATCTTAGAAATAAGGTTTTGGAATTTTTTTTCGAATGGGACTAATAAATTGGCCAATACTGTAGGGGAAACTGGGGCACATTGATGCATGGAGTACCTTGATACACCCCCTCTACTACTCACAAGGTCATTACAGGAAGTTTCCCAACAGCTCCAAAATATGGCGCTAGTGTACACAACTACCTACAGAACGTCTTGGCGTGCTTCAGTAGTTTGATGAAATGAGACGGGTGATTTAGTGTTTTTGTTGGTAAAAAGTAAATTTGAGTTGTACAATTGCAGTGGTATTATACAGCTGTTCCAGTATTTTCAACAGGAAAGAATACCCTCCCTGGTAAGTAAAAGTACTCTTTAACAGTTCCTCATCCTTTTTTGTTAGGTAAATTAGGAAGTTTTGGATTTGAGATTCGTATTATTCAAAATGGCTACTTGGGGAACATTGATACAGCCTATGTTGGGGCACATTGATGTGTATCAATGTGCCCCATGATAGCTGCTAACAAACTATATTCATTTTAGTTCATTTTTTCATTATCTTTTATTATTTTGTTTCTCGTATACTCCTTAATCCAATCATTTCCGACCAACAATTTCTAATATTAGTTTTTATTGAAGTGAAAAAGCTCCATTATTGTATACTAGAAAAGTTAATAGTACTTTTGCAAACAGTGATTTTTAATTTTTCTTATTCCATGGTTACCGCTATGATTAGCTCTTACAAAAAAAAAATAATAATAATAATAAAAGACCGAGAGAGCTGAAATCAACGAGAATGGCGTATCTAAAGCTATGAAAGCTGCTTTAGAGGGAAATTTGTCAATCCGGAAAGCTGCACTCATGTTCGACACCAAACCCGCTACTCTGCAGCATCGTCTGGAGAAAATGGAAGCAAGAAATGGTGAAGAATGAGTCAGGGGTCACGTTCTAAGTATTCCTCTCAACAGGCACTTACCGCCAAACAAGAAAAACAATTAAATGAATACCTTGTTAAATGCAATGAGTTGAATCACGGTCTAACGCTGAAGCAGATAAGGCCCTTGGCATATGAATTTGCTAAAAAACTACGCTGTAAGTATCCTGAAAGTTGGAATGGTAATGAAACGGCAGGGGATGTCTGCAGATTTGTTCTTAATAGTTCTGAGGCACGTCAAACAACATACAAATTCCTCAATAGAAAACCTACTGTTGCTATGAACCTACTGAAACCTACTGTTGCTGAATATACTGTTGCTATGTGATAATCATGAGTCACACGTTTCTATTGATGCCATTGACAACTGTCGTGCAAATAGAATAATTTATTTGTCATACCCCCTCACACACCTTTCATAAACTGCAACCATTGGACGTAGCAGTGATTGGTCCCTTTAAAGTAAAGCTGAAAATTTCTTTCAACGATTGGCACCTGAATAATCCGGGGAAACGCCTATCAATTTATGACATTCCAAAGTTGGCTAAACTTGCAAACTTAGAATCATTCACTCCGGAAAATATTGTGTCTGGTTTTGAGAGTACAGGCATAGTGCCCTTCAACAGATTGGTATTTTCTGACTCTGATTTTTCTCCCAGCACAGTTTTCATACCTCATTCTCACTCTGATACAGTTGTTGTCACACCCCCTCAAACAGACTCCGCAACTCCCTCAACTGTCTCTCAGTCACAAGATAGCAATGTTCCACAAAGTGCTGATGCTAACCAGACTCCATGGCCAACTACTTGTTCAAACAAATCTGTATCTCCTGAAGACGCACGACTTTACCCAACAGCTATTGGTAGTAGAACTAACAAAAGAAAAGGATGGTAAATCTCGAATTTAAACTGATTCTCCAGAGAAAAAAAGGCTTTTCGACATGAGAAAAGTTCAAGAAGAGAAACAACCTACAGCACAGTAAAAGAATAGAGACAAAGAACTGAAAAACGCAAAAATTCTGCTGAAGATAGAAGACACCAAACTTTTGAAGCGACAGACGAAGAAAAAGAAGGTGAAAGAATTATATTTATTAGATAAATCTGAAACACCCTTAGGACAGTGGTGTGACACTACATCAGATGATTTCAATCTAAGTGACCTGCTAGGTGAAGAAGCAGATACTTTGGAAGATGATACAATGTAAGACGCAGATACTTCTGACCAAAATATTGTTGATTATGACTTTGTTATAGTGCAGTTTACAAAAAAGAGATCGGTTATTCACTTTGTAGGCCAAGTTAAACGAAAACCTGATGATGATGACAATCTTGTCGGGTTTATGAACAGAAAACCTGGTAACTTTTTCATTTTTCGTGAGAAAGAAGATAATAGTGGGATTGAAGTGCAGCTATAACAAAGTTGCCCCAGTCAACAACCAGATAAGGAACAGCAAGAACATCAGTTCGTTATACATTTAATTTTGACTTTGATCGCTTTAACATTCCTTACAAATAAATTGTGGGTAATCTGAATTTCTTTGAATAAATATAAAATGGTTTGCTAACTCCTTTTCTATGGAAAATATGCAGTAGCTGTTATTTTTTCACCACTTTTCCCAACCGTATCAAAGTGCCCCATGAAGTGTATCAATCTACCCCGGGGACGGGGCACATTGATACAAATGACATTTTTTAGTTTTTTTTTAAAATTACACACAGAAATACTATATAAAACAACGATTGTGCCTGTTAATAACACACTACACTAGATTTGCTGGCATCACATGGAAAAATAACTTGAAATTTTTGTTTTTTGGGTACCAAAAAAATTCTTAGAAAAAAACCGCATCAATGTGCCCCAGTTCCCCCTATATTATTTTGAGTTTAAAAGAGGTGGGGGAGCACTTTATATTATTTAGGTTTCCTCAAGAACTTTTGGTCAGAATTGAAAGTTTAATAAATCAAAACGTCAGAAATTAAATCGACATTAAATCGGCAGTAACTATAACGACTGTCCTTCAGTTCGTTTGGATATATTTTCAGTTAAAAATATAAAATCATTCAACATTGATTTTAGGTACTTTTAAGGTTATTGTCACGGGCCCGGGTAACGCCGGGCATGTCAGCTCGTATAGTATAAAAACTACTCGGAATTGTTTCTGAAAATCCGTAGCAGCAAAGGAAATTTTGCTTTAACAAATGCTTCTTTAAATATCGAAAATATATTGGTTTCTGAGGAAGGTCAAAAAGCACTTTACGAAATCACGGGTAACTTTGAGGAGGTTATTGTATATTTTCGCTCGTTATATTATATTATATTATATTTTCCTGGATAAAGAAACATGTATCATTTTATTTTATTTTTTTACAGTGTAGCCTTTTTAAAGCAAGTATGTAAAATCGGCAAATTTATTTATCGTACTTAGGATTAAAGCTAAAAATACTTTTCCTGCCTTTTGACTCAAGTTAATAACAGCAATTTAACGAAATATCTAAGAATTTCCAAATTAGAATTTGTATTTCCTTTAATAAATAATTATTAGTTCATTATTTTAACAGTTAAACCGCAATATATCACAAACTTTAAAATGCGTTTCTCTCTATTGAGGAAATTCCCAAACACATTTTTACTCATATTTAACGAGAAATTGAAGTTAGAGGTTTGTGTTCAGAGAAAATGTGGCATGAAAAACCGTATGAAAGAAAGATAAATAAAAAAGGGTTCATATTGAAATGTTTGAAACTTTGTATAAATATAAGTACGTATATGGTTCCTAAAGAACGTTAACTAAAACAATAATATGAAAAATTATAAATAAGGAGCTTTAATCATAAATAAACACAAAACTTCATCCTGCAACTTTTGGAACTGAAATTATCATTAGCGTTTGTATTATTATTATTATTATTATACAAGCCGCCACTGGCGACCAGTTTGGTCTTTCTTATAGGTATTCTAAGAACTGCATCGTGTTACTTCCATTCATAATTTAATTTATTTGCTCAATTCTTCGCTAAATCTTGAGATTCTGATAGAGAAATCAAAAACTCTTTGCGATCATGCCAGCATTTCGTATATTTTTGGTTGTTATGTATTTCATCTTTAGGGACAAATACCTCTTAACTCACTTAGACATTTATGCTTCCTGTCCGTTTGTTCACCAGTTGCATTACATTTGCTAATGCGGAGATTTTTAAACCTATTAAACAATCTTCCGTAATTGGGTCCATTGCCAATTGGAGTATTTTAGCTAATATGAATTGGTGCAATGATATATTTTTTGTAAAACGCCTTTAATGATATCCACATTTACATTAAACCATATTGTAGCTAATGCATTTTTTGTTTCATGCTAACCGTGACAGTAGATTCGATTACCGAATTAGAAAATTTATCATTATTCTCATCTAATCACCTTGGATAATGTGTAATAATCAGGGTGCCTCCTGTAGTTTTCATAACTGCGTAACTAATGATTTTGACATTTATGCTTGATGTCTACTGATTTTTAAGATTCGTACCGAAATACACTGCGCCAACATTGGCGTAATATAATACTAATTTCAGTAACACGTTTTGTTCTTTCTTATATTGTAATTCTATAGTTAATATTATGTAGAAGAATATTAAAAACAGTTGCAGAAGCATTTATATATAACTGCATAATCTACTTATAATAAAATCCAAAGGCAAGAAAGTGTTGGTAACCATGTCACTCTGGTCTGATAATCGACCGTAGTTAGGCTTAATGAAAAACCTATGCTAACATATGACAGCTAAATGATAATTTTTTCTACTTGAAATCATGTCTTTTCAGCATATTTTCTTATAAAACATGTACAGCATATTCTATTATAATGTTTTAAGTTCTTAATTAAAAATCGAGATTAAACATCGGAATCCCAGATATAAACAAATGAACACTATTGCCATTCATAATCACAAATTCAAATGAATCACAAATGAACGACTCTTTCAAAGCTTCACATCCAATTCTGCTCTTAAAATATTTGTAAAAGCCTATTAAAGCTTTTAAATATTTTAATTTTGTTTAAAATCTTCAAAAACTATTTTAGCAGCCACCTATCGGCAAATCGAAGTGCAGGAAAAGTAGGAAATCATTCTAGAGCGAACCGAGTCGGAGCTGCGAACCCGAGCTTAGCTAAACGCCATGTTAAGCTTAATGAAAAACATATGATAACATATGACAGCTAAACGATAATTTCTTCGGCTATGATGTCATACACTCACGCACAGTTTTTTTTAATCAGTTATAAAAAGGAAAAAGTCGCCAAATTTAGGATTTTTTTCCTTTAATGGCAAACTAGCCATTGTTTTAAGTTATTGGTTTGGCGCGGGCTTGAAAATCGCGCCAACCAAACAGTCGCCAAGCATCTCTGCGTGAGTGTAAAGCATCTGTTCCGTTTCTTCTGCCTCAAACCATGTCTGTTCAGCATATTTTCATATAAAACATATATATCAACATTTCTGTAAACAATTTTTTCTGTAAACATTTTTTTCAGAAATAGCTATGATTGCTTTCGTAGGGAGGCTTTGCGGTGATCGATCCAGTACCATGCTTCTCTTTTAAATATTGTTTTGGCGCCATCTATGGGCTGATAATATAAACAAAGGAACTTTCTGTTAGAAAAAAATATATAAAATAACAATAAAGTTGTATAAAATATATATAATATATTGTATAAAATGTATATCATCATATTTTTAAAATAAGAAAAATTCAGAACGTATTAATTTATTTCAAAATCAACTTTTTAAAGTTAATGTTATTTCTTTCTTGATATTATTTCTTTTCTTTAGTTATATCAATTTTTTAGATCCTAGCTTATATCGACCTAAATTTTGAAATTTCGCTTCTATCGTAAACAAAATAATTTTTTCTTATGAAACGTAATTAAAATATAAAGTACATAGTACCGCGTAATTTGCATTTAATTTTGCTTATGTAATAAAAAAAATGAATTATGTGATGAGTCAAGCTCTTTAGAAACTCATTGATAACACTTTTTCACAAAAAGTTTTGCACATGGATTATTTTTTAATATTTAATTTGAATGTTCTGTATGAACGTTGAACTATTTCAGAAATTTAATATTGAGTAAAAATATATATACAGGGTGTTTTTTTTTAAACTGACACTGTTCAGAGCCGTCTGTAGCTCGTTCTAATAACTGGATTGACACAAAATTTTGTGAATGGACTAAGAAAACCATGGGAAAAAAGATTCCAACAAAAAAAATAGTTCCAATCACCACCGATAGGGGGAAATGTGGCGCTGTGGTCATTTATGCAACTGGGAATTAGCATAAAATACGGGCAAAAAATGAAAATGCAAATTTTTACTTACGCAAGCGACAGTACCGCCAATAGTTTAAGTTATAAATGCATGCGAAAAGCACCGAGAAACAATTTCAGCTCAGGTTGAAAATGAGTCTCACGTTACCGCAGCGCGCGTTACTTGTGAAGTTCTTATATTGTAACCAGTACAATGCACCAGCCGCTCTTCGTTTACTTAGAACACGCCATAAACTGCGCAAAGGACCCTTATCCGTTAATGTATTGAAAGCAATAATTCTGAAATTCGAAGAAACAGGCTCGCTAGCAGTTCGGTCAGGCAGAGGACGTAAACCGGTGGCAAAAAAATTGATAATGGATGTTTCAACTGCGATCAACGAAAGGGAAAGTGTAAATGATGAATAAAACGTGGCATTTTATCCAAATTATTAATTTTGTCTGTTTATGATGGGGTTTTTTCAATGTACAGCGCCACATTTCCCCCTATCGGTGGTGATTGGAACTAATTTTTTTTTTTTTTGGAATCTTTTTTCCCATGGTTTTAGTCCATTCACAAAATTTTGTGTCAATCCAGCTATTAGAACGAGCTACAGACGGCTCTGAATAGTGTCAGTTTAAAAAAAAACACCCTGTATATATATATATATATATATATATATATATATATATATATATATATATATATATATATATAATGATTTGTAGAAATCATTTCTCATTTTTAAAATGTACTTTTCTACAATACAAACCTTTCAATAATAAATTCTTCATGCTGTTTGTTTGTATGAAGTCTTATGAAAATGCACCGCAGATCAACAATCTGTCATTTTTGGCGAGTGTTATATATTAGTATAATATAATATAGATATAGATATGTATATTATATTCTTAGATATATTATGTGATTAAAAAATATATATCATATTCATTCCAGTGGATATCATACAGCCAAAAATAAAACTACCGTCGCAAATATCCCAGCTAAAAGCCGCCAATCTGATGACATGTATTTAATAAATGTGTATGAAATTACTGTTTTGAATGCGATTGGCTGTTGAGAATGGTAAATATGATTGGCGATTAACAATCATTTTCGTTTATCTATCTTCTTGGCACGAATAGTACGTAAGTACCAAATTAACTGACGACTCGTTTTGAAGTTTGATTCATTAAATATTATTACATGAGTTAGGTTTATTTATATTTAATACGTAAAGAAAATATCATGAAAGAAGTTGAGTTGTATATCACTTCACCTAACAGAATAATGCTAAACTTTGATTAGCTTATAGGCGCAGATTATTTTTCTGAAACCAGACATTGCTGCAAAATTCATAGCTGTTGAACTTTCTTTGCGAATGATTACCTTCATGGTTTAATATTTTAATCACTCACGATGAATGAATCTCTTGTGTTTGTTTACATTGGTGGAATGATATATTAGGCTGTCAATCTAATTTAAACCGAAATTATCTCAGATAAATCTCTTGTGATGAATGTAACTCATCTCTCAAAAATTATTTTTTTGAGCGATCTTTATACAGTGCGTCTCAAACGTATATGGACAGGCAATTTTTTGAAATAACAGTTAAAAAAATAAAGCAATAATCACGAAAAAAATAGTAAGCATATGAAATCATAACATAAGTTTATTACAATAAAGAAATACAGTATAAGTTTTACAGAATTTTTGTAAAAAAATCAAAATAGGCTGTCTTAAAAATATATGGACTTTTCCAATATTTTGTATTTAATTGAAAATTTTTGATTGATTCCTCTGAATTATCTTGGAAATCATATCAGTCAGGCTTCAAACTTGAGTTTAGATAATGCATGACTGTAAAAAGAAGCAACTCTGCTCTACTTGTTGCTTTAATTCCTGAATAGCCGAAATCTGTCGCCCAAGGGTATCCTCCCGTGAAAATACTCCGGAAAGGTTTTCAATTGGATTCAGGTCTGGACTGATGGGTGGCCACTACCCAGTCACTTGATTTTGCGTAAACCAAGCTGTTGTTGAGTGGGAGCTGTGGATCGACACATTGTCCTGTTGGAATTTTGGTTTTCCTCTCCTATGATGTTTACAATTGGAAGTAGATTGCTTTTGAGGAAATTTTGATAATCCTCAGAGCACTGTCCACCATTAAGAGAAGCAACATCTGTTGTTCCGATGAAAAAGAACGCACCCATACTATGAGAGAATCTCCTCCTTGTTTTCGACTAAAGAACACGCGATGTTCTCTTCCTAGATCATTCCAATAGTATGCCCAGCCTTCAGGGCTATCCAAATAGATTTAGTTTCGTTATTTATCCATTCATCCGTCCAATGCATGTGTTTTTTAGCCCAAAGTACGCATGCCTTTCTATGATGCAATTTCAGCATAGATATCTGGCATATTCTGCAATATTTGTGAAATTTGCTTGCGTGTATACGATGGTGAACAGTAGATCTCAAAATAGGAAAAGCTAAAATTCTCGCAATTTCACGAACAGACTTCTTTTGGGTTGAAACTGCTCACAAAATATCTCTATCTTATCACTCAGATATTTTTCTTGGTCGATCTGAACGCTTTTTTTGCAATCGCATTGTCACCTTTCGATAAAATTTTATAAATTCCAGATCTGCTACGCTTAATTTGTTTAAAAACATCAGAAAACTCTAGCGTTTTGAGCCTTTAAACGTCAAATTTTAGCTATATCAGTTGCAGAGAATTGAACGTTGTGAGGCATTTTCCAACTATTGCAGAATTAAAGAACGAACAGTGATTTTATATTTCGAAGTGATTACGTTACTTGTACAGGACGCAGAATATGCAATTTGTTTTTGATACAGTGGTAATAAACGCATTTTTTTTTCATTGTCCATATATTTTTGGGACAGCTTATTTTGAATTTTATTTTTTACAAACAATCGGTGATACAAGCATGATATTTCTGTATTATAATAAACTTATGTTATGATTCCATGTGCTAATTATTTTTTTCGTGATTATTGCTTCATTTTTTTTAACTCCAATATCAAAATATCGCCTGTCTATGTACTTTTGAAATGCACTGTAAAAATGTAACTTTCATGCAGTTTTATTCGAAACACTAATTTCGAGTAAAAATGGTCGCCTATCAAATGAAAAGCGAAGGGGTCAGCCCGTATATGTTTATGACAGACACATGACTTGCGCTATTATTATGTAGATATTTACTAGAGGATCCAACCCGGGCATCCAGAGTTACAGAATATAAATGATATCTGCTGTTTTAATTGTATAATCTAAAAGATATATTGTATTTATTAAATATATTTTAGATTACTCACTAGCAATATCAAAAATCATTTTTATATGAAAATATCAATAATGCATTAAAATAAAGTTTTTAAATTTATTAAAAGCGATACTTTCGTTTTAGCTGCATGCTAGAAGCTATTAAAAATCAGTAAACTGAGATACGGTTTTCAAACAAATTGTTTTTTTCCTAAAAATTTTTCTCCAATTTTTTTTTCTCTAATCGACATTGTAAAGATTGAAATTGTAGATGAGATTAGAAATTAAAGAAATTACGGTAAAAGCAAAATTTATTGGTCTGGTGTTGCCACTCTCAATGTGATGTCCCCGTTACTCATGCACATGTTTTTGCTTTATAATATATATATCTGTATATCTATATATATATATATATTGCATAAGATACATGCCGCACAGTAAACCAAAATTGCGTATTTTAAACAGCTCTGTTCACTTTTTACACATAACATAATCTTTATCTTTAAAATGTACTAATGTATTAAGAATTATTTTTAAGATTCCGTACTTCCCTTAACTTCTTATTATTCTTCTTCTCTTCCACCCCTCCTCCTTTTTTTACACCATTTTTCATAAAATCCATAATTTGTAGGGTTTATAAGTTGATAAATTTATAATAACATATACATTTATAATTTGAAGATTCATAAAAATTATAATTTGTATTTATACGTTAATATTAACGAAATGCTTAAATGTTGAGAGGCATTTATTTTTTAAATTTAAACTTAAATATAGAAAAAGACATATTTGATATTTTAAAACATATAAGAGAGCAAGAGACCTGTCGAGATTACTTACGACAGTTTGATATGAAGCCACTTAATTTACTTTCATCTTCTAAATTTAGCTTCGCATACTCCAGTAACGAAAAGAGATACTGCTTCTTAAGCATAATTTACTGATTTGTTAGCTCTAATTTTAATATTTATTTTCCTCTACACATCCATTAAAACATTTGAAAAGTTTCATTGCTTATGACCCAAAGTATCCGCCTTGATAATAAGCAAACGTAAAAAGTGGGTAAGCGAGTACCTATAAGTACTTTAGCACTTATCTTACACTATTGATTTAAGTTGTGGGTGGTAAGAGATGTTTGTTAAATAAATATTAGTCTAAATCGTTTTAACAGTTTAAATGGTATTCTTATATTGAAAATTGATTTATCATCTGGAATACTTAAAAAAACAATTTAAAATATGTCAAACAGTGTCAATTTCAAATTTTGAAAAATTATATGATACACATATATTTAATAGACTAATATCTAATGAGATGATGATAAGATGTTTAATTTGATTATTATTTTATCTTGATGGTAATTGTGTTTCAAACACAGGTTGATCTCATAGCCGAATCTGTGTGAAAATACAAACATGTTTTATATATTCCATCCATACTGTAATGAAATTTACAAATTTTCTAGATTAATTTTTGTTTTTTTTAACAGTTAATTGTAGTTTTTAAATGGTAATATTCGTTGAAAATTACTTTGTTTTCCTAATCTTAGTTAAATTTTTTTCTTCTATATATCATCCATCTCAATCTGAATTTAAAATAATTTCTAAAATAAAATTTTTAAAATGGCCGTTTTTCAATCATTATGTTTTGAATTTTAATGCAACTAGAATTCGTGCAATAACGTTTTTGAAATAAAAACAAGTAGACGTTTTCTTATAAACAAAATCATATGAATAATAATCAGTATCGTAATATGAATAATAAAAATAATATTATGAATCGGTGAAACGTCCTATCAACATCTATCGCTTTAAAGAGAATTTATTTTTAAAAAGAACGGAGTTGACTTTTAAAATGAAACAAAGGTAAAAAATCATATTAAAATAAGAGAAACAACCATAAAAATTCAGTTTGTACTATTGAATTTCTTGGAAAATCAATTAATGGTTGTTTGTACTACATTACAGCAAGAAATCTCAACTTAAAATATTTCAGTCTTATAACTCGAAATATTATCTATTATTTATATATAAATTAAAGCTGAGTTTCCTTAGTTTATCCTGTTTCTCTACCACAAAGAGTCGGATAATTTAAGTGTGATATTGTATAAATAGCATATCGCTTCCCTCCTCCCTCCCCCCACCTCCCCACCCAAAAAAAACAACAAAAAAACGCCTATCGCCTAATATTCCCAGGCAATAAAGTTAAGGTTCCAAATACTTCTATTTTTAAGAAGACACACACTGAATCTGCCTGCCACATTTGACAAGACTTACTGCACAATCTTACAGAAATGTGTTTATATTTTGCACGTATTGTATCCCTGAAGTCAAAAATTGTTAGTCAAAAGCGTTTAATATGACCTATAAAAAGAACTCTAGTGGTGTTAAGCTGTAAGCATCACTAAATAAAAGAACTGAATAAGAATATTATTTATTAATATTAAAAGAACGAATTAGTAAAGCCTTATATACTTCTTGAAAATACCGCTCGCGAAAATTGGCTGTACAGAACTCAGTTTAAACATAATTTTTATCAACAAATTAAAACATTGCCTCGTAATGTACAAAACAATTTACTACTTTATTACAAAGTAGTAAAAATCTACTTACTTTTTATTTATGTATTCTATGCTAATATTTAGCTGTCATTCTGTTTCTTGCAGGTTTTTCCATGCAGTGAACGACGGCGTCCATTAACTGCCCTTCAACAACACTTGATCAAAAAGCTTGGTCCAGATGCCCATGCCTTAACAGTCAGTGTTACGGGTCATGCGCCGCATTCCGTGGGTCTGAAACCTGCCCGATCCTACGGTGGGAGTCCATTAGGAGTGACATACGATCTCAAAGTCTTCCCAGGTGATGATATAGTAATTTCAATATTAACTTTTCTGGAAACAATAATGCAGTATCAACAAGAACCACGTTTTTTACTAAGCTATGTGAAAATAATTTTTCATAATTTGCTAATTCATATTTATACATTAACCACTGAAAGGGTGTTTGTGAGACTTTTAGCTGCTATGACCGTTGTCTCGAATGATCCATTTATTAACATAATCTTGGAACATATACCGGACTTGACACATTTTTTCTTCCTTTGATGTGTTTTACATATATCTTCTTATTTATTCTTCCAACACATTTTTTCTTCCTTTGATATGTTTTACATATATCTTCTTATTTATTCTTCCATATACAAGGTGACAGCCGAGATACAGATGATCCATAGGAAGACTGAAATACAGCCGGGTGCTAAACACTAAGTGGATGCAATGGAGCCGTCAGGAGTTGAACCAGGCACTACCAACGTACCAAACGAACGAGAATACGCATTCGGCCACGGGGGGGAGGGGGAGGTGTCCAGCTGATATCTATAATTTTGCAAACTATGTCCGTACCGCATAAAGTAAACACATTTTTTATTAGATCAAATTCACATTGTTCTTTAAAAAAACAATTCAAAAGTCTTAAAACAATCTGCTATTCTTCAAAAGTTTACTAATAGATGTGTGAATAGCCGTCTTTTTTTCCCTGTACGTGGTTGTTCCGCAGTATTTCCGTTTCCTCAAAATATATTAAATTTGTTGTAGATAATAATTTTTAAACAGAATTATCGTTAGAGAAATATCTAAGATAAAGAGATGTAATAGGTATTCCAATGTCAATCTGCGAAAGAAATTAGCATAAGTTTTATATTAATTTTTATGTAAATTCTAGAAAGCCCTCTGATGCTCAGAAAGTTAGCCTTTTATTTAGCTTGATTTATTTTTTATAATCATGTCATACATCTCATGTGTTTATCTATTCCATCATATACTTGCTATAAAATTTACTGATAATTAAAAGTCCTAATAACAATGTAATTTTATGAGTTTGCCTATTACTTCTTAAACTTACATAACAAAAACGCGAATTAAAGTAAAATTATTTTATCGAGATAGACTATATCTCCTTCCCCTCCCTCATCCTTCCTGAAAAAAATTTCAATAAACAAAATTTAAAATACAATGTGTTCAAGAAAAAAAGCAACGATTAGTGAAATTTTGATACGTCAAAATGTATTCAATCAATTTAACTGCAACTTGGCTATAATCTTTATTATCGTATGATATGCAATTAAAAAAATGTCTAAATATAAAATTCAAAATTTGGTTATTAAATTAAAAGCATAAAAGAAATCTTTCAGTAGGATTTTTGATCACTCTGGATATAGAATTCAATGGGCCGATACGAGATAGAATTTTCACTCGGGCAAAACTTCATTTTGGCAATTCCCTTCCACAATCTAACCAGTCCTCATTTCCAAACAACATCATTGGCAATCTCTTTTTAGACAATTATTCCTTTAGGCACCTTATTGTCTTACTAGAATATAAATTAATTCGAATATTTAGAAAGTTTGGTTATAATCTGTATTATCGTACAATATGCAATTGAAAAAAATATTGAAATATAAAAGTCAAAATTTGGTCAATCAAATTAAAAGCATAAAAGAAATCTTTTAGTAGGATTTCTGATCACTCTGGATATAGAATTCAACGGGCCGATACCAGGCAGAATTTTCCCTCGGGCAAAACTTCATTTTGGCAATTCCCTTCCACAATCATTAAAGTAATCAGATTATGACTTGTTGCTTTTAAATGTGATTAAACTTCTGATATAGATTTTATTTTATAGTTACAAGATTTAAAGGCTGCTCTGGAAAAATGTTCTTGCTCACTCAACAACTTCAAACTTCCTGCCACATTCATACGAAACACATCTCTTGACAATATCCTATGCATATCTGTATAAGATTCAGTTCAAGTAAAAATGCTCGCTTATCCTTCTGGATTACAATTTAATTTTCAAGATAATGATGTACGAGGCGAATGGTGTAAAAGAAGCATTATCTACTAACATTATAAATGAATCGCTTTTGCAGATTAATATAATTACGGCACATAGGAAAAATCAAAGAGATTAAAATTGAAAATTTCATGTTGCAATAGTTCGTCGTGGAATGAGAATCGTTTTATAAAGAAAATCGAGACTCACCCGTGATGAGTACGGACCAGCACTGATTTTAAGTCTATTTCACATGACTGCGTGGCACATGTGCAAAACGCATCTTCTTGTAGCTAAACGGCATCCATAACACTGGTATGCGCTGTCGTGACTTGTTCCAGAAAAAGGCCAAGATATCAAGTAAGACAGAGTTTCGATCGTTTTGCGATAAGGAGAAAGTCATAACTAACAGCCATCTCTGTAGGCGATAGATCTTGACTTACATTGGGGAAGCTTGACTACTGCTTTGGAACAGGTGTAACTACGGGTTCATTCACGAAAAAGTTGTTAGTTATCTTGTAATATTGATGTCGACCTGCATGGAGTCGATGTATTTCTTTTATAACATAATTCTATGAGTAATTTGTCTCTTGGTGTCATTTAGATTATATCAGTATTATATATTACTGGGTTTTCATAAAAAAAACTTTGCCGATATAGTTTGTCAATGTTGCCTCTAGCGAAAGGAGTCGTTACCGTTCAAGGAAACTCGATGCCATTTAAGATGTGGTTATTTTATGGCATGAGCTCGTGAATGAAGTAAAAAATTGACGTCTCTCAGTTATGGTTATTTAGACAAAATTTCAAATGAGAACACCCTATTGTTTTCATTGCAAAATTATCTTCACGGGAAAAAAATATAAATTGTATTAAAAAAATTATGCTTATCTATAAAAATGGCGACATAATTCAAATTGAAAGACCTTTTCGTATGCCACATGCGCTATATTAACCCTTTAACGGATAAAGCACTTCAATTGCTAAAATGTTGAAATAAATGATTGACACCGGGAATTATGAGCAAATTTATTTGTATATAAGAAAAAAGCGATATTTCACATACATGATAAATAAAAAACATTTTTATTAAAATTCTGCTGTCATTGTTGAATTTCGTAATTAAAATTTTGTGGTTTCGTAGGGAAACCAATGTCAGTGAAAGGGTTAACTTCCATTTCGCGTTTCCGTGGTCAGCAGGGTCACACAAATGCACCTCAATGGATTTTTGTCTCTTAACGTATTAAAAATTCTAGGTATACAATTCAAATCCGCTAAGTGAGTCTGACATGAAAAACACCATCAAACGTGACATTCTGTATTGTCTTCATGTCGTGATTTATTGTTACCTATAGTCAAACGCATGCGACGCGTGATCGTCTGTGAATGCAAACACTTAAATTTTTTGTAATCTAAGTAGAATCATTTGTTTTTTATCGCTTGTGTGGGCGCAATTTGTTTTTCTCGTTGCTTTTCTTTGTGTTTGTTTTATATCGCCATTTATACCACTGTTAAACTTAGTTTTTAATTCCATGTATGCTTTTTCACGTAAAGAAAATTTTGTGATGAAAACTAGTAGGTAGTATCATTTGCAATTTTTGAAATTTTGTCACTGTAACCGTATTATGGGAGCTCGAATGTTGTTTTTGTCTTACTCTCGCGCCCATGCAATAGAATAACCATATCCCAAATGGCACCCCACTCTTTTAAACGTCATAGCCGCTAGGGGCTCATATATCGGCAGTTTTTTTTATGACCACCCTATATATCACCGTTCATGAGCGGGGAATGAAATGTAGTTTAGTTTTAAACACTATCACATTTCTATAAAAAGATTTCAATATCCCACTCATCTGCATATTGTTATTCAATTGTCTTTGCCCATAACATATTCAAATTCAATCTCTATTGAACTAGATTTAGAGGATTTATCGACGTAGTTGCTTATTCTGTATATTCTTTAAGTGGTTACATGAAAAAGAAAAAGTTAGTAAAATGTTGTCATTCCAAAATATTTTTAATTATTAACAAATTTAACATTTCTATTTAAGTTGTTTCTAAAATTTCCTTCTAAAACGAATCATTTCAACATGAGTAAGTTTTGCTTGTCATTCTAAAATAAAACTCATCTATAAAATATTTATTTAGAAATAATTAAAACATTAGAAAGTAGTAAAATCATTTTAACTTTCATTTTTCTTTTGTCTTTAGCACTTCTTAACATTTCCAAAAATTTTTATTGTCTATATTAAATTACGCAACGCTAATATACTGAATCATCGAAAAACGTTTGAGACGTTTTTATTAATATTAATATTATTATTATTACTGCTTAAAATTTTAAGAGAAATCGCTTTGTGTAATGAAAATGAACTTTTGCTTAGATTAGAATTTATTTTCTTAGATTATGAGATTACGCACTTAATATGAAAATATTTGCATAAATATGCATTTTACAACTCATTCAGCTAAAAAATAAAATAAAATAAAATAAATGTTTTGTAAATTATTATATATATATATATATATATATATATATATATATATATATATATATATTAAGTCTTATCTCGCTAGAAGGTTTTTGTTTTAATTTACTTTCCGTTTATTAAGTTATATCTATACTTAGTATTTGAATGTCTTTTTTCTTAATATTATGTTGATTTATTGAAAATTATATTCTTAAACGTTCAAAAAAATGATGTTGTAATTATTTATGAGTAAATAAGTTTCATTTATTTCATAGTGATTATTATATTTATAGGCACTCGTCCCGATGAAAAGCCTTCTAAAAAAAGTCTTGTACGTCTATCTCTTCGTTGTATTCATCGAAGTCCCGTCCCTTTTCCAAATCCTCCATGTTCATCTCTCAATAGAGCTTTTGTATTTAGTTCTGGAAGACTTCGCCTTGAGGCTCGATTGGATAAAGAAGCGTACAGAAATGACGATATCATCCACATACACGTCACGCTTGACAATTCCAGCAATCGCACAGTTCACAGATTAAGAGTGACCATTGTTCAACATGTTCATGTGTGTATGTTCACCAATGGAAGATTTAAAAACATCGTCGGTGTTTCTGAAACAGAGCCCGGCCATCCTGTAAGACCAGGCTCATGCCTTTCAAGAGTTTTCACCATTAAACCAGGATCACAACTTCGATACCCTGTGGCCTTGGCAATTGAAGGTGGTTTGACAGGGCCCTCTATCAGATTAGCACCGTCAACTATTCCTGAACTAGTCAAAGATAAAAATCCATATGGAGTAACTGTTTGCTATGAGGCAAAGGTTAAAGCCTTCTTGGGAGTTGTTGACAGGCCAGTATGTATGAGATTACCATTCCGGCTTATTGAAGATGCTCTAGCAGTTGAAGAGGAAGACCCCGTCCCACTTGCTGAAGAAGAAGAAGAACAAGAGAGTGTGTTTCCTACATAAGGCTGAGTAAACAGAAAATCTTTTTATAACTACTGCCAAGGAAACATTTCACAAATAAGGGTCCAACCTTTGCAATTTGATTTGTGCTAAAACCAAGATTTAGCACAATGATCAATCTCTATTTTTCCATTTTTTTAAATTCCAGTGCAAGAGGTGCCCGATATATCAAAATAAATATAAAAGTTTTAATTTTGAATGTAAAAATATCCTTATTTTGATGCTATATAATATCACACATGACAATAAGTTGGATTATTTCAGTACTCAAGTTAAACAATACTAAACTTGTTCATAAGCAAAAATAATGTTATAACGTCTGATGGGATTTGTTATCACGGAGAAATGATGAAGAATCACTTTTATCTAAACAAACTAACTGATTTAAAACTATTGAATTGAATTTTTGATGCCGGACGCTGCATTACCAACGAGATATGTTCAAATGCTTGAAAAGGTTTTTTTCATTATTGCCTGGAATCTCGCATGTTCTTAATGTTAAAAATGAAGGTTTATTATTTAAACTGTTATAAAATACATATATTACTTGTTCGTCTTTTAAAAGCGGAGTATTTACTCGTGTACAGGATTTTGTAAATACTTTGCATGCATTTTCGTCCCTTGTAACAGAATTTTTTCAAGAAAACACATTGGATATGATAACATGGAATGGGTAATTATTACATATACTTATCTCAACCTATTACTGTAATTTATTTCTAACATACTACAATTTTCTTTCTTTTAAATGTTACAAATTTAAACACGTTATATATACAAATTATAAGTTTATTTTTTTGTTACATCTTAAATAAAAAACTAAGCTGCAATCAAAACACTGCACCATTATTAAATAAAAAATATGATGCCTTTAATTGAAGATGCATTTTATTAATTCTTTTATAGATGAAAGAAATTCGATACATATGATATTTTTATAAAATCAATATTTAGAAAAATGAAAGAATTTTTGAAAAAAATAATTTATATGATAAATGTGTTATGGCATTCAATTTGTCAATTTGAATTTTAAATATATGAAGTGCTTAATAGATATTGACTTTCCTAAACTACATAAGCATCATGCTATTTGAATTGTATTATGTAATTTATACTCTAATATTATGTATGTGTAATTTTGTATTATTTGCACAGTATAATTTTTTCGAAATGTACAAATATTAATACATGCGTAAGTAAGTGTTCGCAATTCTTTTACTTGCTATTTCGAAGAAGTACTTTATATTTTCTTTTAACTTCTTTCACAGTTTTTTTAAAATGATAAAAATAATGTTTATATGTGCAATTTAATTGAAATATGCACTTTATTTGCAGTATGTTTGACAGAAATAACAGTTTTAACTTTGTTATCTATAAATATGTCGTTAAACATTTTATGTGCATTTTCACGAAGGAGAAATTTATATATCATTACAGTTATATCTATATTTTTTTCATTTCATTATTTACCTTTTATCCACATGAGAATTTGTCTGATCGCAAAACTATAAGCAATTTTGAAAGAAAAAGATATTTATACAAACTTGTTTTTGGCCATATGGCTAGGACTCATATTATAGTCAGTTTGTTTTCCTAAATACTTTTTACAAATCAAATTATAAAGGCCGTATTCCTCTACTCTCTTATAAAGATACTCTAATCTAAACGTAATAGCAGACAACATATCAAGTTGAATATTTTCAATGAAACAGGAAAAGAAGTACAAATGTACATATCAACATAAATAATCCAAATTAAAAAATTTGGACCGTTGGAAAAACTTTACAATACACGAAACAGAATGTTTTTCAGCGTATACATAAAACATAACTAAACTTCGGTTTCAAAATAATACATTTTATTTACATGATGTTGTAATGTTTAGATATTGTGGAATTTGGGGACTTCTTGTTTAAAAACTGAGATACTCGATTACACAACTCGAGAAAACTTTTGTTCACTTATGTATATCTATTGTCATTTTGGAAAATATTTGCCCAATACCGATAAATTTATGGAGTTGAGAATGAATTGGGAATTTCTAACAGGATTGTGGCATAAATTCTTCATTCAATTTTACTTTACTTTGGCAACATACAATAGTATTTTATCAAAATATTAGAAAAAATATCATATCTGTAATTTATTCAGGTTTTTTTTTTTTATGAAAGAATTAAAAAGAAATTACTGAGTATTAGATATCAACATATTTTTTAGGCTCTATTGGTTTCTTCTTTGAAATGTTGTGCTCGTATGACTGACTGTTTTACACTGACCAATAATTTTTAAATGATATTCAAAATACAGGGTGATTTATAAAGAATTATGCAGTTTCAACGCATTACAAAAAAAAAGGACAATGTAAAATATTTTATGTTACTTGTTATAGAATGGTAAGGCGTTGTCACAAAGCTGTTAAAGGCACTCGCAAACGTTTATGTATGCACCCTTAGTCGCACTACATAACTTTCAGGAATCTCACACGTATTGTACAATGAATCTAGGATTCTCCTATTCCAACAGCGATCATTTTGCTTGCTTAACTGACAACAAAAGAGAAATTTAGCTTCATCGATGAAAACTAAATGATCAGCAAAATTGTGATATTTAAAATGGTGTTGAAATTGAGAACAATATTCAAAGAGTTTTGTTCATGTTTTGAAGATCAGTGACATTTTGCCAAATCTGCCTTTCCAACTGAGTGCTTTGCAGCTTAAATTTCAAAATTCTCAAAATAGTGCGCTGGAAATCTGTACTTCGCGATTCAATCTCCTGGTTGTTTTTTCTGGGCTTTGATAGTTGTTGGCGCAAACCAGTGTTAAATTCAGGAGGTGGCTTGAGGGTGACATTACCCCCTAAGCATCCAATGTCCCCACTGAAGAAAGATTTTGGATTTTATGCTTATTAATGGTCCAGAAGTGACATTACTCATTATAACTCCACAGTGCATCCCCGGAGCTGCATAAATCCCTCCCGATAAAAACTGGTGTAAATTCTATCGACGATTTTATCTAATACCCCCTTTTGTAGGATTATTTTCGAAAACAGCTCGTAGTTTTAAATTGTTTATGACAATCATAGATAAATCTTCTCGTTGTTTTATTTTTGCCTAATCGTAGTCGAAAATTCCGTTGATCAGCAATTACAGATTTCGCTTTGCTCAATTAAAGCACACAAAACCTCTTCTCCACAGTAAATCCACCATTTTGACTCACTAGTCACGTGAATGCTACATGCGCAATAACCTTGAAACTGGCCTCAATAGTGATACACAAGCTTTCATGTTTACCTAATGGTTCATGTTTTTAATGTTAATTTTTAAAAGCATCTAACTTACAAACCACCTTGTATTTTGTGCGTTTCAGATATTATCTATAACAATAGACTTTTAGAAGTAGACTGATCATTGCAACACTTTTGCTTATAAAAGCAATAAACAAACAGCAGTCGTGTTTCGCAACTACACGTTACTTGGTTCGACCATAGGTCCAAGCGCGAAATTGACAGCAAGATTGACAAGATACTCTTAACTAATTAACCATCTTCAATACGATCGGCTGTGTATGGAAAACATTGTTAATGTTGAGAACATGAACCACGCCCGCATGCACACTCTAATTCCGAAAACTGTATGCCTATAACTGAATTAAAAAAAGATAAATTTAAAACAAAGAAAACAAAATTTAACATATTTAATTAGTAATAATATTATTAATTACAAGTATTTATACAAAATTACAACTCTGTTACATTGTGAAATTAGTTAATCATACTGTTTTCATGAAACTAAATAAATTTATTATGTTTAAATGAATGCATTTGAACATATGCAATGCTTATCTCATAACCTAATATTCCTAAAATTCCCTAAATTAAAATAACTGGATGAAATGAATTTCAAACATAATTAAAGCTGTGAAAAATATCTCTAAAATTATTCTTGAATGAAAATATACAACTATAATCAACTATTTATCTTATTTTCTAATATATATTCCCATTTTTAATAATAATTATGTTGTTACATATAATATATTCAATAACATGTTTTCTGGTGTTTTCCTTATATGAATGTCAACGTATGCAGAATATTTATAATGTTGTTTCTTGTTACAATGTTATGAATGTATTGTTCCAAATGGTGTTAAATGAATTGTGAGTAAATAATTTAAAAGGAAATGTTATGGCAATGGTATACAGTAAAAATTATCAATTTTAAGAACCAAACATAAAATAAAAATATATTATGCTAGTAAAAAAGTAAGAATTAATACTTAAACAAATTTTATAGTGTTTGGGACATTAAATAGATTTTATTCGTCATGTAGATGGCTGTTAATAATATTTCGAATAAAAAAAATCCAAATTATTTTTCAATAAAAGACTTACATGCAGTCTTTGCATGTTTCTTTTTATAATTTCTTGTAAAATCGTGAGTATATTACACACGTTTGTAAAAATATACATCTCACTTGATGTATGTTTACAGAGTTTATATAAAAATGTATACAGTTTAACATAAAAATAAATAGAAGAAAAGTACTTTTTTCTAAAAAATCGGTTATATTAGTTGTATTTAATGAAATAACAATTTATAAAACATATCGTGAAAATTTTCTTCATTGAGGATCTTAAAAGTAGTGAAGATTTGAAAATTTAATTAAATTAATATCTCTACTTAACAATTTTATTATATTATAGATTGAAAACTCTTTGTATAACATGGCCATTTTCATTTTAAACAAGAATATTAATTTTCAAATACATCTATTCAGATTGTATTCTTACTGTATTTGTGATAAAATTATTATACTTTCTTCTGTATTATAGCAGAAATGGCTATTCTGTTGTAAAGAGCTCGTTTATTTCAAGGCGTTTACGATGAAATAATGTAAAAATATAGTTTACTGGAAAACTTCCCTGGAGATTTATATTTTATAATTTTGTTTTATTTGGAAAACTCAAATTAAGTCTGAAAAAGTTCATGTTTTCGAACCATAAGTAAACAATTATTTTTAAAGGAGAAATGAAAAACTAACCACATCGATTGAGTAAATATTTACTATCATCAGTTATGAATTTTTAGAGGAATAAAAAATTACAAATATATTAAAAGTACGTATATAATTTTTAAATTATTATCTGTTTTTGCTTCTGTAATTCCATTTACTTTATAAATGCATAAAAATGTTTAATTTCCTTTTTTATGGATAATTCTTTGCTAAATATTGCCTTTTAAGAAACAACAACAACAACAATAAAAAAATCCCTGACAGCTCGGCCTACAGGCACAGGTAGATTTCGAAGACGCAGACCGTGGGGCACCTGTTTATTGGGAATTGCAGAAGAAAGGCCTATTTGCCATGATGTGGAAGTTGGGACCACCCACTTTGAAATATACATCTGCCTGTAGGCGGAGCCAGCAGGGATTTTTTTGTTTTTAATTTTTAATATTTTTTTTTTACCGTAAGAGTTGGTCTTATAAAAAACTTGTCAGTATAAAAGTTGTAGATAATATTAAGAAGATTTATAATAAATTTAAGCGGATTTGATATCTTGAGAATTGACGAAGTTATGAATTTTTTCTTCTGAAACCCCTATTCCCTCCCCCTCCACCTGCTTTGGGGCATTTTTACTGAAATCAAAAATCTGTCATACATAAATTTTTGGCCCTTTTCCTAGAAGTAATAATAACTTTAAACGGATTCAATATGTATAAAAATTAAGAAGTTATGGTTTTTTTCTGTTTTCACGTCTGCTTGTAGGTGGGGCTAGCAGAGATTTTATTTATTTATTTATTTATTTTTTTTTGCCATAAGAGTTGGTCCTATAAAAAACTTGTCAATATAAAAGTTGTAGATAATTTTTAGGAGATGTACAATAAATTTAAGCGGATTTGATATCTTGGGAATTGACGGAGTTATGAATTTTTTCTTCTAAAATCCCCCTTTTTTCCCTCCCTTTGGGCCATTTTCAATTATATCAAAAATCTGTCATACTTAAATTTTCGGCACTTTTCCTAGAACTAATAATAACTTTAAACGGATTCGATACGTATCATAATTAAGAAATTATGGGTTTTTTTCTGTTTTCACAAAAAGCCCCCCATTTCCCCCCTCTTGGTTCAATTTTGCCCATTAACGAACTTGTCCGAGATTTTATGCCCCTTGATGTTATGTATCAGTTTGGAAGAGATTTGTTCAGAATTATTGCAGTTATCGTGTCCATAAAAAAGTGACATAGATAGATAAAGTTTTGAACTAGGGGTGGTTTTGGGTTGTGGGAGTCATGATCGGCGTAGATCTGCAAAAATTTTTCAAAAATTCCAACTTAGTAGAGAATGTAATAGGTAGTATTTCTTCCGAAATCTACCTAAAAAAGACGTATTAGAAAACTGGTTTAATTTAACATATATTTTATGTATATAAATCTTTCTAGTCAGAAAGTCTTTTTTTGTTGTTGTTGTTTCATTTGATTTCATAACAGCCCACCTTCCGATTTTTTTCCCATGCTAAATAAACATATTTTGAACCAAACTTATTTAGTGATATCTTAGTTCTATGGCATACATGTTTGATTTCCTTTATTAAGTAAAACTTCAGGTTCAAAATGTTTTCATTTGACTTGGGGGAAAAACAGAATGGTTGGCAGTTATGCAATAGTAAAATATTAATAACAATAATAAGTTAATTGTTATACTTTGCTGAAATGGCCGTTTCTGATATAATGTTACAAATACGAAACTTTTAACTGTGATTTTTGTGCTTTAAAGTATTTTTGGAGAAGTGCACTGTAGTAGAAAAGTCTGTATTGTCTTTAATAAAAACTTAATGTGTCTGTTATTTAACTATTTTAATACTTAAAAATGTACACAACACACATTTTCAGGGAATATTAAAAAAAAACTCATTTTTACGATTTTAAAAAGCAGTCGCAAGTTCAAGGGAGAATATAATAGGTACTTCTCTATTATCCCGTCGAGCACTTTTCATAACAAAAAACTATCGCCAAACTGTAACGCCAAGTAAACGGGAGAACTTTGTCATTGGAATATCAAAATAAATAAATAAATAAAATATAAGAATTTAAAGACACAATTGTTATTTTAATTAATGAAATAACTAATAAATCAGTAAAACATAATGAAAAATACACGCAAATGTCGAATTAAAAACCATTTGATGACATAAAAAACGCGTTTAATGCTTCTGACATCAAGTAAATGGGACTGCATTTTTGGCATTTAATCTTACAGTTTGGCAATAGTTTTTTGTTATGAAAAGTGGTCGACGGGATAATAGAGAAGTACCATATAATATAATATAAAATTACAAACATTTACGAAATTAATTCATTAATTTTTTATTCATATCAAACAGCAATTAAAGTATAGTAATCAAAGTGCAATATTTAATACAGGGCTATTAACTGTAAAGCAAAGTAATGATGTAATTATGAATGTATTTAAGTGGTTTGAAATTATGATTTTACAATTAGAACATACATTTAAAATTATACATGTAAAAGAAATGCTATAACGATGTATAAAGAGTTTTCGCTTTCTTCTAAAAAGTCTTTGATGAATTTTATTAAATATCCTTCAGAATATATTGTTAAAAGAAAATGAATTCAATGTTTTAAGATAAGAAAATATTTTTAATTATTTAAAAACACACAAACAACTATAAAAATTGACACATTTTCAGTGAACAATAAGTACTTTCTAAATAAACAGAAAGGAACATCATTATGGAATTTTGTCAAAAAAATATAATCCACTGTCTACAATTTGATAAATTTAATATACACTCATGTTTGTGAAAATTGCAACACCATGAAGGAATTATTCAAATTGAACCAAACTTACAGGAAATGTAAAGTGAGGTAAGACATGCAAATGATTAGAATTACTAAGTGATCGCGCATGCGTGGAACGAGACCTGGCTACTTATCAGTCGCTTGTTCCAGGTATATAAAGGACTATAAAGATGCCTTGAATTTCGTTGATCTTCCTCTGTTTGCGGTAAACGTTTCATTGGTGGTCAATATGCCTCGTCAAAAGCGGAGGAAGCCATACCAACAACTAAAGGAGTTCATACGAGGCCGCATCGTCGGTATGCGAGAAGGTGGATTTTCGTATCGAGAAATCACAGCCCGCAAGCAGTGTAATGTCACAACAGTGATGCGTGTTTGGAAGAAATGGACAGAGAAGAATCAAATAAGGCGAAAACCTGGCAGTGGGGCACGCAATAGCACAACGGCACGGGTTGACAGAAACATCATCCGCATGCCTGTGACGGACCGTACAGCATCCTCTCGTGTGTCCACACAATGTTGGAGCACAGCTACAGGTGTTTTGTTGTCTAGCTCCACAGTTCGTCGCCGTCTGCTGCAGCATGAACTGCGTGCAAGGGTTCCTCTACGCAGGATTCCCCTCTCACTGAATCACAGACGCCTCCGACTTCAATGGGTTCAGCAACAGAGCGCGTGGCGTGTCCAGTGGCAACAAGTTTCTTTTCCCGATGAATATCGCTACAATCTGGAGTACAATCATGGAAGAGTACGCGTCAGACGTTACAGAGGGGAACGTCTACTCCCACAGTGTGTTATCCAGCGTCATACCGCCCAAACGCCTGACATCACGATGTGGGGAGCTATTGGGTATAATTGTGGATCCCATCTAGTGCACATTGCGGGCAATTTCAACAATGATCGCTACATAAGGAAAATTGTGGAGCCAGATGTCCTCTCCTTTCTTTGACGGATTCCGGACGCCGTATTTCAACAGGATAATGCCCGTGCACATGTTTCTCAGACTGCACAAGCCTTCTTCAGTACACAACAGGTTTCGCTTCTTCCATGGCCTGCTTATTCCCCGTATATGGCTCCCAGCGAGCATGTCTGGAATTTCATTGGTTGGCGACTCGCTCGTACAGCTGGTGGGGCACGCAGTAAGACTGAACTTTGGCTTCAGGTCGAAGCCATCTGGAATGCCATTCAACAGAATTACATTCAGAACCTGTATGATTCAATGCCACGACGTGCGCAGGCTCTCATTGCTCAGTGTGGCGGACACACAACGTACTAATTTCCGACGTTCTTTTTGTTTTTTTGTCTTGTAAATTTGATCGTTTATTTGTACTACTATCAGTAATATGTGGAATAAATTTCATAAATTTCTGAGAATTCCTTCATGGTGTTGCAATTTTCACAAACATGAGTGTATTATAAGAAATATGATATATTATTGGGTTGTTCGGTAAGCTCTTTCCGTTTGGGAAAGTTGGTTCGTACCGGAAAATTCTATCATTTAATTATTAGACATTAATTTTGATACTAATCTCTAATAATTGACGGGCAGAATTTCCCGGTACAAATTGGTTTTCCCAAACGGAATAATCTTTCCGAACAACTCAATATAATATGCTACAAAAATATGATATTTGCTCATAGTTCACGGATAGTATAGTACGAGTAATACTAAGTGAAGTACTAAGAGTGGTATTAACAATAATACTAAGAGCTTTCTAAGATAAATTTATCTGTACTCACAATGTTTCTAAAGAAAAATCATCAATGAAATACATTTAACAAAATGTAAATTCAATGATGTATATGTTAGGCTCAAAGGTCGAAAACGCTCATTGAGCGAAAAATGGACTATAGATGACTGTTATAGTTTCTCAGGTTCATCAACAATGCGAAATTCGTATTGTGGCACTGAAAATCAATTCGAAATGTCCACAAAGCGAAATTTGTACTGTGGCTTTTTTTGAATTCGACCACTACGCGTTGTGGTACTGACGAAATATTACAACGCGTACTGGGCGTTGGTTGATCTAACAATGATGCGATTGCCATGTTATAACTTTGATCATAGAAACTCGACAGAGTTTCTCGCCAAGCATAAGAAACAGCAATGCATTGAACCGTAAATGAAAGGAATTTCCGCCAATGGATGCCAAACGATTTTACATTTTTTTTTTTAAACTCTGTCTAGTTTATATTTTGCGGACGGGACAAAACGGGTTTTTGACACATCTATATCTCGCGTTCTATTTATGATAGAAACAAAATTCTTGATTGTATTGAATGGGGCGTGCCACGCGACTAAAAAATCAAAAGAAAAGCAAGATCTGTCGAATAGGTTTTCAGGAAATGCGATTTTAAAAGTGCTGTTTTTTGCACTTTTTAAATCTTGTACAGACCAAAAACTGTTGACAGGGCTACAGCAATGTGTAATTATCGGATTTTTACGTGGTTTACGTCATTTGAATTGTTTTTATGAGTAGTTCAAACCTTTGTAAGTTTCATGTAAAAATATTAATTAGTTTTTGATTTATATCAGTTTAAAGTTATTGATTCCTATACTTAACATAGAGCAAAAAAATAATAAATGACCCAACTGTTTTAGAAATGGCCGTATACACATGATATTAAGATATGTTATTGCAGTCGACCCAAGTAAGCTTCCTATTATAAAAAAAATAGTAACATTTAAGGTTCGTTTACAAGGTCTCACAAAAGATGTTTTGATATAGGGCTAAAGAATTGTGTAATTATCCGATTTTTACGCGGTTTTCAGCAATTGCATTGTTTTTATGACTAGTTCAAATGTTTAATATTTCGAGTAAAAATATGATTTAGTTTTTTATGTATATCACTTTAAAGTGATTTATTCCTATACTTAATATGAAGAAAAGAAATATTAAATGGTATAATTCTTTTAAAAAAGAACGTATGCGCAGGATGTTAAAATATGTTACTACGAACGACCTAAGTTAGCTTCCTATTGTAAAACAGAATTGTAGAATTTACTGTTCGTTTACAGGGTAACTCAAAAGATTTTTTAATAAGACTAAATAGTTGTGTAATTAGCGAATTTTTACGTTGAAGTACTTGATTCCTCAACACACAGGAAAACAATAGTATAAATAGCATAATTTTTGTCAAAGTGGCTATATACACAAGATGTTCAAATATGTTACTGCATCCTAATCATTTAAACTCTCTATTGTTTGTATTGTTGAACTATATACGTTTCGTTTACAGAGTCTCTTAGAAGATCTTGATTACATTACAACCGATGTATATTTACTGAGTGAGATGTATTTTAATGATTTTATACTGTTTCAATCTCTGTAAGGTTTTATTATCTTGCTTTAAAATTTAATACGCGTTCATTTTGTCCGCCTGAAAGCTCGTCGATCTTTAGCTCTAAATCTATTAAAATATAGTATTTTCATCGATTAAAAAAAACTATGTTTATTAATAAATGTATCAGGAATTGATTGAAAAAGCGATTAAAAAATTCCAACTTTACATTCATGCGCTGAGTAATATAATGTAAAAATGTTGCTACCCCAAGATTAGAAGTTTTGCGTTTAAATATTTGCCGTTCATCGAATCTCCGGCTATGACGAACTTAAAATGCTCTAAAAACGGGCCTAGAGCACAATGAAAAGGAAATATCTTCTTAAATTCCCCATAAAAATTAAAAATGCTATATTTCGTATACAATAGGTGATCGGTAACGAACTGTTCGGTTTACGAACAAATCGATTAACGAACACTTTCGAGTGAGATTTTTATGTTCGGATAACGAACACATGTTCGGTTAACGGACACTTTCAAGAAATTTTTATGTTTGGAAAACGAACACCTCACGAAACAAAGTCATGATGAAGCAATGCCGTGTTTTATATTTGCCGAGCTATACTTATTGCTTCTATTGTCGACTTTGGGAACATTTTAACAGTTGCATACATATGTCCTAATTAATTCATGAACTTCCGAGGATTGAGGACCTATATTTTAGTATCCCCGAATTGGAATGGACAGACTAGAAACATTAATTATGTATTTTGTGTCTTTATGTATTTTGTGCATTTAGTAAATATAATCCTTTTTGGTTTAATCACGCTCCTTTTTAAAATCTAAGTTAAAGCTTTATGATTTATCAGATCAAAAATTTTAATAAAATTTTACATTTTTTTTAAACGGTTCATTATGTAAACGCATTAGTCTTTGTGGTATATTTACAAAATCACACAAAATTTTGGAATACATGTCATCCTACGAACATTTTCTATTTTGAAATCACTTTAACAGTTTTTATACTTTTGCAAACGTTGCGAATCTTATATTTTTCCGATTCTCGAAACGTTGAGTTAAAAAAACTTAACAAATAAAAAAACTTTTAAGGTGCTCAGTAATGTTCAAGAATAATATTTAATATATTAGTATAAAAATCCCTGTAAATTACAATGGTTCGTAGAAAAACAAATTTGATTATTCTCGGTAAAGTAAACTCATTGTTATAATTGACCAAAAAAAAGGGTGCTTCTTATTTTTCCACATTTTTCTGAAACTGCAGTATTTTAATTACTTTGTAAACTACTGTAAAATTTTCTATTTTTTTTGTTTTTTGAATGTATATAAACGGAAGAGTGATATTAACAAAAGAAAAAGGAAAATAAACATGTCATAAATAATCTGATGAATACAATGTAAGGAAATGAATATAAAAGTTTCCCCGTTGCTATGGTAGCGATATGTACATTGGAATAAGTCACTCAATAAATTGTATAATTCTGATGTACAATTCTGTTTATAGCATCACAATTATTCTTTTATTTTGCCCCTTTCATCTTTCTTTTATCTTTCCTTTTCTGAATAAAAATGGGATCTGTGTAATTGAAATTAAACACCTTACAAAAAGGATTGATATCTCATCAAAAACAACTCGTTGTAAATGATCCCGCCAAGCCACAAACCTAAAACGTCAGACATAAAAAGAAGTGATATCACATAAAAAGAAACGATATAGAAGTGCATACTCCGAGTCCCGTGTAAAAATCTATCACCACTCATAATGTTTCCAAAGGACTCGGAGTGAGGTACAGTATGTGAAAACTGCTTGGCGACCTGCAGGCTTTTATAATATATGCAGTATATCAATTTTGAAAATCGAAAAAATAAATTTTTAATTTTTGTTATATCACTTTTATAAATATTTTTGTATGCGAAAGAACTGACAGAACGGATTTTTCCACAGACTTATGCGATTCCGCTTACGCTAGAATTATTGCAATATATCTCAATTTAGTTAACGTTTATTATAAAGTGCATTGTTATTAATATGCGTATGATCATTATATATATATATATATATATATTACAAACTCAAAATCTTTACATGTTTACTTAAGAAATCTTCTTCGTAAGAGTGGTGTTTCTAGTTTAAATAATGGTAAATAAAATCAACAAATTAATTTTTCAAGCTCATAAATAATAAAAGACATGCAAACACAGAAGCTTCAGCTTTTTACGATTTTATGGGAGCAAAATAATTAAATAAATAAAAATAATAAAATAAAATAAAAAATAATATAGTCATATGTAATTGCAGGAAACGCGAACATTATAAAAGCCTGCAGGTCGCCAAGCAGTTTTCACATACTGTACCTCACTCCGAGTCCTTTGGAAACATTATGAGTGGTGATAGATTTTTACACGGGACTCGGAGTATGCACTTCTATATCGTTTCTTTTTATGTGATATCACTTCTTTTTATGGCTGACGTTTTAGGTTTGTGGCTTGGCGGGATCATTTACAACGAGTTGTTTTTGATGAGATTTTATTTTTGTAAGTGCCAGCTAAAATTGAAACCAATGCCAACATTTGAGAAATACTTTTTTTTTTCTGGAGATTAATCTAATTTCTAAAAGACAAAAACATACGGTTCCTTTGTTTATAATTAAGATATACCTACCAAACAATTTACAGTGTATTTCAATGTAAATTTTGATCGGAAAAGACTCATTAAAATTTAAAACAAAAAAACTTATTTTTTAGAAAAGCGCTCTGGCGTGTCTTACTGGAATACGTAAAATATCCATTCAAGAAATAAACAAGAAAGAAAAATCATGCATCAGACATAGATTATGAAACACTTTTCAAAACTTCCAGAATACAGTGGAAAAATCATGCATCCGACATGGATTATGAAATACTTTTCAACACTTCCAGAATACGGTGGAAAAATCATGCATCAGACAGATTGTGAAACACTTTTCAACAATTCCAGAATACGGTGACGAAACTTTACTGTTTAACAAGGTGAAATAACATATCTTAGTAGATAATTTAGAAAACACACGCGTAACATATTTGAAAACGCAATTTCTACAATTATTTTCCATAGTCGGAAAGGTACTCGAAATCTTTTGTGCAGCCCTAAATACAATCAATAGATTTCCATATACAAGATGTCCCAAACACATTGACCTCGGTTTTTATTCCTTCAATATTGATCTTAGACATATATAATAAATTACAATGTTAAGTAAAAGAAAGGTACAGTACTTTATTAAATCAATTAAATTAGAAGAAATACAAAATTTAAATTTCTGTATGGTCCCCGTACAAAAAATTTCCCAATGAGTACAATGTGCCCCATATGGTCATGTACAAAATTTCAGCATTTTATTATAAAAAGCAGAGATATGTTTAAACAAAGTTGGTGAGGGGTTAATCATAAAATAAAATGTAAATGTTTACAGCAGATGACGCGACGCAGAAGTACATCATAAGCAAGTAAAATATGGCTCGTACCTTTAGTTTTATTTAAAGATTTACAAAACTATGCTTCCTGAAAAATACCTTTAAAATTTTAGATGATGAATTACAGAATAAAACGCATTCAAGATGGTTGTCTTGACATCATCGAACAAGAAGTTGATCAAGTGCACTGAAGTGTTATCAGACGGATACAGCTCTGTATTGGCATCGATGGAAAACATTTTGAGCAATCTTTGTAATCTTTGCGTAAAATTATTATTTCTACACAGTTTAGATAATTTTGTACCAATGAGTAACACAATTATTATTTATTTACGCAATCATTGTTTTCCTTCGTAATTTATGTACGACCCCTGAAACGCGATCATCCGACATAAATTTTTCCATTTGTGAACTCATATCTAGACATCTAAAAGTGATTTAAGTCAGCATTTATGTATTTTCATATCTCTGTGACATTTTATGATAAAATGCTGACATTTTGTGCATGACCTTATTAAGTGTATGGGGCGCATTTTACTCAATAAGAAATTTTTTGTACGGGGTCCGTATAAAAATTATTTTGTATTTCTTCAAATTTAATCCCCTAAAAATTTTAATCAATTTCATAAAATTCTGTAACTTATGTTACGTAACTTTGTAATTTTTAATATATGTCGATGATCAATATTTAAGGAATAAAAGCCAAGGTCAATGTTTTTGGGCCACCCTGTATTACTGCATAATTCAATTCATTTTAGAAAACTCTTTTGAAACGTCACCATCAGCAATTTCCGCTAAGAGATGGAAATATATTCGAAATTTTTTGCATAACTCTGTATGTTATCTACAGATTTTTGAACACACCACATATTAAGCTAAAATTTAATTCCGATAAAAACGCATAACACAATTAACAAGAACGAAAAATCATGCGTCAAGCATAGATTATGTAACACTTTCCAACGCTTCCAAAATAATTTTACAAATCATTACCGTTTAATAAGCTGAAAGATGTCTAAGTAAACAATTTGGAAAATGCATAACATATTTAAAAACGTAATTTCAGGAATTTCCAACATATATTTCCCACATATACAATATTCGGAAAAATATCCGAATACTTTTATTCAGCCCTATATACGATCTATAGATTTGTATATATACTACTTAGGATGCTAAGTTTTAGATTAGTTAGGAAACGCGTAGTGTTAGATGTGTTTTTTTTTAATTATATTATTTCTCTTAATTTAATTTTAATTGTTACTAATTACCTTTCTTTAAGTTTACTCACAATTAGCAGTAGCCTTCACATGCATGAATATGTCAGTATGCTTAATATCCTCTAATAGTAGATTGAGATTACAATCTATTGTGTCCTTTTGTGATAATCAACCGAGAATCCACAAGTAACATTAAGATGACAGGTGCGATCAAGATTTTAAATTTTGAATAAAACCACCTGAAATTAAGGTGAAGAGAATAATTTAGTGGTGGCTAAAGACAGCACCTGATCACAAGAAGAGCAAATCACAAAAGCACACTCTGTTTCATGGCAAGCATGAAACATCCAAAATTTTGCATAAGTGCTACTGAAGTCTTAAACATGAGTACAAAAGGAATTTTGCGTTGTGAAAATTAAAGTATAATATTAAGTTAAATTATCTCATTATCTGACAGTTTTGAGTAAATAAATGTAAATTGCAGAAGCCATGAAAGTATGTAGTAAACTAGCAATGTTCCTCACACTGAGTGCATCTTATAGTATAAAATAATACTCTTCAAAGTTTGATCTTGACTCTCAAAATAGGGGGAACTACCCCTCCTTAAAAATCTTGTGAACTAACAGAACGCTTCAATTACATAAATTAGTCTAGAGACAAAAATCAAGCACTTATATGAACAAAGTGACAAAATTTATTCAAGAAAAGAGAAAGTATATTTTTTAGTCTCATCAATTCTTATAAGATCAACTATACAATTTAGAGGGTAAACCACAATGATTATTACTTGAAAACAAAATCGTCGATCATAGAATTAGATCATAAACACAAGAAGCCATGAGCTTATACCAGAGCACCATCACTAATGTGCTCATATTTTCTAGACAAGTATATTTTGAATGGAGATAAGAGCCATAATATTCAAATAAAACCTACGTAAACACACAATTACATAAATAACATTATCACATTAATGAACAAGGTGTTTTCTTAACAACATTTAATACAACAATTAATATATATATAATTTTTTTTTATATTAGCACTCACCAGCCAGTCTTGATAGGTGTTCGCCGTTTATCGGCTGGGCACAGGGTTCATTTTATCAGTCTATTACCGAGGCATCTAGCCGCCTGTCTCCGTCAAATTTTAGTGTAGCGCTCTCCACGCCAGTATTTACCAGGATTCTCTCCGCTGAGGACCAGGTCTAGGGACCCCTTCCTGACGTCTCTCCCGTTGCCTTTCCGTCAGTCATCGAAGTTATCCCGCATCGGAACGCTCACATCTCCCCCGACATGCCGCGTATAACTCGGACGAAGACCACCGAATGCATGAAGTCTGTTGCCGCTTGGGTTGAATATTCTGCTGCACGTTACGCTAAATACCGCAGTCGCCGTAATTTGCGAGACTTTTCAAGGGACGAGGGCCCACCGCATTCATCTACCGGTGCTCATGCATAACTCCTGCCGCCAGAAACTTTCATATTGCCGTATCAGCCCCGTTTTCTTAAAATCAGCCGCATTGCCTGTGCTGCCTACTTCATTATTCCCGTTCTCTGTCAAAAATCACCTTTTCATCTTCGTCTCAAACCTCCTAACTGACATACACACCAGCCCCGTTAAATCTCTTCCATCTGCCTAACCAATGAGCCTTCCGTGTCTTCCACCCTTCTTTGCATACACTTAACTGAGAGTGCCCTATTGGTCAAGGGTGCACACAGGGTCAAAGTTGTTGCTAGGGTCCACCCCGAAGAACCACGTGATAAAACAACCCTGTAGGTCCCTGTTTCATGGAAAAATCTTGTTGAATTTATGATGACAGCTCCTACCCATTACTGAAGCAATAACATGCAGTTAGATGCACTTTTAAATACACACGAACAACAAACCTTATTTTTATGAGTTTTAGAGAAACAGGCGATTGTTACTTGAAACGTTTTTGCAATAAAATCTCCCACTCCTGTTGTAAAAGAAAAATATCTACTGTGTGGTCCTTTAAGAGCCACACTCTTTCCCGTGAGAACATCTTGTTTACAAGTAAAATTTTACGGGCAGGGGATGAAATCATCGACCACCACCCGTAACGTCTAAAACGAATACAATTTTGAGAGAAGGAAAAATTTGCTCCCTATACGAATTGTGGGCTAAACTTTACACAATGTTTTATTTATTTACTTATTTAAATTTTATTTATTTATTTATTACATTTTATTTATTTATTTATATAATTTTTACAAAACGGGGGAGGGGGGGGGGGTTAGAAGAAAACTGAAAAAGTACATTTAAAACTATAAAACAGTTAAAACTCAACTGTCATAACATATTATTCCCCATGCCGGGCTAAAAAAAAGATATTTTTTTTTTAAACCACAACACAAAATATCTTTTTTTTTTTTTTTTTTTTTTTTTTTTACACACTGCAAAACCTTTAAAGCTATAAATTCGAAAACCAAATGGTGAGGGCCACCCTTACCATGAAAAGTTCACCCCAGATATAACTAGACAGTAAGCAGAAGTGACACACAAGGAAAATAATATGGTTAAATCCGCCAGCCGTATCCTCCCTGTAGAGCAAAGTTGCAAAATTATCAGACACCGACACGTTTACAAGGCTGAGCTCCAAAGTGAAGACAAAACCAATCTCACAGTAGCATACCGGTAGTGCAACCACAAGACCTGCATCAATATTCAACTACCTCCTGCACATCACTCTAACCGTCACCTAGTCAATCTTTGCACTGAAACACTCTCAATTACTAAAATGCAAGACAATTATCAAACCACTGGGTATGTCATCCCTCCTAACATCCATGAATGCCCAACTCCATAGCACAGAAGCCAAACTCCATCAAACACTACAACTTACCTGCCAAAACACCTAGAAAACTGTGGTGAGTGCTACCAAAAGATAGGATAGAAGAAAAATTTATGTATTTAGAGAAACATCAATTTGGACTAATCTACCGAAACACATAACATATCAACAGAAAATACTCAAATGCTCTCAATGAATATAGAAAGAGTGAAAATTTTATGAAAGATAGGCATATAATTTTTGAATAAGATAAGAAAATGAAACATTTCTTAAATCTTTTAGGAATGCCGTACAAGGCATCACTCAATTTTAAAACAAAACAAATACACATTAAATACATAATACAGTTAACACATATCAACCTGCTTCTGAAACAATGAATTGTTTACTCGGAAAATCAATAAAAATACCTTTCATATATTTAGCATCACAGACTTTGTCTGTCACAGTTAAAACACAAATATTCACTCAGATAATCAATGCAGTATTGAATGTTCTAACACTGTATGAATATACTACCTACATATATCAACACATACTACATATATATCAACATTTTACAGATGCAATATAAATAGATGACAAGCAATATCTGAAATTTACCCGTGTAATCAGTTCCAAAGTCTATTGTAAATGAAGAGGGCAAAACAAAATTGAGATTATTCTACATAATACTCCATTTGGTATAGAGCAGTACAAAAGTCAACAGAGCTGTGGCCGCTACAGGACATATAACTAAAAATTTTATCTATTTACTATTTTTATATATAATTAATTTTCACATTTTTCCTTTTTTTTTTTTTTTTTTTTTTTAGCTATCCAGAGGCCACACATCACCTACCCAACTATTCAAAGGCATAACAACCCTGCCCCTAAACATTATTTACTGCCAGTCATTAAGCTGTGAAGACTTCCATTAACCACATCCTCCGAAATTTACCATACAAAATATTGCCTGACGATACAAGAGCATTCAATATAACATAATTTTGAAAATTTATTTACAATTTATGTACACATACACGGAAATTTTGAAAACCGAACACTAACATACTCACACAAAACGTAATTAATTTCAAGAACATACCTTATATACTAGTAATAGACGTATCCCAACGTATAACGTAATGATAAACATTACTAAATCCATTGTTTGGCACGCGCATAACAGACACAAACTATCGCTTCAAATATCTAAACGCATAAAACCCGTTTTATCACCCTTCCCGTATTTAAAACATTCCCAAAGATACCGAAATAAGGAGAATACTCATTGACACCAAATTAAAACTACCGAAATCATCTCCAATTATATCGCGAACAGTAATTTCTTCCAGAAGCACGCGAGAATCTCGCTGCGTTTCGATTATTACTCGGAATAATATACGTCCGCGAACGCTTAATCGGCAATACGTTATCCCCTTCTCTTGTCTGCACTTGTACACTTGCAGAATTCCCACTCGTATCGAACGCTTCTCTTTCACCCAAAACGACTGATTGAGCTGAATCGAATTTCCCGACAGAATCAATCGGCGCGGGAGAGCTGTCAGCGGTAGTCGCGTCTTGTTTACAAGTTGCAGGAGGAAATTCCATCCGCGATTTCTGCTTCGTGAGACGATCAACGTGGACAATTTTAGTTTTTGTCAGTTTGGATTCGAGGGCTATCTTAAAATTTACCTCACCGATTTTCTCTAACACGCGATAGGGACCCACATTCGGTTTTACTAGTTTCTTACTTCTTCCTGGTTTTACAACAGGTGAAAATAACCATACTGAATCACCCACTGAAATGCATTTGTTGACCGCCGTTTTGTTTCTTAACTTTTCTTGTTTTTCTGAAACCTCTACCAACCTATTGTACACACTTGAATAGATTTTCTGCATTGCAGGAATCAATAACTCACAAAAAGATGGGGCGTCTACATATTTACTCTCAAGTCGTGACTCAAAAATTGAGTATGGGAGCACTAAATTCCTACCATAGACTACAGCCGCCGGTGTTAATTTTGTTGAATCGTGAACCGAGGTACGCATGGCAAGGAGTGCAAATTTTAACTTTATATCCCAATCAAGTTGATTTTCATCAACCAAGTGCGAAAGGGCGTTAATTAACGTGCGATGTGCTCTCTCTAATTTCCCATTCGATTCGGGGTGATATGGCGAGGTTCGATTATGCTTTACGCCAAAACGAGCATACACAGATTCCATAGCATCTGACAAGAAATTTTCCCCACGATCAGTGATTATTTTTTTACTACACCCATGTCGTGATATGAAATCTGCCAAAGTATCTGCAACTGTCTCTGATACAATGGATTGAATAGGGTATGCTTCAATCCACTTGCTAAATGCATCTATATAGGTGATGATGAATCGGTTGCCTGACATGGTTGGCGTCATGGGACCCACACAGTCACAGTGAACCACTGAAAATGGACTAGAATGGGTAGGCATCCTTTGCAAAGGTGCTAAGTGCTTTGACTTGTGAGCCCTTCTCTGCTGGCAGCTGATGCAAGATTCTACTAAATTTTTTACATGAGCCGTCATCCCTGGCCAGTAAAAATGCTCCCTGATTCTTTCTATAGTGTTGTAGTAACCCTGATGACATCCTGCCAGAGAATCATGAGTCATCTTGAAAATTTCTGGAACCACCTCCAAAGGTACAACAACTTTTCTCCCACTGTTTATCACCATGGAGTCCCTCGTATCCTTACACACTAAGAGGTCTCCCTCCAAATAAAATTTTAGATAATTTGGAGAAATATTCATACCCTTTTCCAGCCTTTCTACAATTTCCGCACATTTTCTGTCAGTTTTCTGTGCTGTACCAATAATTTTGATTAAATCATTATAAGGTTCACAAATATATACAAGATTATTATTACTATTTACATTTTGCACACAATTAACACTATTTACACTATACACATATCTCGACAAGAAATCTGCCACACTATTGAATTTTCCTTTGATATATTGAACTTTGAAACTAAAATCAGATAGTGTGCAGATCCACCTAGCAATTCTGGATGTAGGATCCCTAATTTTCAACACAAAAGTGAGAGGGGCATGATCGGTATAAATTGTAAAATGGGTATTAGCTAAATAGCACTTAAAGTGAGCTGTAGCCCAAACCAATGCCAAAAGTTCCCTCTCTGTTGTTGAATATCTAGTTTCTGCATCTTTGAGTTTCTTACTCCCAAAAGCAACCGGATGGAGTAAGTTATCTGTATCTAGTTGCATAAGTACTGCCCCAAGCGCTTCGCCACTGGCGTCCGTGTATAACTGGAATTCTTTTGAGAAATCAGGCAAGATAACACACGGTTTGGAACTCAAAGCTTCTTTTAAATCCTCAAACTCAGCTTGGGCCTCAGGCGTCCATCTGAAGATGCCATTTTCTTTCGTTAAATTGGTTAAATTAACTGCTCTCTTACTAAAATCAGGTATAAATCTTTTATTATACGTTAATGTGCCCAAAAAACTTCTAACTGCCTTACGGTTGTGAGGAATATTGAAATTTTTTATAACCTCGATATTCTTGTTTATGGGGGCAACTTGATTACGACAAATTTCATATCCTAAATATTGTATCTTATCTGTGAGAATTTTACACTTACTAGGCTTAAGTCTTAAGTTATGTTCACGTAGTCTGTCGAAGACTGTTTGTAATTTTGCAAGATGTGACTCTATGTCATTTGAGGAAATAATAATGTCATCGACATATACTAGAATTCCCAAGTTTGCTAAATCCCCAAAAATGAAATTCATCAGTCTTTGAAATGCACTGCTGGAAGTGGCTAAACCAAAAGCATTTCTATTGAACTGATGTAAACCGCGATGAGTAATGATAGCAGTTTTATGGCGATCCTCAGGTCGAATAATCTGCTGGAAAAATCCACTGGTCAAATCCAATGTTGAAAAAAAAACTGAGCCTGCCAAAGAGTCATATGAATCCGTGATATTTGGAAGAGGGTAATTATCTTTAATTAAGTTCTTGTTTAATTTTCTATAATCAACAGCTAACCGATACTGACCATCCGCTTTTCGTACCAGTATGACCGGCGATGAAAATTCTGACATAGATGGTGAAATGATGTTCGCCTCAAGTAATGCATCTAACTGATTGTTTAATTCCTCTCTCAAATTTATCGGTACTCGATATGCCTTTGATTTGACTGGTGTATCATCTTTAAGGTTTATTACATGCGGAATAGTATTACACCCCGGCAAGTCACGCACTGAAGCCGCAAAAACATCTTTATTTTTCTCTAAAAACTCCCTAACTATTTTCTTACTATTCTCATCCAAATGATCTAAATTAATATCCGCATCCCAAGTCAAATCTGCATGATCAAAACTCACATCAGAGCTATCATTCACTACATTGCCACAAAAGTTGAATTTTTGAACTTCTTTTTTACAAAAATTTAATTTCGCCATAGTCATATTTTTATTTAATGCTAATTCCTCCTCACTAAAATTAATCACAGACACAAACATACCATGTTCCGCAGAACAAATAGTTCTCGAAACTAACATTTTGTCCATCAATTTGTATCTGCAGGGTTCTAACACAAAATCACAATTAAAATTAGTTAAATTCTTTCTGCATTTAAGTTCAATTAGTTGTTTAGAAAATGGGGGAATGTTTACTTTGTTTTTTGTATATGCATAAATATCAGTATTTGTATTACCCTGTGAAGTGTCATTATTTTTATGTATTAAATTTTGGTCATTGGTCTCTTCCTGTATATTTTGTAATTGATTAGGGGGAATAGGCTGAGGGGATTCAGTATTTTGTTTGTTTATGTCATCAACGTTAAGTTCTAAGTTATGATTAGAGGTCTCCTCCTGTATATCTGGTATTTGGGTAGTCAGAACCGGCTGAGGGGAATCAACAATTTGTTTGTTTACATCTGGGCTGATCTGATTTCTCAATTTTATAGTATTATCCGCACAAAAAATCACTGCATTGTTTTTATTCAAAAATGGCATACCTAAAATTCCATTAAAAGTTTTCATAAATTTCCCAGGAATAATATAAAAGGTATCTGAAAATTCTTCATTTAGGATTTTAAAGTTAATTTTTACTGATCTATGTAAAGTAGTGGTGTCTCCACTAGCAGTCAGTATTGGAATTTTAACATTGATAAAATCAGTACCTGTTAAACTCTCTAGCATGTTATCAGAAATTAAATTGATGGATGAACCCGTGTCCGCTAACAATTTTAAAGATGTCCCATTTAAAGTCGCTGAGATAAAAGGTAACTCAGCATTACACCCTGGGATCATGGAAAACACAAAATTCTGACAGTCTTCCGGCCTAGTTTGAGTCGATTCTGTCAAATAACGCTCAGGCCCTATACATTTAAAGTACTATCTCTCGTTTCATTTGCATTATTGTAGTTATTCGCATCCCCTGGCTGTGGTCTGCTATCCTCTTGATTGTTCCTCATATTTCTGTTGTCATTCCGATAACCCCTATTTCCCTCAAAACTGCCTCGACCATTACCCCGAAAGCTGCTATTCTCTCTTCTAAAATCATTCGATCCTCCCCTGTAGTTCTGAGAACCACCTCTACCATTCGCATAACCCCTGTTATCCCTCCAGTTGCCTCTTTGATTTGTACGACTAAAACAATCCCTGGCATAGTGACCTGGCCGATTGCACCGAAAGCAGAGATTTTCTTTCTTATTCATTGTTTCTGCGGTTTTCATTGTTACAAGGCTTTCTACCTGCTTAGCTAACATATTTACTTGTTCCTTAAGCTGTTCAATATCATTTTGTCCTCTCTCATCCCTATGTGAAGCCGCACAGACCACATGAGTGGTTGCCTGCTCATAAGCAGATGTCGATGGTAAAGTTAAAAGCGCATTTGAAACTGGTTCCACCCTAACTGCTTCCCACGATTTTTCTTCCAGTAACGCGAATTTTAAAATTTCGTCCGGATCTTTTGGATCTTTCGCTATTACTCCTTTCTTTATTTCCGGTGTTAAATTGTTTAAGAGCATTGACTTCAACATTTCCGTCCTTGTCTTATTGATCAAGGCTTCATCTCCCCCGTCAACAACTAACGCAGATAGAGATAATTGCTTCGCCCTGTCAAAGAATTCTTGTACCGACATTCCCTGATTTTGCTTAAAGTTAATGAATTTTTGTAGTGCCACTGCTGGCGAGTCCTTTCTACAGTATCTGTGTTGTAAAATATCTGTAAGATCTTTAAATGTTTTTGCCTCCTTTTCGTAGGTTCTCAATAATTGAGCAGCAGGACCGATTACTCTAGTAAACAAAACAAAGACCTTTTCTTTCTCCTCCCACTCATATAGACCCGATAATCTGTCGAAGGAAGTTTTGAAATCTCCATAAGAAATAGAGCCAACTTCCCCACTGAATGTCGGAATTAGACCTATGTGGTCTACTAACGCCGTTTTTCTTTGAAGGCCCGCCATTGCCTTTTCTGCCTCAGTTAAAGCCATGATTTCGAAAGTTTGATTATGAAAATAGCACTAAAATCCCAATCAATTATAAGTTAGAGTCACTGACTGGAATGCCTGTCACATGTATTGACTGTGTAATAATTCTACCTAGTAATATAAAGTTTTAATACAATAAGTAATAGAACATTCAAAGGGGAACCTGAAAGTCTGCTAACTAAATGCTTCCTAAAAGACCTCAGAACCAAAATTCACAGTATATGGGGTCGATAAAAATAGCCACCACAACACCGTTGACCCTTACAATATAATATTTTCACTAAAATAAATCATGTATTTTACACAAAACATACAGAAGTCACAAAAGCATATGTCTGTGTATATATGTCTGCAGACTACTGCTCTCTACTACTTATATTTCCAAAAAATCATACTAAAAAAAAATTTTTTTTTTGTAAATATTAAACCAAAGCATATGACAAATTTAACCGAAAGCCAATGAAAGTTATCAAAATCCAATATATCGTGTTTAAAACCTTAGCCACATCAGACATATAATGCACAAACACATATTTTAAATACATATACAGATATCTAAACTTCTATAATTTGAATAGAGACTTTATTTGTTTAATTTAATTTTATTTATTTATTTATTTTTAAATCAATTGTTTCAAAAGTGCAGCATTTTAATTTTTATAGCAATAACACAGATCTCTTTTTGTCACGGTACCAATTGTTAGGTGTGCTTTTTTTATTATTATTATTTCTCTTAATTTAATTTTAATTGTTACTAATTACCTTTCTTTAAGTTTACTCACAATTAGCAGTAGCCTTCACATGCATGAATATGTCAGTATGCTTAATATCCTCTAATAGTAGATTGAGATTACAATCTATTGTGTCCTTTTGTGATAATCAACCGAGAATCCACAAGTAACATTAAGATGACAGGTGCGATCAAGATTTTAAATTTTGAATAAAACCACCTGAAATTAAGGTGAAGAGAATAATTTAGTAGTGGCTAAAGACAGCACCTGATCACAAGAAGAGCAAATCACAAAAGCACACTCTGTTTCATGGCAAGCATGAAACATCCAAAATTTTGCATAAGTGCTACTGAAGTCTTAAACATGAGTACAAAAGGAATTTTGCGTTGTGAAAATTAAAGTATAATATTAAGTTAAATTATCTCATTATCTGACAGTTTAGAGTAAATAAATGTAAATTGCAGAAGCCATGAAAGTATGTAGTAAACTAGCAATGTTCCTCACACTGAGTGCATCTTATAGTATAAAATAATACTCTTCAAAGTTTGATCTTGACTCTCAAAATAGGGGGAACTACCCCTCCTTAAAAATCTTGTGAACTAACAGAACGCTTCAATTACATAAATTAGTCTAGAGACAAAAATCAAGCACTTATATGAACAAAGTGACAAAATTTATTCAAGAAAAGAGAAAGTATATTTTTTAGTCTCATCAATTCTTATAAGATCAACTATACAATTTAGAGGGTAAACCACAATGATTATTACTTGAAAACAAAATCGTCGATCATAGAATTAGATCATAAACACAAGAAGCCATGAGCTTATACCAGAGCACCATCACTAATGTGCTCATATTTTCTAGACAAGTATATTTTGAATGGAGATAAGAGCCATAATATTCAAATAAAACCTACGTAAACACACAATTACATAAATAACATTATCACATTAATGAACAAGATGTTTTCTTAACAACATTTAATACAACAATTAATATATATATAATTTTTTTTTATATTAGCACTCACCAGCCAGTCTTGATAGGTGTTCGCCGTTTATCGGCTGGGCACAGCGTTCATTTTATCAGTCTATTACCGAGGCATCTAGCCGCCTGTCTCCGTCAAATTTTAGTGTAGCGCTCTCCACGCCAGTATTTACCAGGATTCTCTCCGCTGAGGACCAGGTCTAGGGACCCCTTCCTGACGTCTCTCCCGTTGCCTTTCCGTCAGTCATCGAAGTTATCCCGCATCGGAACGCTCACATCTCCCCCGACATGCCGCGTATAACTCGGACGAAGACCACCGAATGCATGAAGTCTGTTGCCGCTTGGGTTGAATATTCTGCGGCACGTTACGCTAAATACCGCAGTCGCCGTAATTTGCGAGACTTTTCAAGGGACGAGGGCCCACCGCATTCATCTACCGGTGCTCATGCATAACTCCTGCCGCCAGAAACTTTCATATTGCCGTACCAGCCCCGTTTTCTTAAAATCAGCCGCATTGCCTGTGCTGCCTACTTCATTATTCCCGTTCTCTGTCAAAAATCACCTTTTCATCTTCGTCTCAAACCTCCTAACTGACATACACACCAGCCCCGTTAAATCTCTTCCATCTGCCTAACCAATGAGCCTTCCGTGTCTTCCACCCTTCTTTGCATACACTTAACTGAGAGTGCCCTATTGGTCAAGGGTGCACACAGGGTCAAAGTTGTTGCTAGGGTCCACCCCGAAGAACCACGTGATAAAACAACCCTGTAGGTCCCTGTTTCATGGAAAAATCTTGTTGAATTTATGATGACAGCTCCTACCCATTACTGAAGCAATAACATGCAGTTAGATGCACTTTTAAATACACACGAACAACAAACCTTATTTTTATGAGTTTTAGAGAAACAGGCGATTGTTACTTGAAACGTTTTTGCAATAAAATCTCCCACTCCTGTTGTAAAAGAAAAATATCTACTGTGTGGTCCTTTAAGAGCCACACTCTTTCCCGTGAGAACATCTTGTTTACAAGTAAAATTTTACGGGCAGGGGATGAAATCATCGACCACCACCCGTAACGTCTAAAACGAATACAATTTTGAGAGAAGGAAAAATTTGCTCCCTATACGAATTGTGGGCTAAACTTTACACAATGTTTTATTTATTTACTTATTTAAATTTTATTTATTTATTTATTACATTTTATTTATTTATTTATATAATTTTTACAAAACGGGAGAGGGGGGGGGGGGTTAGAAGAAAACTGAAAAAGTACATTTAAAACTATAAAACAGTTAAAACTCAACTGTCATAACATATTATTCCCCATGCCGGGCTAAAAAAAAGATATTTTTTTTTAAACCACAACACAAAATAACTTTTTTTTTTTTTTTTTTTTTTTTTTTTACACACTGCAAAACCTCCAAAGCTATAAATTCGAAAACCAAATGGTGAGGGCCACCCTTACCATGAAAAGTTCACCCCAGATATAACTAGACAGTAAGCAGAAGTGACACACAAGGAAAATAATATGGTTAAATCCGCCAGCCGTATCCTCCCTGTAGAGCAAAGTTGCAAAATTATCAGACACCGACACGTTTACAAGGCTGAGCTCCAAAGTGAAGACAAAACCAATCTCACAGTAGCATACCGGTAGTGCAACCACAAGACCTGCATCAATATTCAACTACCTCCTGCACATCACTCTAACCGTCACCTAGTCAATCTTTGCACTGAAACACTCTCAATTACTAAAATGCAAGACAATTATCAAACCACTGGGTATGTCATCCCTCCTAACATCCATGAATGCCCAACTCCATAGCACAGAAGCCAAACTCCATCAAACACTACAACTTACCTGCCAAAACACCTAGAAAACTGTGGTGAGTGCTACCTAAAGATAGGATAGAAGAAAAATTTATGTATTTAGAGAAACATCAATTTGGACTAATCTACCGAAACACATAACATATCAACAGAAAATACTCAAATGCTCTCAATGAATATAGAAAGAGTGAAAATTTTATGAAAGATAGGCATATAATTTTTGAATAAGATAAGAAAATGAAACATTTCTTAAATCTTTTAGGAATGCCGTACAAGGCATCACTCAATTTTAAAACAAAACAAATACACATTAAATACATAATACAGTTAACACATATCAACCTGCTTCTGAAACAATGAATTGTTTACTCGGAAAATCAATAAAAATACCTTTCATATATTTAGCATCACAGACTTTGTCTGTCACAGTTAAAACACAAATATTCACTCAGATAATCAATGCAGTATTGAATGTTCTAACACTGTATGAATATACTACCTACATATATCAACACATACTACATATATATCAACATTTTACAGATGCAATATAAATAGATGACAAGCAATATCTGAAATTTACCCGTGTAATCAGTTCCAAAGTCTATTGTAAATGAAGAGGGCAAAACAAAATTGAGATTATTCTACATAATACTCCATTTGGTATAGAGCAGTACAAAAGTCAACAGAGCTGTGGCCGCTACAGGACATATAACTAAAAATTTTATCTATTTACTATTTTTATATATAATTAATTTTCACATTTTTCCTTTTTTTTTTTTTTTTTTTTTTTTTTTTAGCTATCCAGAGGCCACACATCACCTACCCAACTATTCAAAGGCATAACAACCCTGCCCCTAAACATTATTTACTGCCAGTCATTAAGCTGTGAAGACTTCCATTAACCACATCCTCCGAAATTTACCATACAAAATATTGCCTGACGATACAAGAGCATTCAATATAACATAATTTTGAAAATTTATTTACAATTTATGTACACATACACGGAAATTTTGAAAACCGAACACTAACATACTCACACAAAACGTAATTAATTTCAAGAACATACCTTATATACTAGTAATAGACGTATCCCAACGTATAACGTAATGATAAACATTACTAAATCCATTGTTTGGCACGCGCATAACAGACACAAACTATCGCTTCAAATATCTAAACGCATAAAACCCGTTTTATCACCCTTCCCGTATTTAAAACATTCCCAAAGATACCGAAATAAGGAGAATACTCATTGACACCAAATTAAAACTACCGAAATCATCTCCAATTATATCGCGAACAGTAATTTCTTCCAGAAGCACGCGAGAATCTCGCTGCGTTTCGATTATTACTCGGAATAATATACGTCCGCGAACGCTTAATCGGCAATACGTTATCCCCTTCTCTTGTCTGCACTTGTACACTTGCAGAATTCCCACTCGTATCGAACGCTTCTCTTTCACCCAAAACGACTGATTGAGCTGAATCGAATTTCCCGACAGAATCAATCGGCGCGGGAGAGCTGTCAGCGGTAGTCGCGTCTTGTTTACAAGTTGCAGGAGGAAATTCCATCCGCGATTTCTGCTTCGTGAGACGATCAACGTGGACAATTTGCGTTTTTGTCAGTTTGGATTCGAGGGCTATCTTAAAATTTACCTCACCGATTTTCTCTAACACGAGATAGGGACCCACATTCGGTTTTACTAGTTTCTTACTTCTTCCTGGTTTTACAACAGGTGAAAATAACCATACTGAATCACCCACTGAAATGCATTTGTTGACCGCCGTTTTGTTTCTTAACTTTTCTTGTTTTTCTGAAACCTCTACCAACCTATTGTACACACTTGAATAGATTTTCTGCATTGCAGGAATCAATAACTCACAAAAAGATGGGGCGTCTACATATTTACTCTCAAGTCGTGACTCAAAAATTGAGTATGGGAGCACTAAATTCCTACCATAGACTACAGCCGCCGGTGTTAATTTTGTTGAATCGTGAACCGAGGTACGCATGGCAAGGAGTGCAAATTTTAACTTTATATCCCAATCAAGTTGATTTTCATCAACCAAGTGCGAAAGGGCGTTAATTAACGTGCGATGTGCTCTCTCTAATTTCCCATTCGATTCGGGGTGATATGGCGAGGTTCGATTATGCTTTACGCCAAAACGAGCATACACAGATTCCATAGCATCTGACAAGAAATTTTCCCCACGATCAGTGATTATTTTTTTACTACACCCATGTCGTGATATGAAATCTGCCAAAGTATCTGCAACTGTCTCTGATACAATGGATTGAACAGGGTATGCTTCAATCCACTTGCTAAATGCATCTATATAGGTGATGATGAATCGGTTGCCTGACATGGTTGGCGTCATGGGACCCACACAGTCACAGTGAACCACTGAAAATGGAATTGGGTTGGGTTGAATATTCTGCGGCACGTTACGCTAAATACCGCAGTCGCCGTAATTTGCGAGACTTTTCAAGGGACGAGGGCCCACCGCATTCATCTACCGGTGCTCATGCATAACTCCTGCCGCCAGAAACTTTCATATTGCCGTACCAGCCCCGTTTTCTTAAAATCAGCCGCATTGCCTGTGCTGCCTACTTCATTATTCCCGTTCTCTGTCAAAAATCACCTTTTCATCTTCGTCTCAAACCTCCTAACTGACATACACACCAGCCCCGTTAAATCTCTTCCATCTGCCTAACCAATGAGCCTTCCGTGTCTTCCACCCTTCTTTGCATACACTTAACTGAGAGTGCCCTATTGGTCAAGGGTGCACACAGGGTCAAAGTTGTTGCTAGGGTCCACCCCGAAGAACCACGTGATAAAACAACCCTGTAGGTCCCTGTTTCATGGAAAAATCTTGTTGAATTTATGATGACAGCTCCTACCCATTACTGAAGCAATAACATGCAGTTAGATGCACTTTTAAATACACACGAACAACAAACCTTATTTTTATGAGTTTTAGAGAAACAGGCGATTGTTACTTGAAACGTTTTTGCAATAAAATCTCCCACTCCTGTTGTAAAAGAAAAATATCTACTGTGTGGTCCTTTAAGAGCCACACTCTCTCCCGTGAGAACATCTTGTTTACAAGTAAAATTTTACGGGGAGGGGATGAAATCATCGACCACTACCCGTAACGTCTAAAACGAATACAATTTTGAGAGAAGGAAAAATTTGCTGCCTATACAAATTGTGGGCTAAACTTTACACAATGTTTTATTTATTTACTTATTTAAATTTTATTTATTTATTTATTACATTTTATTTATTTATTTATATAATTTTTACAAAACGGGGGAGGGGGGGGGTTAGAAGAAAACTGAAAAAGTACATTTAAAACTATAAAACAGTTAAAACTCAACTGTCATAACAGTAGCACAGTTTAAAATTCTCCTTCTAGAGTTTCTGTCAATAAACGGAAATGTGTTCGCGAACTGTTGTGCTGCCCTGTATATGAAATACAGAATTTATACGCACCAAGTAATAGACAAAAAGTGAGTTAAATTTAAAATCGCGTTCAGCAACTTAAAACGCACTTTCAAGAATTATTCTTAACAGACAGTAGAAAATTCTTTTGTGTGGCCCTGTAAATGAACGATGACTGCTATACACACAATATTCTGTAGTAAGCCTCTTGTAATGCACTTTAGTGATATACAATATATAAATTTCAATGCGTTTAAAATAGTGAAACATTATTTAATTAAACCGCAAACGATTTTTCTCCATAGGCGTAATGTAGCGGAATTCTTTTGACTGTCCCTGTAAAGTAACTATAAGTGCTATGCACATCCTATTCCATATTAACCTTCTTGTAATGCACCTTAGTGATATATATATCAATTACAATGTATTTGAAATTGTGTAACCTCATTGAAATAAACCGCAAATGATTTTTCCCCATAGACCGTAATGCATCGGAATTCTTTTGAGTGTCCCTGTAAAACAACTATAAGTTCTACACACTTCAGTTAAAATAGGGAACATGCTATAGATAACGACAATAACATATAAAAATTGTAGGGCAATCCGAGCATATTTACGGGAGTTAGAGCACGGACAGACGGCAGACGGCCATATGGCCAGACAAACCAAAGTCATAAACACTTTTCAACTAGGTTGGAAAGTGTTAAAAACGCACGTACTGCATTTACCATCCATAGATGGCAATGTATTTAGTTTTTTGCGTAGCCCTGTACACTTATTAATTTTTAATCTACAAATATATTTTAGTTTACTAAATATATTTAGCTGAAATGCGCATTTCACAATTCAAAACCATCAATTAACAATCCATGACCATAAAATTATAAAGTTCATTTCGTTTGAAATAGTGTAACATCACTAAAATACAATGCAAATAATTATCCCGTAGACCATTATGTAACCGAATTTCTTTGGAGACCCTGTAAATGAATGATAAGTGCTCAGGACTCCATATTCTACAGAAAACATGTGTGAGTGCACCTCAGAAATATATATCGATTTCATTATGTTTGAAATGGTGCATCATAATTAAAATATACCGCAAACGATTTTCCCCCATTAACCATAGTGTTACGGAATTGTTTTGAGCGTCCCTGTAAACGAACTATAAATATTACAGATTTTATGTTTAACACCTTGAAGGGCGGTGGGATATAATATATTCCTCCTAATTTTAATTCCCAAATGCCACAATGACACCGGAATTTTGGAATCAAATTTTACCCGTAAATAATATACGTGAAGGAAATCTCTTACTTATTTGGAAATAAATTTGTTGTTAAATCCCGGTGTGACTCAATGATTTCAACATTTTAGAAACATAAGTACTTTGCCCCTGAAAGGCTTAATACCGAACATGTTATGAAAAACCACAATTATCATAAACACAATTATGATAAACCACAATACAGATAATCGGAGTATATTTACATGAGTTAGATCACGGACAAATAGACAGACGTACAAACGTCCAGACAAACCGAATTTATAAAATCTTTTCAATTATGTTAGAAAGTGTAAAAAAATATGAAGGATAACTACTCATTCTTCAGAAATAGAAACTTTTGTTCGTGAAAAACATGTATGCAGGTCATCTAAGCATTTTAACATTAGAAAAGTAAACAAAATAATAACTTTTAAAAATAAATTAAATTATTATTCAAGTTCTCCCATATTTTGAAAAGTTAAATCAGTTTACTAAATATATATATATCTACCCTATATATATAAAATCCTAATGAAACGAATTTGTGAAACGATTTTATGAAACGAATTTATGAAACGATTTTATGAAACGACTGATTAAACGACTGATTATGTTTCAGGGCTATTTTTAATAAAATATTAAACGCTTGATGGTGAAATTAATACCAATTGTTCATAAAAATCCGCGGATGTCAAAACTGGTAATAGAATTTTGAAAATGGAATTAGTTTTCGAGATATTAATTTTTTTCTAATTTTAATGACATTTCTGTAATGATGGCAACTAATTACTCAGTTTTTTTGTGACAAAAAAGGGGAAAAAATTGAAAAGGATCCCGATAGGGATTATTGATTTCTTTTTTTTCGTCATTTTCAAATTGAAATTGAATTTATATTTTATTTCAATCGATAATGAAGACAAGATTGTAATTAAATTATGTTTTTCGGGGAAATTTGAAAAAAAAATCACATTTCTATCGTCAGGATTCAATCGTATGTCAGAATTTAATTTAATTTATAAACTGAAAATATTTTGAATAAATTCGTCCAAATGACGTCATTTATGTAAACGCAAAAGAAAGCGGGGGGGGGGAAGGAATTAATAGTAATTACTATTTATTGATATCATTTTGTTATTTTTTTGTAAAATTTAATTAAACGAATTTATAAAATCACTAATTCGGATATTTAGAACGAATATATAAAATATTAATTGCCCAACTGAACGGAAGGAGAATAAAATATCTTGCTTCATTTTTTCCGCCAAGCTTTTTAAAAAAGCGTCAAAACACCTATAATAGAAAAGCAGCAAAAGTTCATTGGGTTTGTTTTCATAACTTTTGGCAACAAATGTACGTATATTAACGAATCTATCCCTTTTTGAAGCTCGAATTACGCCAAACCTAAAAGCAAGAATCCTATACTGGAAAAGTACCCGATTTTCTTATGGGCAATATTCAAGTGACATAACATGATGTAAAATTATCGCGGATTGCAAATTTGTTTAAATATCTCATCAATTGATGCCGAATAAATGCAGGCAGGCATGCACAAAATATTTAATTAATTTTGTATGATAAATAATTATTAGAAAATTCGTATATACATATTAATTAAATAAATAATTTACATATTTAAAATAACATGAAAATATGCATGATGGTGCACTAAAATAGAGAGAAAATTAAAACCTGTTACTGAAAATGTCTATAACATAGTACTTTTCAATACCGTGGTTCTTAATGTTATTCACAAGCAGATGGATTTTTTCTCATCCTTAAACGCAAAGGAAGAATAGAATACAGATCGTTGTTATAAAAGTCCGAGAGGTAGCCACAATTTAAACCTAACCATTTTATACAAGCTGGTTTTCAAGTTGTAATTGATTTTACTTATCAATCCCGAAAACAGTCGTCAGTTGTCGCAACAGCTGTGTATGAGGCCATGATAATCAAAAAATGCCCAATTAAAACGTTAAAAGCATGGCAACCCAATTACAGATTTACCAATATTTTTAAAATAAAGCACGCTGTCATGTTTTTAGAGGCCTTGAAGTCTGAGCGGGGGTTGGCGAGCGTAGCTCGCAGGGGGTAGGCCCCCTAGTATATATATATATGTATTTATTATAATAAAAAATGATTAAAACATTTAAAGCATTTTATTTACATTTAAGTTTCAACAACCTTTTTCTTTTACATGACTGAACAACATTGTTGAAATTGAAAAAAGGCACACATTTATTTTTTCTTCATCAAAATTGACGGGGTTTGACTATTGACTGACGTTAAAATATAATATACTACGCATACTATTTAAAGCACAAAGCGTAAAAATGCACATGATTTAAAATTTTAAGGTGTATTTTTCATTTTGAATGCGTAAAATATGCGATTACAAGCGTTAAAAATATCTTTGGATTCAACTCTTTAAAAATATTTTCTTTTACTTAAACATCTGGTTTATGTAAATCATTGAAAGGACCGTCTGTTCTGTAGAGTAGGGGAGCAGTGCGGTTTTGTTGAGTATATAAATACATATATTTATAACTGTATTTTCCAGAATTTAATTTTGTAGTGCGTAGGAATTGTGTCTGGGAATGTACTACGAAACATTTTTTAAGATCATTTATTTCATTTCATTTCAAGTTTCAGTTGAAAAAAAAAAAAAAATTCGTTGAAAAATGTTTACGTTTTCGATTTGTCCTGCCGTCTGTCCGTGCTCTAACTCTCGTAAATATACTCAGATCGCCCTGAAAATTTTGTATGTTATTGTCGTTTACTATAGTTTACTATAGCATGTTCCCTATTTCAACTGAAGTGTGTAGCACTTATAGTTTTTTTTTACAGGGATAGTCAAAAGTATTCCGTTACATTACAGTCAATAGGAAATAATCATTTCAAGTGAGTTTTGATGATGATGAAATCGATATACAATTATGAAGCGCATTAAAACATGCTTTTTGTAGAATATGGGGGGGGGGGGCAAAAAATTAATTATTCATTTACAGGGTCAAACAAAAGAATTCTGTTACACGTTGTTCTAAGGAGAAAAATCGTTTGCAGTGTACTTTAATGATACTTCACTATTTTAAACATAATGAAAATTATATGCATTACTGAGGTGCACTATAAATCGCTCTCTTTAAAGTGGGGTGTGCATTGTGTTTATTTACAGGGACAAACAAAAGATATTTGTTACAGTACATGTGCGATGTTTACAGTCTGTGTGATAAGTTCGTTTTTAACTTTGGTTTGTAATTTAATGATATTTCACTATTTGACACATAATGCAGTTTATAAGCATTACTATAAATTGCTCACTTAAAAGTATGGTGTGCATTCTGTTTATCGTTCACTTACAGAGACATATAAAAGATATCGGTAACAGTATACGTGCGATAATTACAGTCTGTGTGTGTTATGCCATTTGATACATGATGGAATTGATATATAATTATGAAGCGCATTAAAACATGCTTTTTGTAGAATATGGGGTGCAAACCATTTATTATTAATTTACCGAGTCAAACAAAAAAATTCTGTTACACATCGTTCTATGGGGAAAAATCGTTTGCAGTGTAATTTAGTGACACTTCACAACATAATGAAAATTATATGCATTACTGAGGTGCACTATAAATTGTTCTCTTGTGTGCATTGCGTTTATTTACAGGGACACACAAAAGATATTGGTTACAGTACATGTGCGATATTTACAGTCTATGTTTGATAGGTGCGTCTTCAAGTTTGGTTTGCATTTTTAAGTTTAACTAAATTTTTTCATTATACGTGGTGTGTATAAACTCGGTTGTAGATACACAGGGCAACACAAGAGAATCCGTAAATATTACAGACTATGGGAAGGAAGTGCTTAAGGGTAGTTTTTAATTGTGTTACGCATTTTCCTGCTGAACTATATTTAGTAGACTAATAGAAGTTAGCGGAATATAAATAAATTCATATACAGGGCTTAGCAAAAAAAATGTCGTTTACGGTTGGTAATTGCTACGAGTGAGTTTTAAATTGCATTTTAGATTAATATGTGGTGTGTACAAAAGTCTTCAGATAATATACAGGGCTGTACAAAAGATTTCGAGTGCATTTCCATCGATTGGCGAAAATTGCTAAATGTGAATATTCTAACTGAACTACATTTTATCACGCTATATATCCAGATCTATTGATCATGTACAGGGCTTCACAAAATAATTCGACTACTTTTTTGACACTGGAAGGTAATTTCGAAAACTGTATTTTTCAATGTGGTATATGTTTTCTAAACTGTTTATTTACATATATTCTTTCACCTTTTTTAACGGTGAAGTTTCGATAAAGTTTTCTGGCTGTGTTGGAAAGTGTTTCATAATCTAAGCTTGACGCATGATTTTTCGTTCTCGTTTAATGTAAAAACGAAAAAGAAAAATCATGCTTTATTTCTTCATTTTTTCTTCTTTTCTTTATTTCTTTTCTTTACGATAAAATTTGATAGATTATAAAACACTTTTCAACACTTCCAAAATACTTTAACAAAACTTCACTTTTTAATAAAGTAAATAAGATACCTAAATAAACATTTTAGAAAACGCATAACACATTTGCAAACCAGATTTCAGAAATTACCGTCTATAGCAAAAAAAGTACTCCAATTCTTTTGTGCAGTCCTGTATTTGATCTATTGATTTCTATATATTCAACATAGTATGCAAAACTTTAGGTTAGTAAAATAAGGCATAATATGCTGTAAATTCACCTCCAGCCATTTCTACAAATAGACGGAAATATGCTTGAATTCTTTTGTACAGCCCTGTCTATTACCTACAGAGTTTTATACACGCCACATATTAAGCTAAATCTTAATTCAGGCTCAAACACGCTTAAAACTACTGAAATCATATTTCCAGAAATTATCATCACTAGGGAGCCACGTATCTAGTTCTCTCTGTGGCCCTATACATTATTTTATTTATATTCTACAAATATCCCTTAGTATACTATATATAATTCAGCTTGGAAATGCATAATTCCTTTAAAATCCATATTTAAGCATTTCACACGCATACTCACTAATGCTTACGAATTCTTTTGTGTAGCCCTGTATATAAGCTATAGTATTTATACACACCATGTAGTATGCAAAAATTTAGTTAAACTTAAAAACGCATACCATAACCGAATACGTACTTCCAAAAATTATCGCTAATAGACAGTATTTAGAATACAGTAAAATATCCGAAATCTTTTGTGTGTCCCTGTAAATGGACAATAAATGCTATGCACATCGCATTCTACCGCAAGTATCTTCTAGTAAACCTCAGCAATGTTTATCAATTTAATTCAGGACATTGTACCTAAATGCTACGCGATTCCCCATAGTTTTGTCACATTTACGGTATACAGTGCGGCGCAAAATTTTAAGCACAACGCAAATCTATACTAATAAAAGACAAAATCGCTCTGTGTGTCTGCGATGGCTAGCGAAATCTAGCGCCCCTAGAAGCCTGAAAATTTAGATTTAGGTAGTCCAAGGCCTCTCCTGATCCACCTGGGATTCAGAATTTTAAAATTTTAATTATTTACCGACATATTAATTAAAATCTACAAAGAATTGTCATCAAAAATACGCTTTTTTTTTCTTCGGTCGGTTGGTTGTATAAAGTCTCCGCAGAAGCCATTAAATAAATCAAGGTAGGGATCATTGCAATTTCTAGTCGAGTGTTTAAAATCGATGGATCAGAGATTATATGACATGTAAACAATCAACTTAATTATTAATCGTTGCCAAATGCTAAAAACTTAATTTTAAGGGATTTTATCGACTTAATGAATGATAATTAGCTGGGTTAAAAGGGTTATATATATATAAATATATATATATATATATATATATATATGTCATATATTATTATGATAGAGATTATTCGCGATTCCAGCTCTAAGACGCTACCTGGTGGCAGATGTTCTAAATATTTATTTCAGTTATCTTGAGCGAATCACAATACATTGAGCGACGTAAACAAACTGTTCAGCGTATCACAATAAGGTAAATAGCTAGAATCATTCGCCATTATTATTGATTTCAGCACCACCTGCAGGGGATTTTTGAAACGCGAATTAATACAAAAAACTTTATTTAACAGATTATTTTTTATATATGCAGGGATGGGGAAGGGTGTGGATAAACGACTATTTATTACATATCGCATTTATTTTACTTGACACGTGTCACCTGGCGGCGGCTTTTTCCTTCGTTGACACACCTTATTAATAAATCAAAATCTGCTGCTCTGATTTCAACAGAACTAATTATATTTAACAAATTTAACATTTTTAGCTTCACTCGTATCGGTTAATTGCTGTTTTATATACACTGAATATACTGCTATTTTAGAATAACAGATTTCGTAAAAATTAAATTTATGTCCTAATAAAAGTACACAGCCCATATTCAGTTGATGCATACCAACAGCCAAAGTTTATAATTTGCTATTGAGCACTTGACCACGCCCCTCCTCTCAGACCCTGCCTCACGGTTTTTTCTGTAACTGTGCTTTATTTCCATAACTCAGCTAATAATGTTCCAAACTTCTCCAAACCAGTACCGTTTTTCTAAATTGTCATAAAATTCAGAATGGTGTATTTCTAGAAAGCAGTTACCAGTATTTCTGAATAATAGTTTAAGCCAAATTTTAAATTAAATTCCTAGCTTAACCAAACGAACGAATTTTTAAAGGTGTATAGTGGTCCTCCTAATTAGTTATTTTCTGATGGGTAGTACTTGAACATCCCCTTCCCTTCGGCCCTTCATTCAAGGCTTTTTCTCTAACTATGATTTGTTTCTATATCTCAGCAACTATATTTCCGATTTCAACGCAACTGACTCCAAACATCATATTTAACTTAATAATCATCCTCAATAACATTAAAATAAATTTATGAGTAGCGGGTACCAGTATTTCCGAATATACAGTCTAAGACAAATTTCTAATTAAGTTCGTAACTTAACCAAACGAACAAATTTTTAAAGATGCATAGTGCTTCGCCTACTTAGTTATTTATTGTAAGTCAATTGAACATCCACTTCCCCCCCGGCACCTCTGTCAAGGTTTTTTTCCTCTAACTATGCCCGGTTTCTATAACTCAGCAACTATCTTTCCGATTTCAACGCAATTGATTCCAATCATTATAATTAACCTAATAGTCACCCTCTATAACATTAAAGTAAATTTCCGAGTAGCGGTTACCACTATTTCTGAATAATAGTCAAAGACAAATTTCACATTACGTTCTTAGCTTAACCAAACGAGCGAATTTTTAAAAATGCATAGTGGTCCTCTTAATTAGTTATTTGCTGAAGGGTACTTGAACATCCCGGCCCCTCCTTTAAGTTTTTTTCTCTAACTATACCCCTTTTACATAACTCAGCATCTATCTTTCCAATTTCAATACAACTGATTCCAAACATTATAATTAACTTAATATTCACCCTCTATAACATTAAAGTAAATCTATGAGTAGCGGTTACCACTATTCAAGAATATTACGTTTAAACCAAATTTGCAATTAAGTTCCGATCTTAACCAAACGAACGAATTTTTAAAGACGCATATTGGTCCTAATTAGTCACTTACTGAAAAGCACTCGAACATCCCTCCCTCCCAGCACCTCCCTCACAGTTATTTTCTCTAATTGCGCCTTATTTCAATAACTAGGCTAATAATGTTCCCATTTTCTCCAAACCAGCTCAATTTTGTAGCACGCCTACTATACGTTTCCGTAGACAGCGGTTACCTGTGTCAGAGGTTCGTTTGGAAAGTGCTTTGCTTAGAACAGAATGCTCCCCTGGCTGTGGAAGGTGGAAATAAAAGATTTTTAAGAGCGTACGAGCCATCGGAGACCCGGAACAGAGTTTGATTTTGAAGAGATTTAAGTTTATTATACGGGGCCGGGCAACGTCGGGCTTGTCAGCTAGCATTTTAATAAAAATAAAATTGTACAAAATGCTTTCAAATATCCACTGTAGGCGAATAATATGATCATAAATATATATCTGAAGTTCGGAAAAAGTTCATTGTTACAAAAATCTGAAATTATAAAAAATAATTAAATAAATAAATTGTGATGTCGCAAACGTTTATGCACAAATGAGATTTTATACTAATATCTCTTTAAACATGATAGGTGGAGGACCCGCGAGACTTTTTTTCATGATTATAAAGTGTAGCGATCTCTGTACGAGTTATCAAAATGCTGAAATCTCTGCAGCTCTCGCCTGAAGAAGTAGTGAAAGTTTAGAAGCTGAAAACTGAAGGTAAATCTGTTTTGCAAATTTCACTTATTTAAAATCGGTCTAAACGTGGTATCTATAGTGTTTTGCAACGTGGAAAACAATTTAAAAATGCGTATCGCTCAGGAAGGCCGAGAAAAAACCACATTTAGTGAGTATAAAAGAATTAAAAGAATGGCTGTAACTGGTGATTTGTCTCTTAATCAGATAAAAAATCGACTTGGATGAAAAATATCACCTGACACCTTACGCAGACAAATAACCTAATTAGAATTCATCAAAAAACAAAAATTAGCGCGTTTATTAATTATTAATTATTAATTATTAATTAAGCTTTTTCTGAAACAGTGTCACAAACAAACAAGACTTCAATGTGCAAAACAGCACATGTATTATCGTGACGAATGGATTAGTGTTAAGTTTTCTAAAAAAAAATGGAATTTGGATGGTCCAGATGGATTCTCATTCTATTGGCGTGACTTGAGGAGAGATCCGAAGAGTATAGTCAGCAGGTAACAACGTAGTGGTTCGCACATGGTATGGGGCGCTTTTAGCTACAATGGACAGACGTATCTTTGCTTCCTAAATGGCAGACAAAATTCACAAAAGTATCGGGAAACTCTGACTGTTGCTGTTTATTGCCGTTTGGTGTACTCTTAGGTGGTCTAGGAAACTGGACCTTTCAGCAAGACAACGCATCGATATATACTTCCCGTTGCACAAAAGAATGGCTTAGATCTCAGAATATCAGTGTGATGAACTGGCCAGCACTCAGCCAGGATCTCAATCCGATAGCGAACATCTGGAGAATCCTCTCACGTGACAGCTACATGAATGGGAAGCAGTATTACTCAGTTCAAGAGCTCAAATGAGCGATCGAGGAAGCCTGGTACAGACTCGCTCCCGAAACTTTCCATACTCTTGTTTTATAAATGGAAAATCGCGTATTCGAACTCATCAGGTACAATGGAAACACTATAGATGACTTTTGTGCTTTGTGAAATGTAAATATTTTGTTTTTGTCCATAAACTTTTGCGACATCACAATTTTGATTTTTTTTATAATTTATTATTTTCCTTTCACTGAATCGTTTCCGAATTCGAAACAGGAATTTGTAATCCAATATTTTTTAGATACAGTAAAAATTTCAAGGCATCCCGGTGCATGTTTTTCATTTTATAAAAACATTTAGCTTGTGCATAAACTTTTGCGCTACACTATATTTGGCATTTTATTAAATAAATATACGTTTTGTTAGCCAGAAAAATATTGAATACTGTGTCTTTAGTTCAAAGGTAACTTATTTTTTAGAAATTGAATCATTATCTGTAATATAAGAAAACAATATACGACTGTCGCATTTACGGTATAGTTAAGACCGAAATGAGACGTCCAATGTCCTAAATGTGTCAATGCGTTTTATACATGTCAGTTCATCTTAAAATATTCATTTAATTCCTATAATGTTTTGTAATTACTTAATAAAAAGTTGAAATACATAAAATTAAAAGTTGAATAGCTTATTATTGAACTACTTAATATGCAAATAACTTTACTTAATAATAACTTAAACAATAAAAAAAATGTTGAAATACATAATCTTGAATACATTATAATCAAATAATGCATACTTCAACATTCATACTTTACGCACTTCTAACTTTGGCCATGGAAAAAACAAGAAGTAAATAATGAATGACTGATACAACAAGTTTTGCCAAATCTCTTGCTTTTCTGTTTGCTTTTAATTACTTTTTGCTTTTCACCTTCCGTATAAACCTCAGTTTCTTTCTTTTTGGTTTCTGAACAATACGGATCTATCAAAGTTTAAGGTTCGTGCTTATCAGCTTAACTTCCGTTTCTGCTGCACATTTACTTCCAGATTGTTTTAGCGACTGGCTTCCAGTTTTTGCGGAATTTTGTTTTTGAAATGCTGTTTTTGCTTTTTCTAAGCTTCAGTTGCTCTCTCTTTTCCAACTTTTATCTGCTTTTTCACTGCATTGTTTTATTTTCTGTTTTTCATATATGTTTCAGTTGTTGAGCATTCAGCAAAGTTTGGCTCTACGGTTTTTTGCTTTTTGGCTAAATTTTGATTTGTTGCTGGAACTATTATTAAAAAACAGCTTTCGAAAGCATGAGATGGATTAGCGTTAGAAAGATATATTTGTGAGTATGATTCTCCTGATTACAGTCCAGACTGTTTTTATATAGAATCCGATCTGGTTTTGTACATTTGTTGTTTAAAATATGCATTCATTGTTTTCAAAAATTCAAAACCTTCATCACTTTTATTTCTATACAATGTTTATTTTTCTTTAACTGACACATCACACATTATTGGAGAAGATGTATTATTACTTTCATGGCGCTCAATTTTAAAACTTGTACTTGCAGAACAGTCTGCAGTAGTTGTTCAGCCCTCATTAATCATCTTTATTAAATCATATCTAATTTAAAAATCAGAAAACTTATTGTTATCTTTAGCGGGATGATCATCATTAATACTTGATTCATTAAAATTAAAATCATCAATAAAAATTGGTTTATTCGCAGAAAACAGGTCAGTGCACAAATCATTGCTAACAGCTAAATTTTTATCAGCGAAGTCATTGGTGGGTAAGACTGCTATTGAAGTATTTAATTCATTTAATTCATATTTCTGGTTTTGTAAATTATTATAGCGTTGAATGGCATTGGGATAGAAATATAATTCTGGAACAGCACACCGATTGAATGGAAAATACTATTTTTTATTTCAAATTTAAAGATATGTATTTTTTTTTATTTTGATCATTTCAAACACGTTTTAAGTAAAACACTATTGGAGGATCCTGTTGAAATTCCTAATTTATTAACTCAACACAGTTTAAATAAACACAGTATCTTCTTTAAACGTCATTTTTATACAATATATAAAATTCGTCGGTAATAGGTCTCTGAAGTAAACCAGTCACCAAAATACGTAGAATATTTTAAACTCTAATTTGAAAACTCGTCGCCTATTCCCGAGTTTACGCATCAGGTAAATGAAACAGATATTATAGCCCTTAACGTCCATAAGGTTATTTTATCTTCAAAATAAAAAAAAAAACCGTGAACCATTTTTGTGATTTTTCGCCGCAGTTAGAGAATATAGGGGCACTTTATAATGAACTGTGTGTATAGTAATGGGGGATGTTTTTTTTTTTTTTTAGGAAAACGTTTCAAACGCAGAGAAATGTTTCGTATTTTGTTCTTGAAGTTCAACTGTCTCATTATTTAAGGATTTATATACGATTCTTTCATTAAGGTTTTAAGTACAAGAACATTGTCGCATTTGGGGGTCATCATATTTAGGCAAAATTACCTTATACATGAAATGAAATAATTATTGAGAGAATAAAACTAATTCAGATTCCAAGATCTCATATTATCTCTCCGTGCTCTATTTCTTCAATTTTGCTCTGGATTGATCATACATTTTTTTTTTATCACAGTTTTATTACAGCATAAATTTTAATCATATCGTATATGCTTTCAAATTGTATGTGACTCGTAACTTCTTAAATTCTAAATAAGTCTTGAACATATTTTCTGTAATTCTATATATTTCCAGATTTAAAAACGTAAAAACATAATAAGAAAATCAATTCTTAATCCTTATTTCCCATTTTTTCTTTAAAGTATGTCTATAATAATTTAAAAACTGTACCATCTGAGAAATGATTATAATCTTCAATATTGATAAAAACTTCCATATGGATATCCCCGAAGAGATATTAAATCATATTTCGCATGTTTTTAAGATAAAGTAATGAAAACTTGTATTTGCGTAAATGCGACTTGGTATTTCAATGAAATAAGGAAATACAGGTCCGTTACCTTAAACTCTACTATTTCCAATCAATAACCTTGGGGGTAGGTTTCTACAGCATATGTAGTAGAAATATACCACAAAGACTATTGTTTTAAAATAGTAATATTCAAAAAGGTGACACATGGAAATGCATGGATTCGTGTTGAGATTACCAAAGTTCGTATAAAAATTTAAAACAATGACTAAAAGGGAAATGTATAAAATCATAAATAAGGAACTTTGGTGCAAACAATTTTATTCTGCGACTGTTAAAACTGGAGTTATGACTATTGTTTTTTTATTCTTTTTATGACATGAGGTGCATGAACTTAATGTACACAGAGGCTACTTCACTCTCGCTAATGTTAAACCTATGAGGGAAATAATTTACGATATCTAGTTCGCATTTTAATATTTTTCAATGATTTTTTTTTTTTTTTTTGCATTGGATAGCTGAGGTCAATCTCTATGCACGGTCCTTTGTACTTTTTAGATTTTTGACTGCAGTTTTTTTTTTTTAATAAGATGTTTTCCCTTTCGGAACCTCAATAAAAAAAAACTGCAACAAAAATCGAAAAAGTACAAAGAAGTGTGCATAGAGATTGACCTCAGCTATCTAATGCAAAAGAAAAAAATCATTTAAAAATATTGAAATGCGAACGAGATATCGTAAATTATTTCCCCCCATAGGATTACCATTAGCAAGCGGGTGTTTTTGCCTGAGTGAAGTAGCCTCTTAAGGGCCAGTGACCAATTTCAGACGTTCGTCGAATATCCTCTAAAACTCGTGAGGAAATGCCCGAAATGCCCTTGAACTTTGAGGATGTAAAGAACATGTTTGACTTCATGTTTTTCAATGAAGGTTTTGTTGCGAGGACAATAAGGGGGGGGGGACAATAAATTTTTTATAATGGAATAACATTTTCGAGTAACAGAACCCAAGTAACCAAACACCCAAGTAACAGAAAATGCTAAAAATGATCTGTCACTGTAGCAAATGACTATGTATGTCCTTTTCAACATTTTTGTGCATTTATGTAAGCATAGCACGTATATTCGTGAAGATGGTAACATTTCTGTGAAAGATTCAAAAGTTTTTTTTTATAGCATGCAGAGTTTTCAACCGAATTTAACACCGCTTTCCAAAAACTTGACAAAAAATCGTAGAAATAGTATACTATAATTAAAATATTAATATGTTGAATATTTGATAAGATATGGGTATTTGTATCAAATAAATTTTAACTGCGCATGCGCGAACTACAGCAAAGACTTTTTATCATGATTTGATAGTCAATACTGTAAGGAAACTCAAATAAAAAGACCAGTGAAATATCGTGAAAACTCAAAAAGTTACAGCAATAATTGATAAATTGAGGAGGTAATCCCATAGGATTATTTGGGACTTATAACAGGAGTCACAGTTTGTCTATATTTTGGCTACTGGTATTTCCGAATAGTAATCCCCGTCTTATTTAAGTGACTGTTTTTAAAAATTTAGCTCTCATAACATTTTGGGATTAATGTCTCAGAATTTAGATGAATACAGTAAAACCTCTAAATAACGGACACCTCGGGAGCGCCGAAATTGTCCGCTATTCGGAGGTGTCCGCTATTGGGAAAACTTCAGAGATTCACAAAATCGCTAAGAAATGCTTAATGTTTCATTAATTGGCTTTTATATGGTCCGAGAACTTCTATTATATGATTAATTTGAAATTAAAATGACTCTTTTAAGCAATAAAACTTAAATGAAATTGTACATACATTTTTAAACTGTTTATTACATTCTTAAGGAAAAAATCTGTTACAAAAGTTTTTTTTTGCTTGCGATTACATGTAGTTAGTTTTTCTGTGCGACGTTTTAACGCTATCAGTAGTTTTAATCCTTCTGAATCATCTTTTTTTGGAAAAAGAAAAAAATATGTGTAACTGCTCACTGTGTTTTGCTGCTTCTTGGAAATTCTCGATATTGCAGGAAACATCCCCTGGTTTCAGTATCTGATTCATATCACTAATAGAGTCAGCTTTTGTCGAAGATTCTGAAGGAATATAATCGCCTACGTCAAATGATTCTTTTTCAGTAGGTCATCGTCAATGTTGATGGACATTTCGGCATTTCTTCCCTCCTGATCCATTTCATTAGTTCACTTATTGCGATAGTTCTTCATTTCTATCGGAAATAATTTTTCATTTTCTTTTAATATAAAGCCTGCTTTTCTGAAACATTGTCGCACGCATTCCGGTTATACGTTTTTTACATAAAACTTCGAAAGAGTTGGCTTAATAAAAGCTTTCTCTACCAGGCTTTACAATTGTGTCTAACGCCTTGATCAAGGGGCTGGCATACAGAAGTTGTCTTTGGGGGGGAGGGGGGATGACCCAGTTTTAACATTGGCCAATTTAAAATGTTTTGGATGATAAGTTGCGCTTTCCAAAAAGAAGAGAACTTTTCTTTTTTTTTCATCCTATTATCAAGGGAAGTTAACCATTTAATCACTAAAAAACTGGTTATCCACGCTTTTTTTTATTCGCTCTCCACATCACACCAAATTTATTAAATTGGATGTTCTTTGAGAAACACATCGGTTTCAGAGATTTTTGAACTATAAGAGGAATTTAAATTTTCTCCTAATACTGCATTGCAACATAATAAAATAGTGATTCGCTCTTTTGTCATTTTTTCGCCGATACAGCCATCCTTTTTAAAGCCCAAAGTCTTATTCGAAAATATTCTGAAAAAGAGTCCGCTTTCCTCGGCATTAAAAATATTTCTCTCCTCGTAAACTTCCCAAATTGATTGCAGTTATTTATGCCAATCCAGAGCTACAGATTTTGCTTGTGCCGAGACAGGAACTTTTCCAACCATCTACGCAAACCCTTAAAATCATGTAAACCGAGTTCTTTGGCGACTTTTAAAACCTTTTCCTGAATCAAAGGTCCACTGATAAGAATTTTTTGAACGAAGTGAAGTAAGCCAATTCAGAAATATAGAATTATTTTCAATGGAATCAGTATACCTCAATTTCACATTTTTGGTGTTCTCGTTAGAGTTAATAATCCACAAATTCTTTATTTCATAAAATCTCTCCCACTTGTGTTTTACCTATTTTAAAACATTCGGCAAGTATCCGTAAACTCTATTTCTGTTTTTCAGATTCACTTACATTTACAATTTCAAATTTTTCTTTTAAAGTTAATCGCTTTCGTTTTAAGGTCATTCTCGAAACATTAATCACAAACAAGACACGAAATTCAGAATACGCAGAATTCAATATATTCAGAAAACGATAAAAATGGTTTTAACATATTTTGAAACTTTGAATATTATATGTCAATTGAATCTGAAGAATCAAACAGTAATCGATACAAATTACATACGATATTGGGAAATTCCCCAGACCATTGGGGATTTTCCAGAGAGCATCCCCTACATTTATCTGTGGTCAAAAAAATTTGTCACACATTGCCTTGATAAATTTCGAAGCTTTTCACTTTTTTTTCCCTTTTTCTTTCTCGTTAAAAAATCATTTTTTATCCTTGATCGCCAAAACTACTGTCCGCTATTCGGAATGTCCGCTATTCAGAGGTTAAACATACAAAAATTTAGATTTTGGGAGTGGAGATTTGAAAAGTGTCCGTTAAAAAGAGGTGTCCGCTATTCGGGAGTGTCCGCTATGGAGGTTTTACTGTATTATATTCTGTTTGAGCTAGATCATTTTGACATTCAGTTTTAGTTTAAGTAGCTTACTAAAAGATAATGCAATATGCAATTAAAAATATTACTATTATTTTGTCTTTAGCTAATTGTGATTACCTAATTGAGTCACGAAATAAATGACGGCCAATAAAACAATGTGCTATTATCTTCTACAAATCAATTATCTCTTTTTCTGTCTCAAAAATGAATTATCTGTGCAATTAACAATTGCTCCAAGATATTGGAAAGTATTCACAGGTAATAAGTTTCAATTAATTTTATGAAAAGTGTAAATTATCTTGTCATTATTCATATATTACCTTTATTCCCTTAATGTAAAAACTTTTCTATACAAAAAGGATTTTACTTTCAATAAATATTCATGTACAATCAACATTTTCAAAATAAATCCGATTAGCTTTCAGATGTATTAAATAAAAGTTAATTTACTTTCCGTAAAGGGAATCATAATAGGATGTCCTATCTGATTCTATGTAAGTTCGTTATGAACCATTTAGAATTGCACATAAGGTGATTATTATTAATTCATTATGACGAATGAGAAAATGTAGTTCAGAAAAGTATATTCGGGTTTTAATTTCACAAGTTTAATTTATATCATGTGTACTTGTTACAATGTTAAAAGAATTGTGTTCTTATGATAAAAAATAAGAAAATATTAGCCTTATAATATTTTGGAAAAGCTCTCTTGCTATAACTAGCCGCGGGTAAAAAACGTTATAATTAATAAAATATAATGATAACCTAGTTATAAAGCAGATTTCCAATGCATCTTTCAGACATTGTCTGAAAAATGCGTTTATCGACAACATATAGCACTTTATAAAGAATATTTTTGTTTTAGTTTATAAATAATGAAAGATAACCAGTACTTAAATATGGCCACGAAATTTTTTTCTTTGCTAATACGGAATTATATTAAGAAATATGCGCAAAAAATTAATATATACAGAGTTAAGTATGTCACATCTTTAGCAGAATATTTATCTGTTGTTGCAGGTACGCACGTATGAAAAAAAAGTATTGTCAGTCTGAAAACGCTTTTCTATTTACCGACACGACACCGATAAATCGCACACGATTGTCATTATCCGACATCTATTGCGATGACGACAAAATCGTCATCGAATCTGTAGGTGGAAAAGAGCGTAGTGTACACGAATGCATTTTGCGTGCAGTGATGTCGGATAACAACAATCATGTACGATTTATCGGTGTCGTGTCGGCAAATGGAAAAGTTCTCTAGTTCCATCAACACATCTCTAACAAAAGGACCATAATGGAAGCTATTGTGCTTGAGGGGGACTGGAAGGCTTGCAGCGTGCATCACAGCTAGGCCAAGCCAATAAACTCTGCTACCCGCAGACGACCGTCGACAGGAATAAGAAAAATGGGGACTGGTAATCTGAAAATATAATAAAAACAAGCAGCAATAAAAATTTCTTTATAAGATAATTACAACGGAGTTTACAACAGTTTCTTTTCCGGTGGAGCATTTGCGATGTATTCATCCAGTCGGTATTTCCACAGCACAAAAGTAATCTTCTAAGGCATCTTAAAAATAAAAATTTCTAAAATAAGTCTTCAAAAAAATCGTATTTTAAAAGCGAAACAAATTGTCTTTATACCTTTGTCGTCATAAAAATCGTGTTTCAACTTCTTTTTTTTTCTTTTCATCACATTTCATAATCATAAACAGGATCACTTCTTCAGGATATGAGAATTTTCCTCATAATTGGAATATTTGTCCCTATCCAGATAGTATGTGTCAAGTATAGTTACCACAGTCGGTATCATTTTCTGAATGTATATTAAATCTATTTTCATTTTCTTTCAGAATTTCCTTTTTATGATGAGGTTTATTTTTTTCTCAATATCTGTTTTAGTTTTTTCACTTCACAATCTGCATAATAATTTACTTCGGCTTCATCGTTATATTCATCTAATGATTTTTTGCCTATTTAATTTTCCTAGGAGCGTTACTCATCATTTTCTTTTTATCATTATTTTAAAGATTTTCTTCCTTTCTCACTTCTAAATTTTGGTTAATTTTATTTTTAGCTAGTATGACTTTTTCTCTTTATCCTCGAAATAAGAGGAATAGATGAAATATGTGTTTCATTGTGGATGTTGTGGGGACTATAACTTTTTTTTCAGCTTAGTTATTTCTAGTTGTAAGTTTTCGTAATTTTCTTGGGAATAATCTAATATTGCTTGAATTTTACTTTTTGTAGTTTTCACTTTAGATCATTCTTCTTCTGATTCATCTAACAGCTTTTCTAGTTATTCTGAATGGCATTTAGCTTTGATTAAACGTTCTCTGTATTGATCCGTGTGTTTTCGCCTTTTATTTAACTGGGACATTAATTCTTCATGCCCTTCTCTAATTTTCTGCTAGATTTCGCGATGTTTTGCTCTTATTTTATTTCTTGTTCAAGCTTAACTTCCATCTCCTACCATTTAGACACTAGAGATGTTACTAAGACTTCTGATTTTGTTTTTTCTCACATTATTAAGTATTTTAATTCAATCAATTCATGAATTAATCAAACTCAATTAATTAAAAAATGGAAAATTTACTGTTTTACTTGTCGGAACATAGAGAAAATGTTTCTAATTATAATGTATAGGACCCGGAAACTGTATTAAAATTTCAACAAGAACGAAAAATCATGCGTCAAGCATAGATTATGTAACACTTTCCAACGCTTCCAAAATAATTTTACAAATCATACCGTTTAATAAGCTAAAAGATAACATCTAAGAAATCCGAATACTTTTATTCAACCCTGTATAGGATCTATAGATTTGTATATATACTACATAGGATGCTACATTTTAGTTCAGTTAAGAAACGCGTAGCACAGTTTAAAATTCTCCTTCTGCAGTTTCTGTGAATAAACAGAAATGTGTTCGCGAACTTTTGTGCTTCCCTGTATAGGATCTACAGAATTTATACACACCATGTAATAGACAAAAAGCGAGTTAAAATTAAAATCGCGTTCATTAACTTAAGACGCACTTCCAGGAATTATTGTTAACAGACAGTAGAGAATTCTTTTGTGTGTCCCTGTAAATGAACGATGACTGCTATACACACAATATTCTGTAGTAAGCCTCTTGTAATGCACCTTATATAAATTTCAATGCGTTTAAAATAGGGAAACATTATTTAAATAAACCGCAGACGATTTTTCTCCATAGACGTAATGTAACTGAATTCTTTTGACTGTCCCTGTAAAGTAACTATAAGTGCTATGCACACCCTATTCCATATTGAGCTTCTTGTAATGCACCTTAGTGATATATATCAATTACAATGTATTTGAAATTGCGTAACTTCATTAAAATAAACCGCAAATGATTTTTCCCCATAGACCGTAATGTAACGGAATTCTTTTGAGTGTCCCTGTAAAAAAACTATAAGTGCTACAAACTTCAGTTAAAATAGGGAACATGCTATAGATAACGATTATAACATATAAAAATTGCAGAGCAATCCGAGCATATTTACGGGAGTTAGAGCACGGACAGACGGCCATACGGCCAGACAAACCGAAGTCATAAACACTTTTCAACTAGGTTGGAAAGTGTTAAAAACGTAACTTTTTGAAAATTGGTGGCAGGACTATTTCATCCAAATAATCTTAAATCCTTACCTTATTTTGAATACTGTTGCTATTTACTGTGCCTACGTCTCACCAACAGATAAGAATTGAAAGTGCTTTTCAACCTTTTTTGGCAACCTTTCTTTCCAATAAAAATAGTTTATATAACACGAGCGACTCTACGCGCCTGCCAATAACTTTCAATTAAAATTGAATTAACATGTTGACATTGAAAAAAAAATTTTAAAAATGATTTCGTTTCTCCCAATAAATAAATATGGACAAAAGTATATATATATAATGCCAGGCTTTCACTCTCGTCAATGGAGTGAAATATTTCACTCTTGTCAACGGAGTGAGATATTCACTGTCGACAATGGAGTGACATATTTAACTTTTTTGTAGGGAGTGGAAAATTCCACTCTTTAAAGAGTGTATTTTTATAAAATTCACTCCAAAAAGAGTGAAAATGTCTCTCGCTCTTCCAAAGAGTCAACTTTTCACTCTTCCCGATTTTAGAGTGTTGGCTGTCCAGATGAGCATTTTTTGCAAAAACCGCATGTATAAAACTTTATCAACTTTATCCTCGAATTACATTTCTACGCACTTTCATTGAAAGCTTCTTTGCTCGGTTTTCAATGAGAAAACGAAACTCAGAATAGAATCACTGTTTTCCTTCATGCCTGATATTGTTCATTTTCAACATCATAGAGTGAGGTGAAGTAAAATAGATAGGAAATGTATATTTTTTAATGATCCACTCGTTTTAGTTTAATATAGATTAAAAACATTAAAAAATGTTTAATGTGTTTATGCAATGAGATCATCATAATTATTTTCATATTTATTTTTGAATGTTAAAGCTTATTAAACTTTGTCTTGTTTTGTGTACCCATTTGAGCCGTAAAGTCATTAAACTGTGTTTTACAAACGATATTTGTTCATTGTTTGGATAGCAGACAATAATCATGATCTATCATTTATTATTTCTCTTTTCTTTAATTATTATTGCTGCTTTTGTTCGTCAACAACGGAGTTATTTTATTACCAGCATTACAAAAATGTATTTAAAAATTACAAAGAGTTAACAATTCAAAAATTAATTGAAAATTCAAAATTACAAGAGTTATTATGAGAGTTCCATGTGAATAACTGTTGTTAGTTTCATCGCGTAGCATTCCATATTCAAGGAGGAGTAATTGTGAAATACAAACACGTGGTTCGGTTGGTTTGTTGGAGGCACTATGGTTATCTTTTGTACACAAGGGCTAAACAGAAGCACAAATACACAGTCAGATTTTATTATAATATATTCTGAACAGCGTCGTCTATTTTCATTCTTTGAAGCTTATTCTGGATGATCATTTCCTTCTTTATCACTAACACTAACTTTGGCTATGAACTCGATTACGGAATATTAGCACTTTACACCTTTAATCCAGTTTTTAAATTAAATTGAGCAACTTGTAAGCTAAAAACCGGATCGATATGAAATTATTATCACTTATAGATTTAACGTAATCGTGGTCACTGCCAATTGGCATATTTTAGAGAGAGTGGTTTGGTGCAAATTTAATTATAGTTGAAAGCATCTTTTTTATGGGCCAAACATTTAATGGCATTCTATGCTGTGGACAGAATAATTAAATATAAGCTATTTATGCTCACTAAAACAATTTTAAAATTAAAAGGAATAAGTTGTAACCTAAAAATTGGATCTGTATAAAATTATTTACATTTATACATTTTACGTAATCGTATCCATAGACATTTGGCATATTTTAAATAGCCTGGTTTGGCGCAATATTAAATACATTTTATAGCGGTTTGGTTTTTTATGAGTTAACCCTTAATTGCATAGTGATGTAAATTTCCATCACTTTTTATTTAACTTTTAATAAATATATCAACTTCTTCGCCACCACTATATTTATATAGAAATATTAATCCAGTAAATTTCCTGTGAACTATGCTGCTGAACAAAGTTAAAAATCTATCTTAAATTTTCTGGTGGCCTAATATTTAATATTTGTTTTAAAAAACACAATTGTAAAAGAAAAACTCATGCAAAGAAGGGTTAAATTTTTACTAAGGTGATCATTTCTCTCCTTATCAATGATGCAAACCTTAGCATTGGACTCGGTTATGGAATATTAATTCCTTATACTTACCAGTCTAGTTTTTTTATTCAAAATGTGTACGTTATAAACTAAACATCAAGCCATCATATAATTATTTTCTTTTATAAATCTTAATTAGACCTTTCCATCGCCCTATGTTTTTGCCTTCCTATTTACATCAGATTACAAACTTGTTGTTAAAATCTCAGAGGCCCATGCATTAATCAGGCCCTGAACTTAACGTTTCGTAGATCAGTTTTCTCTATTGTCGATGTATATGAGAATATTTAGCAATTATTTCAAACTTAAAGTGAAAACCACGATTAATTAATCCACGATCCACTAGTTAATTTAAGATTCCTTGAAATTCTTCAATTAGTTCACGAGTTTTTGAGTACTGAAAGGATGGTTGAATTATTGATTATTTAAAAAAAAAGGTTTTCAAAACTGTTTTAGATATAGAAAAGCGACAAACTGCAGATTATAGCCAGGAACATACTATATCTGCCTTTGATAAGTTAGTTATGAAATCGTTTCTGTCCCTATTCCGGACACAGACAGATTAAAAAAAATATATATTATTTTTTTAAAAACAAGATGACGTTTAAATAGTCGCAAATGAACTTAGGTGTTTTATGAAAATCACAATAAGCAACTCCAATTTGATATATATGTACAGATAATAATTTATTTCTAATTATTTCTCAAATACATGTTCAGGACTAATAAAATAGATTGGAAATTTTCCTTTGCTTACGATACAATAAAAATTATTTTAAATTACAAATATTTATCAGTTAAGATACTTTTGTAATGAATATTGTAATTAACAAGGATGTTTGTAATTTAAAGTTCATGGTTCAATAGCAGACGTTTATATACCATAATATGTTAATCGAAATTTCAGTTTACTCAAGCATATATAATTTCATACTCAATTAAATGCTGGCAATTACATAAACATTGGCCTTTAATATAGCTAATTACATTTAAGCATGATCACGATACATAAAGTCATATTTCTAGTACAAATATAAACGCGTTTTTTCTTTATACGACGAATAAAACTAAACAAATAAAAGAAGAAACTTAACTTTTTGCCTATTAAAAATTAAAAAATAATGTATTTTCTCAAGGGTTGTTTATAAAAAAGAGGGGAAAATTCTCAAATAATGATACATGATTTTCCAAAATGAAACATATTTTATCTTACAATGCGTTATTGGAAGTTAAAAAAAAATAATGAACTAGACGTTGCTTTTCGACATTGAAACCAAGCATTCTTTGTTTCAAATAATGAGCAAATATTTGCTGAAATTTATTTTCTTATTTTATTGTGATTTAAGGAATTTCTTAAAAGAAAACAAAATATAGGATGGTATTAAAAAAATTACGGAAGTACATGTTTACAGCCGTTAAAAAAATTAGAATAAAAAAACTAGGGATGACAGTAAAATATCAATAAATCACGCCAAAAAATATTGATTTTTGGCATCGTGTTAGACACATGATATCTATCGATATATCGGTTTTTTATATCGACCTATATATCGATCTTTCTTAGAAATTAATATTTTCCATGTAAAAATCAACTTCAACTGTGGAAAATCAATGTATTTTCCATAACTAAATAGATTTTATTTTCTGAAAAAAAAAGAAAGTAAAAGAAAAAAGTAAAAGACACAGAAAAATTAAAAACTCTTTCTATTGGATGCGTCACTTAATATGACTAAGATTGTTAGGCAATGTAAAAATATCTTTCACGAAGTCAAAAATATTCCCATCATAAGTTATTATTTTTGACTAAACATCATTAGCGAAATCAGAAAATAGGAAAGACGACCCACATTCCATTGTATCAAATGACATTTCTGCTCGCAAAGATGTCAAAGATACTTAGACGTACTTTGTCTACATTTGTTTGTGAATCTTATCTGATAGGTGAATTGTTGTGCTTTTCACGAATATATTAAAATGGCAGTTTTGTTTGTATAATGAGATATTTTTTTTATTTCTATAGAACAAGTAAGTTTACATAAGTAATATAGATTCTGAAAATAATATTTGAGTATATTTTACCAAAATTAATAAAACTGATGGTAAAGAGCGTTTTAAGCCGAAATATTTAATGGCAATGAATACCAAAATTTTAAAAATCTGATACATAATCGTAAGAAAACAATCAGAAACCTCAACATCAAAATGATCAGACAATTTAGGATAATATTTGAAACGAAAATTTTCAATATGTTTTCTCACACATGAAGCATGAATCGTAAAGAGTTACGTACAGAAGAAGTTTTCTGTCAAAAATAACGTCATGATTTATAGGAAAAGAAAATCAACAAGATTTACAATATTAAGAAAAGATTTTGCTTCGTTAGAAAAAGATGACATCATATTTGAAATAAAACGGACATTTATAAATATTGTTTTATAATACAAAGTGCAGAAATATCAATGTGTATATATCAACTGAATACGACGTCATATTTGAAACAAAAAAAATTAAATACTATTTACTGATACTTATTATTCAGCATAAGTATCAGTTATATACAGAAGAGAGTTTTATGTTAAAAATGACGCCATTAAATTATCAGGAAAAGAAAATGAACAAAAATTATTATGAGCGAAAACGTAAAATCCTGCATCATGGCATAGACTATGAAACACCTTCAACACTCCCGGAATATTGTTAAAACCCTCTCACTGACAAGTCAGTGTTAATACGTTAACTAAGCTGCAGGTTTCACTGCAATATAAGCAATTTTAAAATTTATATGATTCGACAAATATAATGCAATTTTAATACATTGAGTAATGATTGATAGCCTCAAGGTTTACATTCTTATATATATGTAATAATACAAAAAATTCGCCATTTTTCCTTAGTTAAATTATTCCAAATTCTTACAATTCTAATTTTTTTCCCTGTTTTATTCCAATTTACTACTCTATATTCATTAAATCCTTATTCTTAATTTAGCTCTATCGTTAACTCTATTAAATTCCCTTTTATTTAATTCTAAATTGTCCAAATTTACTTAAATATAAAGCTTTTAGTTATTCTTAATTTCTATCATGACCCTCGATCATTTCTGGGTTTTAGAATGTTTTTTGAGAGCCATTTTCATTTTTATTCTTAAATTATTTTCCCGCTTTAAAGTCACTTTACTATAAAATTAATCCACTCATCTCTGTCCGAACTCTTTCACGAATTATCTTTCATTGGTTGTGACGTAGCATGATGCGTCTTCTTTAATTCTTCATTGGTTCAGTGCGCGTTCTACGTCATAACTTGTGTTGTTCCGCGGGCTAACAAAAAGCAGCTGCCTGCGGCGCTCCCTCAGAATTAAGTCGTATTTTCAATTGTACACAACTCCCTGGCTGCTCGTTTTGAGAATTTGAGATGTTCTAATACTTACCCTCTATACAGTGATGATGTAGTGATGCCCAGATTTGATGGTTATGGTGGAAACTGCCCAAGAACAATACTTAATAAAGAATTTCCAGTGAAAGTTTCGTTAGTTGTATTATGGAGAAACGCCTATGGATTTTAAATTCACTGCCACTATGGCCGCGACGAAACTGCAACTACAATGTACGACTGCTTCTAAATATTTATATCATCCAACAACCAACGTCTTAATTTCATTGTGCAACCATGTGAATTCTTTCTATAATCCACGTTACTGCAACTACAACATATGACGGTGAATCATCGTGATATAATATAAGCCGGGCAGGATCTCAAAGGACTTATGCCACAACTATCCTTCCAAATGATGTGGAAAGAATATTTGAGAATCAAATTGCCGCTTATTTACTGAGGTGTCGTAACAAAAAAGAACGGAAGCAAGGCATCTACGAAGTATATTTCATTATAAAGTCAACCCCCCTATCGATGTCAGCCAGAAGAAGTATTGGAACATCGCGTCAATGAAAACAACAAAAAAATGTTGTATCTTTTTTTCATAACAAGATTTGATGGCGTAAGTTAGATTTTATATTAAGTAATATGTATTATTTATTTGTTGCTAAATGTTATAACAACCTTTTTTATTTTGTTAAAATATCTATTCTTACGTAACAAGAAACCAAGTGACAGAGTTTTTTAACAGTCTGAGATTTTTTTTTTTTTTATGTTCTTGTATTATTAATTATTCTGAAAGATATTATGAAATTTATTTACTGTTTATGTTATTTCTGTTAAAATTAATATATTAAAGAAGAATTAAAATTATGTTATTATGCTTTAAAGATTAAACTAAGTTGATATTTTGGATTGATGCAATGAGATGCACTTATGAGAATTGCTACTACAATATGAATTGAATAATTTATGTTATTAGTTATTACTTGGCACATGACTTGGAGTATGATTATGAAATTTACATGATGATATTTTACGATCACTAGAAAAGAAATCTTAAAGGAAGCTGCGCTGAAAACTCGCGTAGCATTGGTAAAGTAAAAATTGTGTGCAGTTTAATTTTTTTTTTCATTACTTCTATGTTCCGAAGTTCAAAGCCAGAGACAAAAAATTTGTTCTTAGAATATTTTAGAAGAATTTTGTTCCTTTTATCATGAATAGTTAGAATGTACAAAATTTAATATTTATTCTTATGTATTGTTAAAAAAAAAAATTAATATTATTGGCCTGATAATAATAATTTCTTACATCCAATTGCATACTATTCTAGAGGATTGAGAAGTTATGAAAAGAATTATTTTATTACAGAACCGGAGTGTCTTGCCATCATTGACACCTTAGACAAATTTTATCACTACTTCCACGGTGTTAAATTTACTATTCACACAGATCATGCGTCTCTTGTCTGGTTAAGAAATGTCAAACATTTAAGAGGAAGATTATTCAGATGGTCCTTAAAGCTAAGTATGTTCGAGTATGATATTGTATATTTAAAGGGTTCCACAAATGTCGAAGCCGACATGTTGTCCAGAAATCCTACTACATATCTTATTCAACCACTTACCTTTCTTTTAGATGTTAGGGAAGTTATAGAGATGCAACGAAAAGATAATGTGTGTGGAAAAAACTATGTCAAGGAAAATGGACTTATGATAGTAAAAAAGAAAGGTTTTAGAAAAATAGTAGTACCCATGTCTTTAAGAAGGAAATTGCTTAATGTTACTCATGAAAAATTTGGTCATCCTGGTATTCAAAAAATGTTAAACTTAATATCTCCTAATTATTATTGGCCTGATATGACCCAAGATATAACTAATTTTGTAAAACACTATGATGTCTGTCAAAAGAATAAAAAACCGAGACAGAAAAAATTTGGCTTATTACAAGCTATGACCACCACAGATCAACCTTTCGAATGCATTTCTGTTGATACTGTGGGAGGCTTTAATTTACTACAATTCCACAAAAAAATATTTACATCTTATAATCGACCATGCTACTAGATATGTTTGGGCTTTTTCCTCAAAAAGTGTTACCACAGAAACTTATACTAATTGCCTAAAACAAGTTTTTAATATTCAAACACCACAACAATTATTCTGTTTTAATAAAATTCTTAATGTCCAGACCCATCAAAAAGTGTTGAGTGATAGAAATGCAGCCTTTACTTCATCTAGATTTAAAAAATTTCTGCGAAACCACAATATTAAGCAACGTTTAACCACATCACATCATCCGCAAACGAATGGCAAATGTGAGAGAGTGAACCAGACGATAGTTACTAGATTGAAGTGTAAAGTCAATTCTACTAACTCCAAAATTCCTTGGACAAAAATTTTGACAGAAGTAGTTAATGAGTATAACAATACCCCTCATTCTATCACTAAATTTCCTCCTGCTTACTTACTTTTTGGCCAATTACCTTATGATTCCCCTCTTCAACAAAATTATTACCCTCCTGTTCAAGAAGCCCTTAAACTTGCTAAAAAACGCACTGATGAAAATTATTGGAGAAGTAAAAAATATTATGATCAAAATTATCTAGAACCAAAATTTGAGATTGGAGATCTTGTAATTTATGAAGAGTTCCAATATCCTAATACTAGAAAACTTTCACAAGTCTTTAGTGGTCCTTATCAAATCCTTAATAAGTTATCTGATGTCAATTTTGAAATTAATAGACAGATTCAAAATAAATCTACTGAAATAGTACATGTATCAAAATTACGCCCTTATTATCCTCCTGATCAATTAAAATTATCCCATGAGAAACCACAACAAACTAATGTTAAATCTATAGTTTCAGCTTAAATTTATAATATTCATAAAATAAACTAACTTAAATAAATTTACTAAATAAAAATTAATTATCAATTCTCTTCTGTATACCAGTGTGTTCTTGAATTGAGCTCACAGGAGCATCACTGTTGAGTTTTCACTTGAGTTAACTGTTTGTGCGGGCATAAACTGGTTGATTTAAGTTGGTAAATTCTGATACTGAATTGAATTAGATTAGAATAATAATTTAAACAGTATTAACGAAATTAATAAAATAAACTGGATTAAATTCTATATTAAACTAATCAAATATGATATCTTAATACTAATTGAGAATTGCCCAACCTTTCTTAATATGCTACAAGGTCCTATTTTTTCATTTCACAACTTATGTTTTCTTGTTTGACTGAAAGCAAGATAGTTACATAACCATCATCTACACAATAATGATTGTTTCATGAATATTTCTTATTTATTCCTTATTTTGTATTATGTATTTTTATTGAGTATATTCTCATGCCTCATTCACTACTATATGGATGAGATATTAATGATATACTTAAGAAAGAATTAAAGAAAGTGTGATATTTTGAATTATACTGCTTGTTATTGCTGAACTTATTGTTGAGAATTATTAATATTAGTAACACTATTTATAAGTTGATTTGAAAGAGAATATGAAGATTATAATGGATAAAAAGTATTTAAAGAGTGGAATTGAAAGTTTTAGGTAAGCTGCATTCAAAAAAAGTTTCTGATGTTATGTAAATAAAATTTTGATGTTATTGTTGTTGTTTATTCTTTCTATTGATGATACTATTATTATTGTTATTATTAAGTATTTTTATTTTAAATTTTTATTGTTGATATTGTTCTTGCTATTATTATTATTATTATTGTATTATTTTATTTATTGCAACACTAAGGACTTTTATAATATTCAATAATTGGACTAATACAAGTCAGTAGGACTTAAAATTCACTTAAGGACTATAAATAAGTGAATAATGCTGACTATTGTTAAATTATTGATAAAAAGAGATATGATTTATATATTGTTATTATATTACTACTTAAATTTATTTATTGCAACTTCATACTGCCATTGCAACATTAAGAACTCTTATAATATTCAATAATTGGACTAATACAATTCAGTAGGACTTTTAAAAAATCACTTAAGGACTATAGATAAGTGAATAATGCTGATTATTGTTAAATTATTGGTAAAAAAGAGATGATTTGTATGTTGTTGTTATATTTTCTTGATACAAACTATACTGTACTGTTATACTAATTATTATTGAAAAATGTAATTATTTACAGCAGTTTCCACTTAACCGTTTCTATAAATTTAATTATTAAAAATTGTAGTTAACAGAATTCAGAAATTTGAGCATCGCGATGCAGCAACCAGGGAACTGTATTGCAACGAGGGAACTATTTTGTAACCCAAGTATCTGCTTTCTCCCACTGAACATGTAAGTCAATTGGACTTACCGGTTCATACATTTTTTGGGAGGGGGGATATGTAATAATAAAAAAAATTCGCCATTTTTCCTTAGTTAAATTATTCCAAATTCTTACAATTCTAATTTTTTTCCCTGTTTTATTCCAATTTACTACTCTATATTCATTAAATCCTTATTCTTAATTTAGCTCTATCGTTAACTCTATTAAATTCCCTTTTATTTAATTCTAAATTGTCCAAATTTACTTAAATATAAAGCTTTTAGTTATTCTTAATTTCTATCATGATCCTCGATCATTTCTGGGTTTTAGAATGTTTTTTGAGAGCCATTTTCATTTTTATTCTTAAATTATTTTCCCGCTTTAAAGTCACTTTACTATAAAATTAATCCACTCATCTCTGTCCGAACTCTTTCACGAATTATCTTTCATTGGTTGTGACGTAGCATGGCGCGTCTTCTTTAATTCTTCATTGGTTCAGTGCGCGTTCTACGTCATAACTTGTGTTGTTCCGCGGGGTAACAAAAAGCAGCTGCCTGCGGCGCTCCCTCAGAATTAAGTCGTATTTTCAATTGTACACAACTCCCTGGCTGCTCGTTTTGAGAATTTGAGATGTTCTAATACTTACCCTCTATACAGTGATGATGTAGTGATGCCCAGATTTGATGGTTATGGTGGAAACTGCCCAAGAACAATACTTAATAAAGAATTTCCAGTGAAAGTTTCGTTCGTTGTATTATGGAGAAACGCCTCTGGATTTTAAATTCACTGCCGCTATGGCCGCGACGGAACTGCAACTAAAATGTACGACTGCTTCTAAATATTTATATCATCCAACAACCAACGTCTTATTTTCATTGTGCAACCATGTGAATTCTTTCTATAATCCACGTTACTGCAACTACAACATATGACGGTGAATCATCGTGATATAATATATATAGTTACGTTTTTTATGTAATTTTGGAATAAACACCTTTTTGTAGCATTTAAAATAGAATACAGAGAAAACAACATTACAATTTAGCCCTTTTGCTGGGTTGTCAGAGGGTTGGTTGTTAATGACACGGATGAAAGGGAAATAAAAATAATCAGACTTGAATTCCTGCTTAACGAAAGATGAAGAACAGAAGCAGTTTCTGTAACATGTTGTATATGAAATAGAAAAAAATTTCCTAGCTCTTCAAAATCTCCCTTATCTAAACCATTACCCCCTTAAAAGCCTACGATAGTCACGCGAAGAAACGCTCAAGCTAATATTAAGTCTATGGGAAGGTTCTTGCGCGATTTCTTGCTCGCATTTTAATATTTTTAAACTAGCTGGCTTCGCCCGCTAGCGGGCCCCTAATTTACATCAGTGCCTCAAATCTTGTAAAATCTCGAATAAGATAAACCTCGAATCGAACGAACCTCCGACCCGGGTCCCCGCTGCCTTCGGCACCGGATAAGCCCTTAATTTGCACATTGAATAGTAGTAGATCTAACCGAACGAACCTCCGACACTGGTCCCCGCTGCCTTCGGCACCGGATAATCCCTTAAATTGTACATCGAAAAGTATAAACCTCTAACTGAACGAACCTCCGGCTCGGGTCCCCGCTGCCTTTGGCACCGTATAGCAGTCGTGCTGCGCACGCGCTGCAGTATACGTCAGTTCCACCTTCCACCACCAGGTGGCGCAATCTGTTTTTACAATCATAACTGAAATCGTTAAGGCTTTCGATGTCGAGTTGAATGAGCCATACCCCGTCGTCTTCATGTCCATAGAACCGGAGGTAGGAAAGCGCCCCCTGATGGCGAAAAACTAACTAAAATCGGTAAGGTCTATAGATGTCGAGTCGACTGAGCCAAATCGTTGTGCGATGGGACTCATACGACAGGAGATATTTTGAAAAGAAATAGATAATTCCTTAGCTTTTTTTTTTTTTTTCTCCTATACAAAAATCGGGATTTTGCTAAAATCAAAAGTTATGGTCCGAAATCGAAATTTTTTTGAATCCCTGAAATGTCAGCCCACTCTGAGCAAGGATGCATACATTTCAGATTCGAAAATCTGATAATTTGAAAATTTTATACAGCGTATCAAAATTGCAATCATCTTCAAATGCATCATTTTATCTCTTTTAAAAATAAATTATTTACAGACGATTTGTCTGGATTGAGTGTTGAAAAAAAAGATGTCTTTTTGGAATAGGAATAAATTCATTTTCCGTTTCACTAATGAGTTTTAATTGATATCTTTAAAAGTTCTTTTTCCGTTTTTCCGTCGTTCGTTCATTTCAACCCGCAGTGGAGTCGCTTTCTTTTGCTGATTTCCTGTCAAAAGTAGTATGTCTAAAAGAAAATGTTTCTCTGTAGCCGAAAAGGCAGAAATTTTCGAAAAATCCACAGTTTACAATGGAACTAAAGTGGATCTTGCAAAATCGTTCTGTATCGCTTATTCCACATTAAAAATCATCCTAAATCAAGAGGTCACTGTGGAATTAAAATCTGAAAAACTGGGAAATTTGTCAAAGAAAAGAAAAACATTGAAAACCTCTCCTTTTGAGGAACTGAAAAAAAAAATTGTACGAGTGGTTTAAACGAGCTCGTCGAGCCAAGGTTCCAATCAATGGCTCGATTTTGTAAGAAAAGGTTCTTCAAATTTCTTCTCGACTTGAAATGCAGAATTTAACGGCATCTAACGGTTGGATCGACCGATTCAAGAAGAGTTATAATTTGTCTTTCAAGTTTATTTGTGGTGAGACAGATAGAGTAAATACTGCGGTCGTTGAGGAGTGGATGGAAAAAAATTGCCATCTCTTGTGTGCAATTACTCAAAAAAAGACATCTTTAACGCCTTCTCGACGAGCATCCTTTACAGAATTTTTAATCTTTTATCACCAGTTTTCCAAAACAGAAATTTTCGCCTAATCGAATCGCAGAAATGCTATCATTAAATAAGGCAAAGCTTACAATAAAAATTAACTTGTGGGAATAATCGAAGGTTCTGAGTGTCTTATGCGTCACGTATACGTGTACGTGCACGTATACGTGCGTCCCCAAGGGGTTAACGCAGATGATACCGGAATGTTTTTTAATCTCTTCCCTGATAGAACATACATCGTGAAATGAGAAAAGTATCACATACAGTCGGAAACTATTAAAAGTGCGATTAACAGTTCTGTTATTTACGAATGCAGACGGAACTGAGATGCTAACACCCTTTGTGATTGGTAAATCCAAGAAGCCTTGATGTTTCAAAACATTAAAAGTTTGCCGACCGATTACAATACCAACCACATTGCTTGGATGATTCTAAATCTTTTTGAAGATTTTGTAAGAAAATTGGAAATAAAAATGAGCTTACAAAAGCGAAAAATAATTTTATTCGTAGACCAGTACACTCAGTTTGATTTGAATTTAAAGAATGTGCATATAGAATTTTCCCCATCCAACTGTACCAGAAGCCCCGATGCTTCAAAAACATTAAAAGTTTGCCGACAGATTACAATACCATCCAAAATGCTTGGATGATCTTAAATCTTTTTGAAGATTTTGTAAGAAAATTGGATATAAAATTGAGATTACAAAAGCGAAAAATAATTTTATTCGTAGACCAGTACACTCATGTAATCTGAATTTAAAGAAGGTGCGTATAGAATTTTTCCCACTCAACTGTATCAGTTTACTTCAGCCAAGTGGCAGGCCCTCCAAAACGCATTATAAAAAACAACTGGTAAAAGAGGCCTTTTTTTCACTTGATTCTGGTACTGCAAGATGCTTGGTAAACAAAGCTATATGTGCTGGATACTCTTCATTTCATCTCATTGGCGTGGAATGGAATAGTGTAGATGAAAAATGCATTTCAAATGCTTTTCTGAAGGGAGAATTTTCAAAATCCGAAATTAATGGTGAAGCGCCGCCGGAAGAGCTCACTATGGAAGACTACACAAAAGAGGATGAATTTATACTTGCAGACATCAATGTTGATAAGTGCATTGATTGCGATAAGGATGTTATCGCTATCACATTCATTAAGACTATTTCCGATTTCATTTCGCAATACGGAAGGGATGATGATGATATTGATGAAGATCCAGAGGACATCGTGCCCTCTTCGGCGAGGGCTATTGCGAGTTTAAAAATTTTAAAGAAATTTTAACTGAATATGAAAATTAAGAAAAATATTTGCAAAAACTTGCATGTATTGAAAATAGTATATATGAAATTACACTAGTGCTCCCGACGCGATACGTATTTCAGTTATACGTTTAACCGATTTACGTATATACGTATAATACGTATATTTGAAATACGTATACATAAAATTATACGTTTAAACGTATCTGTATACGTATAAACGTAAACCGGTTAAACGTATAATTAAAGTATACGTACATTTCAAATATACGTATTTACTTTTACTGCGAATGACGTCATCAGTCTTACGTCACTGAAGGGAGGAAAAGCTGGAAATCGTGGCATTACCGTAGCAATCTGCATAATATGTTTCATACATAGGTTTTTGTTATTTTTCCCTACAAATATTTTAATTAATTTATGTTACTTCTAATTTTTATTGAATTATGTGATAAAATGTTATATAAATTCGCTAGAGCAATTTAAATTGTTTTATATTTCTTAAATTTGCCATTATGGTTGTTATATGCCATTGTGAATGCAGGTCTCTAAAGGGTGTTTCTCAATGTCTCTGATCCGCAGACCAGCAGGAGAAAAATCAGCTTTTTATCCCGCAATGAATGAAACCCGTTTATACGTTTATACGTTTAACCACTGGGGTAAGATCCGTATATACGTTGTACCATGTACACTGTTTCGTATAGTACGTATAACCGCCTTGGCCGTATCATACGTATCCAACATGAGTACCCCGTATAATACGTATTATACGTATACTCGTATAAACGTTTAATAGGGAGCACTAAATTACACTTAAAAAGAAAAAGCAATAAAAAAAACAGATTTTTTTAAATACTAATATGGTATAGGTAAGTTTATTTTTGTATAATTTGTTTTCTTGAAGTGTTTTCTGTATTTGATCCCGATTTTACATTTTCCCGTTTCGTACGTCTTTTCCTGCTGGTGCCGCGAAAAACGTGAAATCAGGGTTCCACTTATTATTATACTTACATTCACTGAAATTTTGGAAAATAATTTTTTTCCGATTAGGTTAATAATATTTTCTGAATAGAATTTTACTATTATGGATTACTATTTTACTATTGTATAAGATTCAATATAATTTTTTAATATAAATTTTAAAATTTTAAATTAAGTATTTTTCATAATGTAATGACCTGTGTAAGTGTAGTCTGGTATTGATAATGCAATAACTGACTTCTATAATGGTCGCTATAATCAACTGATTGCTATATCCTGGGGTGATACACAAAATGTCAAATTAAAAAAAATTATATATATATATCAAAGAGCAATAATTTTTTAGCATAAAAAAGCATAAAAATTCTTATGACTATGCAAATTACCACTAAAACTGTATCAAACGCAATGATAAAGAATTATTAAATAAATTCTGTAAAGTTATTTATCTCAAAACGTGTTTCTTTAAATATTTCTACATGAAACTTTCAGAGATTATAAATTTTATCTACATTTTAAGACTGAAGCTATTTTTTTTTACTTTTACAAAAATATTTCATGCATAGATTAACTCTAAACTGTTAAAAAAAAAAAAAACCTTCAATTTTAGCTTCAAATTACAGATTTTCTTAAAATATAGACATATTTAGGATTACAGCATCTGAAGTATATTGATAGAGCAGAGTTTTTTGTTTTTGTTTTTGTTTGGTTAATTTAAGTTGTTTTCAGAAATCTTGCGCGCATATTTCCATCACTTAGCTCAATTTGTAACAGAAGAGCTGGCTTCCTATCGCAGAACAAGGATCCTAGCGTGCGTTGTATATGAATACAATGATAATTATATTTGTCTTAAATGCGAACTAAAATTGACAGTTTTTTGTTATTTTGTACGAATAATAGTTGTTTGTGACTAAAGTGTTTATTAATTCTGTCTGTTTGTCTGCTTATCCATGCTCTAACTAGCGTAAATATACTCGGATTGCCATGCAATTCATATATACAATTGACGTTCACAATACTGTGTTTCGTATTGAAAATTAAGTATGTAGCAATTATAGTTCGTTTACAGGGACATTCAAAATAAATTCGTTACATTATGGTCTATAAAGAAACATTGTTTGCGGTGTATTTTAATGATGTTTAGCTACTTCAAACATATTGAAACTGATTTAGTATATCATTGAGGTGCACTACAGGATTCCTATTATAGAATGGTGTGTGCATAGCATTCATCGTTCGTTTACAGGGCCACACAGCAAAATTCGGTTGCAGTAATATCTCTGAACATGAACAATAATTGCTCAAAGGGGGTCTTCAGTTGTCATATGCATTTTTAAATGTAACTATTTTTTTTTTCATATTACTTGCTGCGTATAAATTATATAGATCATATACAGGATTGCACAAAAGATATAGAGTACATTTATATTTATTGACGGAAATTGTTAAGGGAAATTTTTAACCGTGCTATGTGTTTCTAAACTGAACTACAATTTATCATACTATGTAGCACATGTACAAAGCTATAAGACATATACCAGATAAAAGAAATCGGATATTTTTCCGTCTTTTGATGGTAATTGCTGAAATTGTTTTTCAAATGTGATGTGTTTCCAAATTGTTTACTTAGACACCATCAGCTTTCACCTTTTTAAACTGTGAAGTTTTGTTACAGTATTATGAATGTTCATTCGAAAGTGTTTCATAATCTATGCTTGACGCATGATTTTTCTGTCTTGTTTCAATTCATTAACTTGCTAACTGGCAATTGATCATGGTGGGAAGCTATCAAATCTTTAACATTGAGAAATGTGAATAATACTTTCTTTCTGCCGTGCATGCAACAATTCGTCTGACTGGATCTCCCCTTATGGTTGAGGTTAGTGGCTTCTGTATCTCTTTTATCAACAAAAAGTTACTTATTGCCTTAACACGTGTTTTTTATATTCTAAATAAAGGAGTTCCTTTATAAAAAATATTTTATTTTATTACCTGTAAAATTTTGTGATCTTTGAGTACATTTAAATCTGCGAAAATGTAACTTGTCTGTAAAAGAAAACTGTATAAAACGGAACATTTGCGCAGTCTCGACCAAAGTAATACAGTTAAGTTATACCTGCTAAAACAGAAACCTGTCTAAAATGAATTTTTTTATAACCCTAGCTTTTTCATTTTCGTAGATTTTACTGCATATATTTTTAACATAAAAGTGTAGAAAAATATGAATATTTTCCATTGTTTCGACTTTTAAAAGCCTGTAATACTTGATCTGGTCTTCATCTTATAATTTTAAATAAATTATTTTAATATTTTTTTTATTTAAATTCACTTTATCTCATTAAGAGAAAAGAAAGAAAAGAGTATAAATATGGCTGTACAGTAAGAGTTTTCATTGCAGGAATTTGTTAAATTTGCAAGTCATTTTCTGTGACCTGAATTAATTTTTCCAAGGAAAACATCGTTATTAAAATGCATAAGGATTAAACTATTCCCAAACTTTTTTTTAATAAAATGTATATTTCTTTTAGCCTCTGGTTCAAAATCGGGAGAGGTTTTAAAAAAGAACATTTCGTGAGTTTTTATAGAGTTCAGATAAAATATTTGCCCACTGCAAACTGAACAATTTATAATGTAGAGGAAGAGGATTACGTTACTTATTCACACACAGGACATCATGGCCTAAGCATTTTTAATTAATTACTGAATTTTAAATGTGATTTCTCTTATAAGCTGTCATAATGCGTGTCCGTGCATACTATATTTTTAAAATGTTAGAGAAGGATTGCGTCTCATTTGTTATAATAAGCTTTCCAATACGTATATGTTTTAAGTATGGTAAGATGAATTTTCTAAAGAGTTAAGGAATTAAAATTGTTAGTTAAAGGATATTTTAAATCAATGCCGTTTGAATAATTTTTGTCATATTTTTTAAACCTCATGTAAAAATCCGTATAAAAATATTTTTTTTCTTATTAATTCTAAACTAGTGGCAGCTAGATCGTTAATTTAAGCATGCGCATTTATTTTTTGCGTTGCGTCAACGCAACACCAGCGGGTAATCTATCTATCTCTATATATCTCTTGACTGGGGAGATCATCAACGCACAATTCAAACTACTGAACCTAGAAACATGAAAATTGGTAAGAAAATACTTCTTGGGATGTAGAGGCGCACTAAGAAAGGATTTTTCAAAACTTCATGTAAAAATCCGTATAAAAATATTTATTTTCTTATTAATTCTAAAATAGTGGTTGCTAGATCGTTAATTTAAGCATGCGCATTTATTTTTAGCGTTGCGTCAACGCAACACCAGCGGGTAATCTATCTATCTCTATATATCTCTTGACTGGGGAGATCATCAACGCACAGTTCAAACTACTGAACCTTGAAACATGAAAATTGGTGAAAAAATATTTCTTGGGATGTAGAGGCGCACTAAATAAGGAATTTTCAAAACTCCACTCCTAAGGGGTGAGGGGAGGGGGTGTAAAAAATACAAACTTTAAAAAATCCTTAAAAATATGATATTATACTTATGTGACAAACCTAAATCGAATGGTACCAAGTACGTTCTTCTAAGTTGGATAGTTCATGAGATATTGAATATTATTTCTAATTTGGCGATGTCTTTGGCACCAAAACCTCAAAATACTAACATTACAAATGATAATTTCTAAAAATACACGTGTTATTATAACAACGGAAGAAATTCAAACTGTCTATAAAAGGCGAAGAATTTATCTTCATCGTTATAATTTAATGTGACGAAATTTAGATTTATGGGGGAAGTTTCTATAATTGGATATACCCGACTATGAAAGATAGCCTTTTTTAAATATTGTGCTGAATCGATTTTGGTGCGAATTGAACTGTTAGTTAGATAATGTTTCAGGGAATGTTTTTGTATATCAAATCGTTCTACGTTATTTAGTTACAGAATTATGCGTCAGAGGAATTCATATATGAAAGTTTAACCCTTTTAAAACGATTCTATTAAATGGATTTTGATGGGGCTTGCACTGTTATATAGATTTTTTTCCAGGAAAGATTTTAGTATATAATATATATCTTTCTACGTTTCTTTGTTCTAGAATTATGAGGGAAATTTCTATAATTAGGTGAATCCTATTATAAAACACTGGCCTTTTAAAATAGTTCTATAGATTTGTTAGTTACATTTTTTTTAGGGATGGTTTTAATATGTTTGATATCGTTATATCGTTCTTAAGCAATTTTTACTGTAAATGATCAGCTAAAGTCCTCATCAGCACTTTCGTTTAACAGATTAGAAAATATAATAGCGCAAAGGCGTTTGTATCGTTTCAGCAATGAGGAAGGTTATTCTTGGTAAATGTCCACATTGTTTTAAAATACAAGATCAAATTTTCCGATATGATTCTTTTGATTAAGATTGTTTTTGAGAAACCGACCTGCGCAGATGGCGAAACCTGCTAGTGGGTTCATAAAATATGAGTTTTCTTTGAACAAAAATCAATTAAATGTATAAAAAATTAACAATCATTTTCAGTTACACGAGCTAAAATTATCTAATTGAAGAAAATTTGACGTTTTTATGTTAAAATACTCCACAATATTTTAACTAGCTGTTACCAGTTTCTTAGTTCACGTAGGATTTAAAGAAGAATCAATGCATTAATTAAGCAAATAAATTTACTCCCAATAATTAACAATATGTACAATTAACCAACTCTTTATCCTATTTTATAGTAGAGAATACTCCTCATGACCCCAATTTACATATTTATGCTTTTATAGGTAAGATCATTTAATTTTCTTTTATGTGCTTGAAAAAATCGTGTCAAAGAACATTGTTTAAAATGATTAAGTTAGTAAATCATTTAGAGGAAATTTCTTGATTAACAGGCCACTTCAGACATGTCTTTCAGGTTATCACAGCAATCAAATTATCAATATACAACGTTATGTTTATATTAAACATAAGGTTGTATATTGAATATACGGTTATGATGGTGTATATTGATTGTTATTATCCATATATACTCTAAATAAAAAAGAGTGACTATTCACTCCGGAGGAGTGGATATTTACTCTATCGCAGAGTCAAAATTTGCCCAATCTCTTTAGAGTGACTATTCACTCTAGGCAAAAGTGAAATTTTTAACTATCTGAAAGAGTGAACTCACTCTTGAGAAGTGAATATTCACTCGAATCAGGGGTGGATAATAATTCTTTCAGAGCAGTGACTATCCATTCTTGCAAAAGGAGTGCGTTTTTTAACCCCTGATAGGAGTGAATAGCCAGCTACTCTTTCAAGAGTGACTATTAAATCTCTTGCACGCTTGTTCCTAGGTGGTCAGCCTTCCACATACTAACCACTCCCTTTTCTGCTTGACTTCTGTGATCGGGCGAGAACTGGCGTCTTCAGCATACCCTCCTATATAGCCGCTGACAGTAAAAAGAAAAGTTTTGTTACATTATTTTAGCTTTGCTTCTGTTGTGATATTCGTTCACAATCATTAAACTTGTATAGAAATCGCAAACATTTACAGTGATTGTGATTCTCAACTGTGTAAATTAGAAAACCGAAAACTCTTTTTTTCATATAATACATTTCCGCACGTCTGCTATGACAAAAATTCCGTTACAATTATTTATTTATTCATTCATTTTTGCTGCTAATAATGTTTCCTTATCAGATCCCTATTAAGATTGTACGGTGCCCAAGGCCTAGCAGCTTTTTAAGCCCCCCCCCTACCCCCCTCGCAAAACCAGAATATGTTTTAGAGAAAACTAGAAATGTTTTTTGGTAAGTATTAGGAAATTTTCCTTCATTTTTATAAAAATGCTCATGAAAGTCAGGCTAACGTAAATTGTCTTTTGCTGTTTAATACTATACTACTTTAAAGTTAAGTATTTCTTTAAAAAAATGTCCCAGGAAAAATAAGTACAGACAATGCGTTTATAGAAGTATGTTTCTTAGGTATCGATGATTGAAAAATAATTTTTGTAGAAGAATTTTTTCTACCTCATTTTGCGGCCCCCGTCTCAAGTGTGCCCAAGGCCTCGGCCTAGTTGGTCTGTGCGGTAATCAGGCCCGGACCATAATTATAGCGATTCATTTATTACTTAAATGTCTTTTTCAGTTTTTTTTCAATCGTACTAACGTGTTTCGTTTCTTTAACGGGGTTTCCGAGAGCTGGCGCCATCTTGTGTTTTTATTGGAAAAAACTATGTTTCTTTTTTTTTTCGGACTTCATTTTTTCACAGTAATAATGCATGAGCTCTGGTATTTATGAATGAAAATAGATAAAAGCTTTATTGGGCAAGACTTTCACCTACGTTCAAAAGTTCCAGGGCTAAACATTACAAGAAAAACTAACTAGGAAACAAAAACATATCATTTTTCCAATAAAAATAATTTATCTAACATTACCGACTCTACGGCAGGTTTTCACTCTCGTCAACGGAGTGAAATATTTCACTCTTGTCAACGGGGAGTGAGACATTCACTCTTGACAACGGAGTGACTTATTTCACTCCTTTCTACGTTGTGTAAAATTCCACTCTTTAATGAGAGTACTCGTATTTTTATAAAACTCAATCCAAAAAGAGTTAAAATGCCTCTCACTCTTCCACCCAGTTTTAGAGTGAAAGCTATTTAAAAATGAAATTAAAACGTGGTGAGGCACAAAAATTAAAAAATAAATCATAAAAAAACGAAAATTTTCTTTAACTCTCACACATTTATTGCCTATTTCATTCACAGAGCCATATTTTTGAAAGCTGTAGATCTATGAATAATATCAAAATGTTTATCACTTTTCAAAGATTCTCAAAGCCTAAATGCTTATTTGTTAAGCAATAGTGTTTTTTATTGATTTAAGTTGCAAAGAAAATCTGTTTTTTTATGAAGAAAGCTCCCCGATCATGGATAAATATTATCATGTCGATTCTTGTTCTGTAATTTAGGATTATTGAAGTTTCTAAATTTGAAAGGAATATACTCCAATAAGAGACCAGTTTACCATGTAGAAATATTTTAAGTTATAGATTTAGATGTATGAAAAATTAAAGGAATTATCAGTTACACGCTTACGTACTCGGATAAACGATTAAAACTGGGTTTTTACTCTGGCTTTTTTCTTGCGCTTTTCTATAATCAACGTGTCATTAAAAAAATAAGAGGGCAGGGTGCGGAGAAAAAATTTGTTATTTAATTAGTGAGGTTGACTTATCTATGAATTTCGCACGAATGATGTCACAGGCAAAGTCTAATCTCAAATTAAAATTAAACTCTCTCAGCTTTTACATCAACTTATCATTTTTATTAAGTTCTAGTGAAATCCGGATTATTAAATATTGTACAAAAAATGACGTTAAACTCCTGTACTTGCACACGAGAAATTCTGTGGAAATTACGCCACTTTACGTAGTTGCAATGGAAAACTTATTTATTCTGAGTGAAAATCAGCGCATGACTTCAAATGTGGTGACACTTTCAAAAGCGGAAGATTTTTGTTAGAACTAATCCTTGTTTACATTTTTTTTTAATCGTTCACTTAACGAATAATGCAAAAATATGCATTTCTATTTATTTCAAGCATGAAATTGTTGAAAAATTTAGTTTTTATGGCAGTATTAAAAAGAAATGTAAGCCTAAATAAATATAGGGTGAAACCCCCGGTAACTGATACTTTAAGGATTCTTTCTTGTTCAAATTACTATTACAAAAATTTAAATCAAATTTATACTTATCTTTGTTTTTGAAAGGATAGTAGAACTATATTAAAAAAATTATTGTTGGCAAATTTTTGAAAAATTGTACATTTTATTATTAAAAAATAATTTTATTCTTAAAAATGGTCAAAAACTCCAGTAACTGACACCATCCCTATTTTGAAACACCAATAACTGACACAAAGTGAACCAGTGACTGACACTTTATTTTAAAATATTATAATGCTTTAAAAATAACTTTATTATTTATTGTAAAAACAAAATATACATTAATATTTATTATAAAAAGTGAGATTTAATGAGCTGTACTGCATTAGTCATGTAAAGTACATAGTAAGAGTTATATAGCAGTAAGATTTAGTACTGTATTATTAATAATGCAGATATCCAGTAACTGACATTTATGAATTAGTAACTAGTGTCAGACACTGGAAAAATAACTTAAATTTTAATGGTGTTTACTACAAGATAAATTTAATTTATTATTACGCATTTTTAAACAGTTCAAATAATAGATTTGAACTTTCTTTAATATAATGAATAACTAACACCTCTGTCAGAGACTGGTGAAATGAAGTTCTAGAAACCAAAAACTGGCACCCCCAATTAAGCTAAATTAAATAACTATAATCCCTAAATCCTGTCCCTAATATATCATATGCATCTTTAAACTAATTTCTACTAGTATTACTTTAAGAAAACAGTTTAGGATGGTTGCATTACAAATAGATTAGAAAAACACTTCCTTAATTTTAGAAATAAGATGGTTGCTTCAAAATGGCACTTTTTGTATTCTCAAAAGTTTCTTCCTTTGAATATGTTCTTGGCCCTCCAGTGGTGAATAAATGGACTCCAAATTAAAAATAAATGTGTAATTTATCACTAGATGACATTATTTTGCAGAATTTTACAACAAGATGCTTATTTGAGTTAGATTTTTCTTAGGTGTCAGTTACTGGTTATGTGTCAATAACTGGGAGTTTCACCCTAGTCTTGATTTTTAAAAAAATAAAAATTAATTGAAAATTCTGTTTTATAAATGTAAATGCATTTATGACGTTAGGTATTCATGTAAAAATTATACATTAAAAAGTTGAAACATAATGAACTGTTATCGAAAGTTTAATTTGAAATTTTGCAACAGTAATGAAAAAGAAGCGAATTCATTATCTAAGTACAAAATAATGATGTTAAAATTAAATATTTCAAATACTTGTAAAAATTTTGCAGCAGTTATGAAATGAAGCGAATTCATTATCTAAGACACAAAATAATGATGTTAAAATTAAATATTTCAAATACTTGTAAAAATTTAAGTAAATTATCAAGATGTGATTAAAATCAATATTATCTGCTTATTATAACCTTATTTTGACAATAAAAACTCGTCTGTAGTTATCGATATTCATGCTATTTGTATCATTATGTATCAAAAAAATGTTTCAAAATATGGCCCTTTAATTTCAGTTATGACGTGAAAATTTTTCCAGTGAAATGTCTTTTTATCACACTTCAACATAATGGCAAAGTGTTTATGAATTCGGTTTGTCTGGCCGTCTGTCTGTCAGCCTGTTCGGCCGTCTGTCTGTCCGTGCTCTAACTCGCGTTAATATACTCAGACTGCCATGTAAGTCGTATATGTTATTGAGGCCCATCATGACATGTTCGGTATTGAAAATGAAATGTGTACCATTTATGGTTAGTTTACACGGACACTCAAAAATATTCCGTCAAATTACGGTCAATGGGGAAATATTTATTCGGTGCATTATATCGTTACACTATTTCAAATATAATAAAATTTATATGCATCATTGAGTTGGATGAAAACGTCTTATCTATGGAGTAAGTAGAAATTATAGTTCGTTTACAGGGACACTCAAAAGTATCCCGTTACATTAGAGTCAACGGGGAAAAATCGTTTTTAGTAAATTGTAATAATGTTCCGCCGTTTCAAACACAATGAAATTGATATGCCTCAATGAGGTGGAGACAATATATTTTCTATGGAGTATCGAGTAACTAGGAATTATAGTTCATTTACAGGGACGCAGAAAAGAATTCCATTATATTTTTATCTATGGGAAAATCGTTTGCAGCGTATTTTAATGATGTAAAACTATTTCAAACATAATTAATCTGATATACATTACTCAGGTGCCCAACATGTTTTCCATAGATTAGGCATAGAAATTGTCAGTTATTTCCAGAGACAGTCAAAATAATTCGGTTACAGTCCTGACTAACAATACACTATTTTTGAAAGTTTGGAAATAATATAGGGATAACTCATGCAGAAGATATATCTTCAGCAGTTGGACGTGTGTGTGGGGGGGGGGCAATTTTAACACTTTTCTGTGTACATTATTTTTTAAAAAAGCAAAATCTGGAAAGCAGATGAAATTCAATGTTACAATGTTTTTTCGAATCTCCATAAAAAGTCCATTTTGAAGATTCGGATCATGTCCAGTAGGGTGGAGTGAAAAAACGAAAGTTGGAATTTTGATTTCGAATAGCAACCAAAAGTTGCCTTTTAGTACCTATAATATACGTGCAAAACTTCATGAAATTTGAAAAATTCCTTCAGGGCTCTACCAGGACCTTTATATTTTCATTAGTAGATGGAGAATGAGAGTTCTAGTCCAGCAGCAGGCGGAGGAAATTTTTTTGTCTCCCCCTACCTTCCCCCCCTAACCTATGCCCCCCATCACCCCTTCCCCTACCTCATGCCCCCCCCCCATTTTTTTTTAATTTAAATTTTTTTAAAATTGTCTTATACTACGAGCTATCGGTGATGGTAGAGTATGACCACTATCCCCCCCCTACCCCTTGCCCCCCTACCCCATGCCCCCCCCCATTTTTTTTATATTATTTTAGGGGAGAGAGAAAGTTTAATGTGGTGTCGCCCTCTATCGTAAGGCTTAATAATTATGAAATTCAAAAGAGACTTTCTGAATTTTAAGTTATAGCATAGTATACAATAAATAATTTTAAAGTATGTTTCCAAACTGCTTACAATGGAATCTGTAAAAGAATTGTGTTATAGCATAGTATAAATAAATAATTTTAAAGTTTCTTACCAAACTGCTTACAATGGAATCTGAAATGCAATTTAGTTAAACATTTTTTTTTTTTTTTTTTTTTTTTTTTAAACACATTCACACAATAAATTTTGGAAAAAATTTTCTTTTGAATAAAATTCAATGACATTTTTTCAGTTTGGCCGAAATCTGGTCTTAGCTAAGCACTTTGCTTGAAAACACTTCGTCTTTGTTAAAAGAAAAAGTGTTTAAAACCAAAGCCCTCATTTCCCAGGGTGCACCATACGCGGAAGCTAACCAGAACACCCCACACACTCACATTCATTCATTAAACATTCGCACACACTCTTTTTTTTTTTTTTTTTTTTTTTTTAATTTTAGGAGAGATAAAGTTTAAAGTGGTGTCGCCCTCTATCGGTAAGTATGAAAATTATGGAATTTAAAATGACTGCTTCTGAATTTTAAGTTATAGCATAGTATAAAATAAAATATTCTAAAGTATTTAACCATACTGCTTACAATGGAAATTTAAGTTATAGCATGGTGTAAAATAAAGTAACTTACCTCTGCTTACAATGGAAATATATAGTTATAGCATAGCACTTAATAAATAATTTTAAAATGTGTTACCATAGTGCTCGCAAAGGAATATGAAATAGAAATTTAAGTTCTATCATAAAGCTAAATAATAAATAATTTTAAAGTTTATACCATACTGCACGCAATGGAAATATTTAGTTATAGCATTGCACTTAATAAAATATTTCAAAGTTTCTTACCAAACTGCTTACAATGGAAATATTTAGTTATAGCTTACCACTAAATAATTAATTTTATAGTTTCTTACCAAACTGCTTACAATGGGAATATTTAGTTATAGCATAGCACTTAATAAAAATTTTAAAGTGACGCATATAAATAATTATACTTATAAACCGACATATGGGCAGATAGGCAGGCACACAGACAAGCAGGCAGGCAGGTAGGCAGACAGACAGACACACAGTGAACTATTTGTTACGTACACACACAAGCATGCATATACGAAGTGAACTAATTGTAATAAAATACATGACGTGCATACTTTTTAAAACATTTTTTTTCTTCACAGAAATTAAGAAAATATTAAATTTCGACTACAACTTTCACTTTGAAATAGCGTACTCCCTTGTTAAAAATTATTAGCTTTTAACAAACATGTAAATGAAGCGGGGTTCGAACCTCGAACTTGACAAAATGATCTCATGATGTGTTGATTTGCAGTAGGTTTAAACGAACACACCATGAGACCATGTTTATTAGACGCGATTTAAGATATATAAGAAAAGGTGTCACGTGACTGAACATATTGGATTATTACTATACAGTACTAATGGTATTATAAATTTTGTAAAATAATTTAAGCTTTACGATAAACTTTAATGTTTAAACTTACAAACACATTGGAATGTATTTATAACATATAAAATAACCTTATAAAAGGTTGGTTGGTTTGTTGGTTTTATAAACTTGCAAAGCAAAGCGTATCTTACCAATTTGCATACAAGAGATTTTGCAACATAAATTATATAATACAGCAAACTTTAACTTACCAAGTGGGGTTTAAGGATACTGTAATAGAATTTTTAATTGTATACTTTAAAAAAGAAAGTTTAACTTACCATTATGTTTATGCTCGGATTCGAACTGTCAACCTTTTGGCTAGCTTTCCAATGCGCTCCCAATTACGCTACGATGGCTCCGTACAATTAATATAAATAATGAAACCTAACACAATGTTACTTTTTTTTCCTAAGATTTTCAAGTTAATAAAACAGGATATGACGACATTTATAGAATAACATCCTGTTTTACCACGATAAGAATAGCAATATAAGAAGCTTGTACACCATAATGAATTTACTGTTTAAAGTTTTGACTTAAACGATTATTCTTCTAATTACTTAAAACCTTGCTGTATATTTGCTTGATCACCTATCTGTTTACCCGGCTTTTTGATACTTCTGAACCTGAAAATGACTATCTCGCTTAACACATCTTACTATGAAATTTCAGAAATCAGCGAATTTAGTAGAATATTTCGGTATTTTGACGTTTTTACCCCATACCATTGGGACTTAGGGGAGGATACGATTGTCGAAGTGCAAATGAATAAGGACTGTGAGTTAAACGTTCACATTCAAAAATATACAGAATTTGAGAATAGTGGTAAAATGTACCCTACAAATGAAGGAATTGCAATATCGTGCGCAACCTTTGATAAATTTGAAACGAGAATGACAAAATTTAATTTTGACTCTGCAGAAAAAGAAACATTCGTATCTAACAACGACTTACTAACGATTTATGTGGATAAGGAATCATGCATACTGCAAAAACTATTGAAACCTGATTGTTTACTACTTACAAAAGAACAATTTCTCAAACTAGAGAAAAACTGTATTGAAATTAGCGAATGTCTTATTCAAACTTTTTTAACAAAACTTTTACCTGTTTATGTTTTAAAAAACGTAAAAATATGTAAATGTTCTCACTTTACAGAGGAAGAGGCGATGGACTATTTTTTAGAATGCTTCGATCATGAATTAGAGAGATCAGTATATCGCACGTTTGACTGTTATTTATGTTCAATCGGCCAACCAGTAGAAATGGATCATGAATGTATGAGATATAATTTAAGAAAACAGTTTAACTGGTGCGCAGACAGTGCTTTGATAAATTTCAACATTAAGGAATTTGTGAAAAACCTGCTAGAGAAATGTACATGTAATTATACTTATTTATTTTTTGAATCTATGAATGTAGACTTTTATAATAAGCATTTGAACAATGTATTTATAAATTAACGTATTTATTTAATAAATATTTGTTTAGTTTTTTTATCATGTGTCTGTTTTTATTTATGTATATGGAATAAATAAGTATAGTTTCCGAAAAGTTTTACAATTTTTCTTTAGAAAATGTAGAAACTTGTTTTATTTTTCTACCAAAATTAAGGATTTTATACTATTTCATTAAACATGTGTACTATTATTATAATATAACTTACATATTGTATACAAAATACTACCCTTTACTTGATAAATTATTTAATATTTTAAACCAAAACTGAGCGAATATTATAACGATTATCGAGTTTGAAAATAGATCTGTTGTCTACCAGACCAAAAACAGGAAACTACTTATTTGCGAATAACATCCCTATGTTTTCTTACTGATAACGTTACTTCTTTTATCTAGTTTAATGTATAAAAATTATTTCATTTACTTAATTAGCAATACCATATAATGAACGAGTATTTTCACACATTTAAATTTGCATTTTAAGCCACGATGAATACATAATAAAACATTACTTGTATACTTTTACATAATAATTGAAAATACATTTATACTTAACGAAATCACCCACTGTATAATAAAAGATACTTTGCTAAATTACTTATGTTTAACATACAGACTAATTTCTGTATACGATATATAACACGTGACGCTATTTTTAATTATTTTAAGCATGCGCGCCCTCTACAATTAAATAAATATTCATGAAAAGTTTTATTTGAAATAATATTCATACTGTTTCTGTGTCGTTAAGACGTTCTAATTTTTTCTCCGTTTAAGTGATCTGCGATTTTAATTGATTTAAATTAAATAAGTACAATGCAAGACATGGTGTTAGACGAACCAACCAAGATAAGAAAAGCCTTGACATCGGAGTTTGAGGAGCAAATAGACTGTACTATTTTAATGAAACCTGTTTTGAATAAGGAACCGATCGCCTCTTCATCAGATCAAGTCGATCAAAAGTTACCTTTTACATGTGATACATGTAAAAAAGTATTTACTGAAAAATATATGTTATTAAGACATATGAACTTACATTTAGAAAAAAACCCCTCTAAGTGTGATAATCTGTTTACTACAAAGAGCGCTTTACAGGGTGATATGCTAATTAATCCCAAGACATCTGCCACATATAAATGTGAGAAATGCAGTAAGACTTTCTCACGAAAAAATGTGTTAGTTAGACACATGAAATTTCACTTGGAAAAGAAACCTTTTAATTGTAAAATGTGATCGAAATCATTTGTGCAGAAAAGCGACTTACAAAAGCATAACTTAGTACATTCTAAACAAGGCGTTATGCATAAATGTAATGATTGTGATAAAAAGTTTTTACGGGAAAAAAATTTAATAAATCATACTATGATTCATAACACCCCTCAGCAAAAGCAAAGGAATATTGAACCGTTTACCAGACACTATAAATGTGTCGATTGTTCTGAAATATTTAATCACAGATTTGACTTAGTGAAGCATAGAAAAATTCATCTCTCGCTCAAAGAACATATATCTGAACAGCGTACTGAACTTTTAAACCATTTACAGAATTTATTACTACGTATAGACACTTTACAAAATGCTATAAAAAAATGAAACTATTCCTTTTTGAAATATTGACTTTACCAATTTATTTGAACTATACATATTCTTGTATATACTAATGTATGTGTTTAAATAATTAAATAAATAATAGATGAGTGAAAAGGCTTTTGTGTTTTATTTTTCAATCTGATTATATTATATCACTATTATGTGAATGAATGGACTTGTAAATTTATACACTATGTATAAAAGTAAATTTCTTGAACTTTTACAAGAAGTAAAAATTTAATACAAGTTACTTAAATTATATATTTAATAAATTTTTTTTAATATATTATTGATTCACATATGATAGTTAAATTAATATGCTATTAAACATATAATTTTGTATAATCTATATTATTAATTTTCTTTAACACATATTACTTTTTTACAATAAATCGATTTAACTAATTATACATTTGTGTAATTAACCAAACTTATTTTACTAAATATACGTATCGATAATTAATTTTTATTATTTGCATACACATGATTATACTTTTTATCGTACGCGATTAACTATTTATATATTTAATAAGCGTTGCCATACCCGCTTTTATAAATAATTAGATATTATAAAGCATACGGATTTCACATAAACAAGCAATATACATTTTCGTTAAATGAACAACTTGAATCTTTAATCTATAACGTCATATTTACTTTTAAACTTGCTTTTAACTGTAACCATCACTCTTTTTTAACCTATGTTAGTAACTGTTTAGATATAATATAATCAGTTTACTGTTGACTTTTGTCGTGACTGAACCTTTTACTGTTTGTTATTTAAAAATGGCTTATGAATTAGATAGGATTAAACGGTCGTGTGAAGAAATGGCTTCTTCAACAAAGTTTCAACGTTTAGATAAACCTATGGAAAATTCTGATTTTTATAAACATGAATTTTTACCCAAATCTAATATACAGGAGAACTATGAAACACTATCACCTACCATGGACTTGTATGCTGCAGAGCCTAAGATTGCCAAGGATTCTACAACCCCAATACTTACTAACTGTGATAATGACGAAACGTCTTTCCCTGACACCTGCTGTGAGTCTACCCCTGCTACAGGCTTTTTGGATACAATGTTTAAGGATCTAGATTTTAAAAATTTGGAAACATACCTTACCTCACAGACTACAAGCGATTTAATTTCTTCAAATGAACCATCAACTAGCATTACACATAGTAGTGAACAATTATATAACATATCCCCTCCCATCGCATGTGTGAATAACATTTCCAAAACCAAACATGGTAAATCTCGCATTTTTGTCATGTTTCGGATTAAACTTGCTGATTTTATATTTTTAACTTTAAAACGACATTATAAACAGTATTATGTACATATTGAAGAGATCAAACACAATGTATTTACAAATGAAGAAATTTCATCAACAAATAGAATTTTTATGGATATTTCAACATGGTATGAATTCCAATATAAAATTTTTGGATTTAATTTAAAATATAAAAGTTCATCGTTTATTGCTAACAATACAGTATTAGTGTTAAATTATAATAATTCTATTATGCAAATAAAAAATTTAAAGAATTATACACATTGTGTTTTAAACGATTTTCAGTTAGAAAATTTAAAAGAAAAAGCTATTGATTTTAATAGCAAACTTATTAAACACTTGTATACAGTTCATCTACCGCAGTTAATTAAGCAAAAATGCACACTCGTTAATTTACCTTCTGAAATCGAGCGTGTTTTACTAACGAAACTTATATCTTCTATTGAGGATAATGTACTGACAATATTAAATCAAATTTATGAATGTATAGGATATATATTTAGACACCAATCCCAAAGTCTACATACATGTTTCACCTTTAATAAACGTGAAAGATTTAATCACTTAGGGGATATGATTTTAATGCTTGTAAATTTTGATTATGTTATTTCAAGGTTTTTAAACGGAGTTGAATGTATCAGTGAAAAGTTTTTACGTAACATTAATGTGGAATTTATTCGAAATGTATTATTTAAATCCTAAAAATAAAATATTTTGCTTTAAATCAGTGTGTTTATTTAAACAAAATGTGTGTTTATTAATATTGTTTAACTTGCAATTTAAGATTAATAATTTCTGTTATATGTTTATAACAGAAACATGATAACATAGTATGTATACTAAATGTTAGTAACATACTACACATGTTAGTAAATGTATTTTTGAACTATTATAAAAGTTTTTAAAATTTTACAAGATAGCAAAATTATTTTTCAGTTAAAAAAGTTTTATAAATTTACAATTTTAAATTTAAAACTTAATAAAAGTATTTCATACTTTATCAATAATGATTCGTCTTGTATGTTTATATTATATAATGGTAACATACTATATAGTTGTTATGTTACTACATGTACTTATAAAAATAATTTAAACATGTTATATTATTGTAAAAGTTTTTTTAAAAATTTACAAAGTAACTTAATTAAATTATAAGTAAACAAAATAATTATTATTTTTAATTAAAATAAATTAACAAAAATGAAAAGTTATCAAAATTATTTTATAAATGTTTTAAAATACTTAATTTTAATAAATTGTGTCTATGTATATATATATGTGTGTATGTACCTATATACATGTGGAACTTTAGTTAAGTAATAGAAATTCTCAAACTTTGTCATTAGAAACCCTATATTCTGATAATTAATAACAATTAGCTTTAAATTAAAGAAATAGATTAATTTATACTTACAAATATAGCCCACTTATAATAGCACATCCATCTTACATAGTTACTTCAGACATTATGCTTGTTACTATCCTAGCAACAGGATGTTTTTGTCGTACCACGTGATTTCCTTTAAAGTCACGTGATCATGAAGATAACAGTTAAACACAACGTGTTTGACATTTTCACTTCTGCTATGGAAGAGGCTTGTTTAGTAAGCTATAATGTCCTGTATTCTTTATTTTACACTTTATTTTACAATTTAAATAACGTTTATATTGCAAACGTAAGGTAAAAGCACTAAATTATTGTTTTAAAAGCCTTTTATTTTGTAATTCTATCGACCAGAAGATGATGTAATACATTTAAAATCTTACTATTGGGTTTTATTTTAGCATAAACATTATTTATTCAACTGGCTATTGCTTTTAGAAGTAACTAAATTTTCTTACACAAGCGGAAAATAATATTTCTTCATTAATATATCATGTTTACAAAATTTTTAAGTTATATATTATATAACTTGTAAATACATAGTATATTTATATACCAAATCCATAAGTATACATATATACTTAAATAATATGTAAATATACATATACTTATAGATATTTATAGTATAAAAATATACTATGTATTTACAAGTTATATATAACTTAAAAATTTTGTAAACATGATATATTAATGAAGAAATATTATTTTCCGCTTCTGTAAGAAAATTCAGTTACTTCTAAAAGCAATAGCCAGTTGAATAAATAATGTTTATGCTAAAATAAAAGCAAATAGTAAGATTTTAAATGTATTACATCATCTTCTGGTCGATAGAATTACAAAATAAAAGGCTTTTAAAACAATAATTTAGTGCTTTTACCTTACGTTTGCAATATAAACGTTATTTAAATTGTAAAATAAAGTGTAAAATAAAGAATACAGGACATTATAGCTTACTAAACAAGCCTCTTCCATAGCAGAAGTGAAAATGTCAAACACGTTGTGTTTAACTGTTATCTTCATGATCACGTGACTTTAAAGGAAATCACGTGGTACGACAAAAACATCCTGTTGCTAGGATAGTAACAAGCATAATGTCTGAAGTAACTATGTAAGATGGATGTGCTATTATAAGTGGGCTATATTTGTAAGTATAAATTAATCTATTTCTTTAATTTAAAGCTAATTGTTATTAATTATCAGAATATAGGGTTTCTAATAACAAAGTTTGAGAATTTCTATTACTTAACTAAAGTTCCACATGTATATAGGTACATACACACATATATATATACATAGGCACAATTTATTAAAATTAAGTATTTTAAAACATTTATAAAATAATTTTGATAACTTTTCATTTTTGTTAATTTATTTTAATTAAAAATAATAATTATTTTGTTTACTTATAATTTAATTAAGTTACTTTGTAAATTTTTTAAAAAACTTTTACAATAATATAACATGTTTAAATTATTTTTATAAGTACATGTAGTAACATAACAACTATATACTATGTTACCATTATATAATATAAACATACAAGACGAATCATTATTGATAAAGTATGAAATACTTTTATTAAGTTTTAAATTTAAAATTGTAAATTTATAAAACTTTTTTAACTGAAAAATAATTTTGCTATCTTGTAAAATTTTAAAAACTTTTATAATAGTTCAAAAATACATTTACTAACATGTGTAGTATGTTACTAACATTTAGTATACATACTATGTTATCATGTTTCTGTTATAAACATATAACAGAAATTATTAATCTTAAATTGCAAGTTAAACAATATTAATAAACACACATTTTGTTTAAATAAACACACTGATTTAAAGCAAAATATTTTATTTTTAGGATTTAAATAATACATTTCGAATAAATTCCACATTAATGTTACGTAAAAACTTTTCACTGATACATTCAACTCCGTTTAAAAACCTTGAAATAACATAATCAAAATTTACAAGCATTAAAATCATATCCCCTAAGTGATTAAATCTTTCACGTTTATTAAAGGTGAAACATGTATGTAGACTTTGGGATTGGTGTCTAAATATACATCCTATACATTCATAAATTTGATTTAATATTGTCAGTACATTATCCTCAATAGAAGATATAAGTTTCGTTAGTAAAACACGCTCGATTTCAGAAGGTAAATTAACGAGTGTGCATTTTTGCTTAATTAACTGCGGTAGATGAACTGTATACAAGTGTTTAATAAGTTTGCTATTAAAATCAATAGCTTTTTCTTTTAAATTTTCTAACTGAAAATCGTTTAAAACACAATGTGTATAATTCTTTAAATTTTTTATTTGCATAATAGAATTATTATAATTTAACACTAATACTGTATTGTTAGCAATAAACGATGAACTTTTATATTTTAAATTAAATCCAAAAATTTTATATTGGAATTCATACCATGTTGAAATATCCATAAAAATTCTATTTGTTGATGAAATTTCTTCATTTGTAAATACATTGTGTTTGATCTCTTCAATATGTACATAATACTGTTTATAATGTCGTTTTAAAGTTAAAAATATAAAATCAGCAAGTTTAATCCGAAACATGACAAAAATGCGAGATTTACCATGTTTGGTTTTGGAAATGTTATTCACACATGCGATGGGAGGGGATATGTTATATAATTGTTCACTACTATGTGTAATGCTAGTTGATGGTTCATTTGAAGAAATTAAATCGCTTGTAGTCTGTGAGGTAAGGTATGTTTCCAAATTTTTAAAATCTAGATCCTTAAACATTGTATCCAAAAAGCCTGTAGCAGGGGTAGACTCACAGCAGGTGTCAGGGAAAGACGTTTCGTCATTATCACAGTTAGTAAGTATTGGGGTTGTAGAATCCTTGGCAATCTTAGGCTCTGCAGCATACAAGTCCATGGTAGGTGATAGTGTTTCATAGTTCTCCTGTATATTAGATTTGGGTAAAAATTCATGTTTATAAAAATCAGAATTTTCCATAGGTTTATCTAAACGTTGAAACTTTGTTGAAGAAGCCATTTCTTCACACGACCGTTTAATCCTATCTAATTCATAAGCCATTTTTAAATAACAAACAGTAAAAGGTTCAGTCACGACAAAAGTCAACAGTAAACTGATTATATTATATCTAAACAGTTACTAACATAGGTTAAAAAAGAGTGATGGTTACAGTTAAAAGCAAGTTTAAAAGTAAATATGACGTTATAGATTAAATATTCAAGTTGTTCATTTAACGAAAATGTATATTGCTTGTTTATGTGAAATCCGTATGCTTTATAATATCTAATTATTTATAAAAGCGGGTATGGCAACGCTTATTAAATATATAAATAGTTAATCGCGTACGATAAAAAGTATAATCATGCGTATGTAAATAATAAAAATTAATTATCGATACGTATATTTAGTAAAATAAGTTTGTTTAATTACACAAATGTATAATTAGTTAAATCGATTTATTGTAAAAAAGTAATATGTGTTAAAGAAAATTAATAATATAGATTATACAAAATTATATGTTTAATAGCATATTAATTTAACTATCATATGTGAATCAATAATATATTAAAAAAATAATTTATTAAATATATAATTTAAGTAACTTTTATTAAATTTTTTCTTCTTGTAAAAGTTCAAGAAATTTACTTTTATACATAGTGTATAAATTTACAAGTCCATTCATTCACATAATAGTGATATAATATAATCATATTGAAAAATAAAACACAAAAGCTTTTTCACTTATCTATTATTTATTTAATTATTTAAACACATACATTAGTATATACAAGAATATGTATAGTTCAAATAAATTGGTAAAGTCAATATTTCAAAAAGGAATAGTTTCATTTTTTATAGCATTTTGTAAAGTGTCTATACGTAGTAATAAATTCTGTAAATGGTTTAAAAGTTCAGTACGCTGTTCAGATATATGTTCTTTGGGCGAGAGATGAATTTTTCTATGCTTCACTAAGTCAAATCTGTGATTAAATATTTCAGAACAATCGACACATTTATAGTGTCTGGTAAACGGTTCAATATTCCTTTGCTTTTGCTGAGGGTGTTATGAATCATAGTATGATTTATTAAATTTTTTTCCCGTATAAACTTTTTATCACAATCATTACATTTATGCATAACGCCTTGTTTAGAATGTACTAAGTTATGCTTTTGTAAGTCGCTTTTCTGCACAAATGATTTCGATCACATTTTACAATTAAAAGGTTTATTTTCTAAGTGAAATTTCATGTGTCTAACTAACACATTTTTTCGTGAGAAAGTCTTACTGCATTTCTCACATTTATATGTGGCAGATGTCTTGGGATTAATTAGCATATCACCCTGTAAACACATATCACCCTTATTTAATTTAAATCAATTAAAATCGCAGATCACTTAAACGGAGAAAAAATTAGAACGTCTTAACGACACAGAAACAGTATGAATATTATTTCAAATAAAACTTTTCATGAATATTTATTTAATTGTAGAGGGCGCGCATGCTTAAAATAATTAAAAATAGCGTCACGTGTTATATATCGTATACAGAAATTAGTCTGTATGTTAAACATAAGTAATTTAGCAAAGTATCTTTTATTATACAGTGGGTGATTTCGTTAAGTATAAATGTATTTTCAATTTTTATGTAAAAGTATACAAGTAATGTTTTATTATGTATTCATCGTGGCTTAAAATGCAAATTTAAATGTGTGAAAATACTCGTTCATTATATGGTATTGCTAATTAAGTAAATGAAATAATTTTTATACATTAAACTAGATAAAAGAAGTAACGTTATCAGTAAGAAAACATAGGGATGTTATTCGCAAATAAGTAGTTTCCTGTTTTTGGTCTGGTAGACAACAGATCTATTTTCAAACTCGATAATCGTTATAATATTCGCTCAGTTTTGGTTTAAAATATTAAATAATTTATCAAGTAAAGGGTAGTATTTTGTATACAATATGTAAGTTATATTATAATAATAGTACACATGTTTAATGAAATAGTATAAAATCCTTAATTTTTGTAGAAAAATAAAACAAGTTTCTACATTTTCTAAAGAAAAATTGTAAAACTTTTCGGAAACTATACTTATTTATTCCATATACATAAATAAAAACAGACACATGATAAAAAAAAACTAAACAAATATTTATTAAATAAATACGTTAATTTATAAATACATTGTTCAAATGCTTATTATAAAAGTCTACATTCATAGATTCAAAAAATAAATAAGTATAATTACATGTACATTTCTCTAGCAGGTTTTTCACAAATTCCTTAATGTTGAAATTTAACAAAGCACTGTCTGCGCACCAGTTAAACTGTTTTCTTAAATTATATCTCATACATTCATGATCCATTTCTACTGGTTGGCCGATTGAACATAAATAACAGTCAAACGTGCGATATACTGATCTCTCTAGTTCATGATCGAAGCATTCTAAAAAATAGTCCATCGCCTCTTCCTCTGTAAAGTGAGAACATTTACATATTTTTACGTTTTTTAAAACATAAACAGGTAAAAGTTTTGTTAAAAAAGTTTGAATAAGACATTCGCTAATTTCAATACAGTTTTTCTCTAGTTTGAGAAATTGTTCTTTTGTAAGTAGTAAACAATCAGGTTTCAATAGTTTTTGCAGTATGCATGATTCCTTATCCACATAAATCGTTAGTAAGTCGTTGTTAGATACGAATGTTTCTTTTTCTGCAGAGTCAAAATTAAATTTTGTCATTCTCGTTTCAAATTTATCAAAGGTTGCGCACGATATTGCAATTCCTTCATTTGTAGGGTACATTTTACCATTATTCTCAAATTCTTTATATTTTTGAATGTGAACGTTTAACTCACAGTCCTTATTCATTTGCATTTCGACAATCGTATCCTCCCCTAAGTCCCAACGGTATGGGGTAAAAACGTCAAAATATCGAAATATTCTACTAAATTCGCTGATTTCTAAAATTTCATAGTAAGATGTGTTAAGCGAGATAGTCATTTTCAGGTTTAGAAGTATCCAAAAAGCAGGGTAAACAGATAGGTGATCAAGCAAATATACAGCAAGGTTTTAAGTAATTAGAAGAATAATCGTTTAAGTCAAAACTTTAAACAGTAAATTCATTATGGTGTACAAGCTTCTTATATTGCTATTCTTATCGTTGTAAAACAGGATGTTATTCTATAAATGTCGTCATATCCTGTTTTATTAACTTGAAAATCTTAGGAAAAAAAAGTAACATTGTGTTAGGTTTCATTATTTATATTAATTGTACGGAGCCATCGTAGCGTAATTTGGAGCGCATTGGAAAGCTAGCCAAAAGGTTGACAGTTCGAATCCGAGCATAAACATAATGGTAAGTTAAACTTTCTTTTTTAAAGTATACAATTAAAAATTCTATTACAGTATCCTTAAACCCCACTTGGTAAGTTAAAATTTGCTGTATTATATAATTTATGTTGCAAAATCTCTTGTATGCAAATTGGTAAGATACGCTTTGCTTTGCAAGTTTATAAAACCAACAAACCAACCAACCTTTTATAAGGTTATTTTATATGTTATAAATACATTCCAATGTGTTTGTAAGTTTAAACATTAAAGTTTATCGTAAAGCTTAAATTATTTTACAAAATTTATAATATCATTAGTACTGTATAGTAATAATCCAATATGTTCAGTCACGTGACACCTTTTCTTATATATCTTAAATCGCGTCTAATAAACATGGTCTCATGGTGTGTTCGTTTAAACCTACTGCAAATCAACACATCATGAGATCATTTTGTCAAGTTCGAGGTTCGAATCCCGCTTCATTTACATGTTCGTTAAAAGCTAATAATTTTTAACAAGGGAGTACGCTATTTCAAAGTGAAAGTTGTAGTCTAAATGTAATATTTTCTTAATTTCTGTGAAGAAAAAAAAATGTTTTAAAAAGTATGCACGTCATGTATTTTATTACAATTAGTTCACTTCGTATATGCATGCTTGTGTGTGTACGTAACAAATAGTTCACTGTGTGTCTGTCTGGCTGCCTACCTGCCTGCCTGCTTGTCTGTGTGCCTGCCTATCTGCCCATATGTCGGTTTATAAGTATAATTATTTATATGCGTCACTTTAAAATTTTTATTAAGTGCTATGCTATAACTAAATATTTCCATTGTAAGCAGTTTGGTAAGAAACTTTGAAATATTTTATTAAGTGCAATGCTATAACTAAATATTTCCATTCCGTGCAGTATGGTATAAACTTTAAAATTATTTATTATTTAGCTTTATGATAGAACTTAAATTTCTATTTCATATTCCTTTGCGAGCACTATGGTAACACATTTTAAAATTATTTATTAAGTGCTATGCTATAACTATATATTTCCATTGTAAGCAGAGGTAAGTTACTTTATTTTACACCATGCTATAACTTAAATTTCCATTGTAAGCAGTATAGTTAAATACTTTAGAATATTTTATTTTATACTATGCTATAACTTAAAATTCAGAAGCAGTCATTTTAAATTCCATAATTTTCATACTTACCGATAGAGGGCGACACAACTTTAAACTTTATCTCTCCTAAAATTAAAAAAAAAAAAAAAAAAAAAAAAAAAAAGAGTGTGTCTGAATGTTTAATGAATGAATGTGAGTGTGTGGGGTGTTCTGGTTAGCCTCCGCGTATGGTGCACCCTGGGAAATGAGGGCTTTGGTTTTAAACACTTTTTCTTTTAACAAAGACGAAGTGTTTTCAAGCAAAGTGCTTAGCTAAGACCAGATTTCGGCCAAACTGAAAAAATGTCATTGAATTTTATTCAAAAGAAAATTTTTTCCAAAATTTATTGTGTGAATGTGTTTAAAAAAAAAAAAAAAAAAAAAAAAAAAAAAAAAAAAAATGTTTAACTAAATTGCATTTCAGATTCCATTGTAAGCAGTTTGGTAAGAAACTTTAAAATTATTTATTTATACTATGCTATAACACAATTCTTTTACAGATTCCATTGTAAGCAGTTTGGTAACATACTTTAAAATTATTTATTGTATACTATGCTATAACTTAAAATTCAGAAAGTCTCTTTTGAATTTCATAATTATTAAGCCTTACGATAGAGGGCGACACCACATTAAAATTTCTCTCTCCCCTAAAATAATATAAAATATGGGGGGGGCATGGGGTAGGGGGGGGGGGATAGTGGTCATACTCTACCATCACCGATAGCTCGTACTATAAGACAATTTTAAAAAATTTTAAATTTAAAAAAAAAAATGGGGGGGCATGAGGTAGGGGAAGGGGTGATGGGGGGCATAGGTTAGGGGGGGAAGGTAGGGGGAGACAAAAAAAATTTCCTTCGCACCTCCGCCTCCGCCTGCTGCTGGACTAGAACTCTCATTCTCCATCTACTTTCATTGTTTGACACAATAAGTTTTTACCATAAATTGTATATTTACAGTGTTCGTTGGTAATCTCGTTTGACATTTTTATATTTAAAATGTTTAGTGTAACCCCCTTTATCATTTTTAAATCTTAAATCTTTATTTTAAAAATTTTGAAACATTTTATTGAGGTTTTCAAATTATGTTTTTCCTTTTTAGCGTAAAAATGAGTGCGAGTGGAAGCAAACCAAAGTTTACCATTACTAGAAGTGCAGTGGAATCTCTGATATTTGGTGCGCCTTCAAAACTAAATGAAGTTGTTTTGCGAACAATATCAGACGTTATAAAATGTTAGTTATATATAAGACAAGAATTAAAACAGAGTAGGAATGGTAAAGATCCATCAAAGTCATAGGTAATTCAAATCCTAGAATATCGAATTTGGAAGAAAGCATGAATTCTTATAGTTTCCCAGAGATGTATTAATCAAATGATAGACAACGATTTTTCTGAATACCAGAATCTTATTCGATTCACCAAATCCAAAAGAAATGATAATTACATGAAGATGGTTCAGTTTTTCAAACCTGAAGCTGTAAGTAAACTTCTAGACATTTCGGAGTGCAAATACAAGCCAATTTCTAAATGTACTTGTGAAAAATCAAAGAAGGTGCCTCCAAAATCCTCCTCCTCCTTTCTTCTTTACCAAAGGTCAACAAGGAAGAGTGTTATTGGCACACTTGATAAAGCCGAGACAAGTAAATTGAGACAAAGAGAAGACAGGAAAACAAGGGGCTCGATGAGGGCTGAAATGCCAAGTTTCATGTCTGCAGTTAATCAAGGCAGTACAGTTGTCATGTGTTCTGATAGTGGTGATAAAAAAATAAGTAGCAGCTTGTTAAAAAAACTCATTTCACAACACAGCCCAAGTCATCAAAAAACTTTTACAATACAGCGCAATATGCGAAAAGAACTATTTTTCCGTTTCCGCGCAGGTGTCTTTACAATTCAGCGAACACACCCAGAAACTTCTCGCAAAGACTCTACAAAACTCTTAGCAGCAAGCGACACGCTTGAATACGTAATTTTTTCCATCTCTGTTTCTTCTTCAGCGGATGCGTGAGGTAGCAGTAATTTCGGAATTTTTCGACCAGTGTTTCTTCCCCTGGAATAGCATCGTCTCTGAATTTACTTGTATGTTTTCTAAGACCACGTGGTGTGTGGCAAGAAAATACTGCAGCAGAGAAAGGTGGCTTTTTGATCATTCGAGAATTTTTCTCGATTGTGAAGGAGGCTAGCCTAGTGAGTATAAAAGTTCTGTGTTTTCTGAAGGTTGTCAAGAAGTGAATCACAATGTTTTATTAGTATTATTTTGGTGAAGTGATTAAAGTGTCTCCAAGTTTAAAAGATGGTGTCAACAGTTTAAAAATTTGTGATTATTTTTTATGTGTGAACAATCTTAGTAAGTGTTTGAAAGATCAGACTTCATATTCAAAACGATGTTGTGTTTTCACCGATCATCTACAAAAAGAAATCTGCACAGAGGTAAAATAAATAATTCTTCAGCATCACAAATAAGTGAATATGTGTAGCATTTAAGAATAATTATCTGTTGATGTAAATAGATTCAGATAACAAAAAATTAAACATAGTTATGAGCAACCACATGTGAAAAATGTGAAGTATGTTATAATATTTTGATGAATGCATTCATTTTTTTAAATTAAATATTAAATTCATTGTGTACTAATAATATATGTTTCATACTTAAAATAAATTAATCGAGATTAATCTCTATGCATTTATTATTTCTCTTTTAACTGGCATGACGAAGTGTTTTATTCTATGTGTTTTATATTTCAGCTAATTTCAAATGTTTGTACTCAGGTTGCTAAGGTGGGTTGTTATTTGCGGCCAACTAAATTGTGTACTTACTATTCGGTCAAGGTATTTTTTAGCATTTGTTCCCTTTTAAAATATTTAATCGTGTCCCCCCTTCAGTTAGTTTCTTATCATTTGGTACCATGACGCCTTGTTTTTATTTGGCTTTTCTTATCACAGCTCTTCATCAGGATGTGAAGAATAATTATCCGTATCACAAGCATCTACTTCTAAAGAAGAGTAACAAAGACGAATGAGAACACATCTCCGACGGTTTCAAGGGTCTCAGATCAGTATGGGGTTTCTGATTGATGCATGGCAGCAATAGCTTTTGCAACTCTACACGATATTGGCATTATAACAGAAAGCTATTCATCACATATAATTGACAGAAGTAAAGTACGCAGAGAACAAAAGAAAACTAGAGAATGTGCTAATAAAGGTGATCTGAAAGCTTTTGAAGCAGGAATCGAAAGTGTATATTTTGATGGAAGAAAACATAAAACACTACATCAAGAGAAAATTGGAGATAGATTGCATCGAATAACTATAAGTGATGAACACGTATCTCTGGTTGAAGAGCCAAATTCACTGTATCAGGGGCACTTTAGACCATCTTCTGGATCCGGAAACCATATTACAGAAAACATTTTAAAATACTGCACTGAAAACACCTTTCCTTGACTTGACATACTTATGGATGTAGGTTGTGACGGAACTGCTGTAAACACTGTGAGAAAGAATGGTGCTATTAGATTTTTTGAAACAAAGATTGCAAAAGATTGAAAGATGCATGAAATTAGTCACAGACGCATCATTGGAAGTTGTAGGAGTAGAAGCAAGGGACGGATATATACGAGCAAAAATCAAATTGATAAACATAATGCCTAGTTTTAATACCAAAGGCCAATATAAATTAGAGTGAAATATCAGATCGTTTTACAGTACATCGTATATTTCCCTTTTATCGTATTACTATATATTCAGAAAATTGTCTTTCTATACATTCAGAGAACTATCTTTCAAGTATATTCAAAACATAAAAGTTAACTGTATATCTAATTATTTTACTTTTTCTTTATCTTTGCGAACAATTCACATTTTAGTGTGACCTTTACCTTCAAGGTGTCAAAACATGACGACACTTGGATTGATCACAAGTAATACATTAATCAGTCATGTTTTATGGGTTATTTTACTAAAATCAGAGAAATTATGCAAAAAAAGAAATAATTTGAATACTTTACACTACCTAGTGCATATCTTGGAATTTCACATATAAAGGGCATACTTTTTAAGAGCTGGTAGAGCCCTAAAGATGAATTCCAAATTAAATGAAAATTTAACCTAATTTTCAGTGTGCCAATAGACAAATTTTGAGACCTATCCAAAGAAAAATTTCCAAAAAAAAAATTTCATGATTATTTGCACTCCTTTGGTTTTTCACATATAAAGAGCATAATCTTTAAGAGCTGGTAGAGCCCTAAAAAGGGATTCCAAATGAAATGAAAATTTAACATAACATTCAGTGTGCCAAAAGGCAAATTTTAAGACCTATCCAAAGAAAAAATTCCAAAAATTTTTTTTCATGGTCATTTTCACTCCACCCTAATATCCAGTCTTGAAAAATGCTGTATATCTTTAAATCTATAAATTTCTACAAAAAAAGAGGCAAGAGGTTCTTCAAGGTAAGAATTTTTTTATGAAATGAGACCATCATCCGGTTCGTAGGTTAAATTGTTTTCATTTTATGAAGGAAAAAATGTTTTTTTTCCCCAAAAAAATTAGTTTTTCAAAACTTTGACCGCAATGAGGCACAGGTTAAGTCTATCCAAATGAGTTCAAACTTTGCCAATCTAATTTTTTTGCCAATTGGCAACTTTTAGGGGGTTCCCCCTGAAAAAATTCCAAAAGTCAATCTCTTGTGACCACGCTATTATAGACCTTAGACTTCCAAGTCTCGTGGGTCTTTTTTTATCGGGGGGGGGGGGGGGATAATGTAATATATTTTAAATTTATATATTTTTCCTATTACATTTACTTAGTATACAACTTTAAAATACTTTTTTCTTTCTTCATCTGAAAATTGCAGTATTCTACGCCTGGTATCTTAGTTTTCCCGTCTCAAAATTTGTTCCATTTTAGAATATTCTTTTTTTTATTCATAAGCCTAATTTTTAATTTACATGGGATGCGTTTGTAGATTTTTGGCGCCATTTCTAGTATCTTATTACACTTCTTTTCGTACACGCTAATATAGTGTCGTCACGTTCGCCGATTGGCTGGCGTTCTGTTCCACATTTAAATTTTTTCTTCTCTTTGTGTTTCTACGCACACACTAATAAAACATTTTGCAAGCCCTCAGATGAGAGCTTTTTTCGCTGGTTCCTTTCCTTTAAGTTACGTGCAGATCATCATCGTCCTATCGAATAGTTTATGCTACCTTGGAATTTAACCTAAATTATTGAAATTTAACTTAATGATATATTGGAATGTGCTTGTAAATGTCCTGAAGTCATATATACAGTAGCTCGCAAAAGTTTTGAGACGATATGTTTTTCTGTCCTAACTTTTTCTGTAAGCAAAATTTCTTAATGATGTAAATTAGTAATTTGTACCCCTTTTAAAGCTCAACAAAATGCAACATTAGAACAATTGGGACATATGCATGAATTAAAAACAATTTGGAAATTCGCAAAAGTTTTGAGACGATTCAGTTTTTCAAAATTTTTTATTGAAATTAAGCATTTTAATGTAAATAAATACAGTAATATTTTATATTTAGTTGCGTATCCTTTTGCTTTGAGAAGGGCGGCACATAATCTGAGCACGGAATTAACAAGGCTTTCTAAGGTGGGCCTAGGGATTTTCGCCCATTCCGATTGCAGATCTTGAAGGAGTTTTCTGCCTTTGAAGCTTTCGTGTTACGGCTTTTCTTCCATTGTGTTTCCAATGATGTTCAATTGGATTGAGGTCAGGTGACAGACTCCACCAGTCCAAAACTTTAATTTTCGTAGCTGTAAACCAATTTGTCACCATTTAGAAGGTGCGCTTTGGATCATTATCCTGCTGAAGCATCCATCCACGAGGCATCTTTTTACGAGCATAAGGCAGCATGTGATCTTCTAAAATGTTTTATAAACATTTTGATCCATACTCACATCGATGTGTACAAGTGGAACATTGCCATCATGATGGAAAGCTCTCAGGACCATTGCTGATCCATTTCCGTGATTCACTGTTGGACGTTGGTACCGTAGATCCATTCTGGTGCATTTGGACAACTAATACCACGTTATATTCGTCTAAAATGGATCCCCGGTACGAACGCATAACAGTGAAGCACGGAAATGGATCAGTAATGGTCTGGGGAGCTTTCTATCATGATGGCGTTGTCCCCTTTGTACACATCGATGTGAGTATGAATCAAAATGTTTATAAAAACATTTTAGAAGATCGCATGCTGCCTTATGCTTGTAAAAACATGCCTCGTGGATGGATGCTTCAGCAGGATAATGTCCCAAATCACACCTTCAAAATGGTGACAGTTGGTTTACAGCCAAGAAAATTAAAGTTTTGGACTGGTCGAGTCAGTCACCTGACTTCAATCCAATTGAACATCTTTGGAAACACATTGGAAGAAAAGTCGGGACAAAGAAACGTTCTTCAAAGGCAGAACTCCCTCAGGATCTTCAATCGGAATGGGCGAAAATCCCTAGGTCCACCTTAGAAAGCCTTGTTAATTCCGTGCTCAGATGATATGCCGCAGTCCTCAAAGCAAAAGGATATACAACTAACTATTAAATATTGCTGTATTTCGTTACATTAAGACACTTAATTTCAATAAAAGTTTAAAAAAAACTGAATCGTCTCAAAACTTTTGCTAAGTAATTTTGCGAATTTCCAAATTATTTTTTATTCATGCATATGTTCCCATTGTTCTAATTTTGCATTTTGTTGATCATTGAAAAGGAGTACAAATTACTAATTTACATCGTAAAGAAATTTTGCTTACAGAAAAAGTTAGGACAGAAAAACATATCGTCTCAAAACTTTTGCGAGCTAATGTACTTTAAGATTCTGGGAACTTTTCTTAGAAATGTAATATGTCCCTACCGTAAATAAAAGTATTGAACTTACCTCATAACTGATCTTTAAACCACGGAAAATTCTATCCGGATGAAAATCCCAGTCTACACTTCTCTAAACATGTGAGTGTCAATCTAATTATTAGATTCTGTATATTTAATAAGAAACAAACTACGACACTTTAGTTGGATCCTCATTGATAGCTCGCAATCGTCTATTAAAAGCCAAATTTAAGCAAAAATGCAGACTTCCTAATTATTCGATTGCTGAATAGCATCACAATCAAAAATAAAGTTGTGAATTCAGCCATTTATTTACTATAAATTTACTCCATCGAAAGTAAATTGCTACATATTTATACATATATTAAAAAATAGCTTTATTTTCTGAATAAAAATGCAATTTCATTAAAAATTCATTGTAATGCTAGTACATAATTTTTTTAAATAAATTATGCCATTTTATTTTCCGCTAGAAACAAAGCATCTTATATTTTATTTTTAAATTGTCTGATTACAATAATTTCCCCTTAAATTAACAGGTTTGTAAAAAAGGATTAAAAAATACTTCATTCGGCGAACACTTTAACAAAATAAATAAAAATGCTTATCATAACATGTCTAATGATGCTCAATTAGTTGAAATCGTTTTCTATCATAATTAGGAAGAAAAATTAAATAATTATGTCTTTGAAGTACATTTACTCGTCTTTTTTTATTTCTTTTCAATCCTTTCATTTTAAGAAAATATTCCTTTCAAACAAATTTTGAAGATTGCTCCTTAATACAAAACGATGTTCATTTATTTTGCAAAAACTTTTTTCTTGTAACGTTCTCTATCATTAAGCAGAGTTTTATGATTTTTTTTCCCCTGAACTTATTGCTGTTGTTCTAATTTTCAAGCCGTAATTCGTTACTTATTTAAGTATTTTAAGACTTAAGTGCTTTAGATTTCATTTTAATGATTAATGTTTACTATTTTATTACTGCATTTACCTTTTGTAAATTTAAAAAAGCCTTTAAATTAGAGAAGTAAGTTAAACGAATCGTTGTTAGTTCAAGTATTAACTTCTTCTATACTAAGTAAACTATTACGGAATTCACTATCGCAGAAATTTGCTTGTTTGAGTTTCTTTTATTTGCATATCCTTAACATTTAGATTTTATATATATTTTTTTTCGGTATTAATTTTTAGTTGAACCAGATACATGAAAGATTAATCGCTATGGCGTTCATTTGTTAAATAAGCGTTGTTGCATGTATGGCATGTAAGTTGTTAATTCATTTTATTTCACTTTAATAATAAATTTCTGTTGTGTTATTTTTATTTATTTTAAATATTATTCTAATTTTTCAGTTGAAATTAAACGAAAGTTAAGGAAATGCGAAATTTAATAATCAATAATAGTATCTATACATGAGTAACCAACTAAAAGAGTATTTATCCAAAAGTCCATTTGTTACTAATCCAAATGTACACTTTCTCAGACTTACAAGAACTTCTTATTTCTATGCAGAACTCAGCCAAGATTTCAGGAACTGAAATGAGAAAGTTGCTACATTAGAATGAAAAGATAGGAGATTTACATTTATTTTACGAGGCAGCTACCTAATAGCACCATGACCAAAATGTGACCAATATATGAATGTTCCATCACCAAAATGGAACTCTCATTGTCGACACTTCACATGGAATAAAAGTGATTTTCTCGAACTAAAAGATAGGTCACGATGACCTCACAATCACGATGTAGCGGTCATCTGACAGTCATGAGATGAACTAAGAGACCAAATGTTTACCATTGTGAATGCGAATATTTGCAACCATTTCGACGTCATGGTGACGTCATATTGGCTAGCTCTGCTATCAGTGTAATGGCTATGCACTTAACTATTTGCATGATAAACTATTATGTATCTCCTAAATTATTATGTATACTTATATTTATATCACATAATTTTAGTGCTATTAATTTTCAACTTACAGAGCTTTATACTCATAGATCGATTTAACTCAAAATTTTTATATTTATTGTTTGTATCTTGAATATAACAAATAAAAATGTATTTGGTATCTAGTTCTCCACCGCCCGATAACGAAAATTAATAAACTGTTTAAATTCGTCATTTTTAACACTTTCCAACCTAGTTGAAAAGTGTTTATGACTTCGGTTTGTCTGGCCGTCTGCCGTCTGTCCGTGCTCTAACTCGCGTAAATATACTCGGATCGTCCTGAAATTTTTATATGCTATTGTCGTTTTATATAGCATGTTACCTATTTCAACTGAAGTGTGTAACACTTATAGTTTTTTTTTACAGGGACAGTCAAAAGTATTCCGTTACATTACAGTCAATGGGAAATAATCGTTTCAAGTTCATTTTGATGATGCTACGTCATTTAAAACATGATGAAATCAATATATAATTATGAAGCGCATTAAAGGATACTTTTTGTAGAATATGGGGTGCAAAGCATTTATTATTCATTTACTGGGTCAAACAAAAGGATTCTGTCACACATTGTTCTATAGGAAAAAAATCGTTTGCAGTGTAATTTAGTGATATTTCACTATTTCAAACATAATCAAAATTATATGCATTTCTAAGGTGCACTATAAATTTCTCTCTCGAAAGTGTTGTGTGCATTGTGTTTATTTACAGGGACACACAAAAGATATCGGTTACAGTACATGTGCGATATTTACAGTCGATAAGTGATAAGTACGTTTTCAACTTTGGTTTGCGTTTTTAAGTTTAACTAAATTTTTTTCATAGTACATGTGTGTTTATAAAATCGGTTGTTCATATACAGGGCTACACAAGGGAATTCGTAAGTGTTACAGACTATGGGAGTGAAGTGCTTACGGGTAGTTTTTAATTGTGTTACGCATTTTCTGCTGAACTATATTGAGTAGACTAATAGAAGTTTGTGGACTATAAATAAATTCATATACAGGGCTACGTAAAGAAACAGATACAGTGTCGTTTACGGTTGGTAATTGCTGCGAGTAAGTTTTAAGTTGCATTTTAGCCTAATATGTGGTGTGTACAAAAGTCTTCAGATATTATACAGGGCTGTACAAAAGATTTCGAGTGCATTTACATCGATTGGGGAAAATTCCTAAATATGAATATTCTAATAGAACTAAATTTTATCATGCTATATATCCACATTTATTGATCATATACAGGTCTGCACAAAATAATTCGACTAATTTTTTGACAGTGGAGGGCAATTTCGACAACTGTATTTTTCAATGTGGTGCATGTTTTCTAAACTGTTTAGTTACATATCTTCTTTCACTTTATTTAACGGTGAAGTTTCGTTACAGTTTTCTGGTTGTGTTGGAAAGTGTTTCATAATCTATGCTTGACGCATGATTTTTCGTTCTTGTTACTATGTTTTGTGAAATTTTTTAATATGTGTTGTCATATTTTTATGTTTCATTTTATACTGATATACTTAAAAAATATTTTTCACGTAAGGGTCTGATTAAAAAAAAAATGGGTTGCAGTTACATCTATTCGGATATGTTGCCCCTTCTTGAATTTTGTTCTGAGAGTTGCAATGTTGACAAAAAAGATATATCTAATATTTTGCATATGTAGAATTAGTTTTACGATGAATAACGATAATAAAGAAAAGCACATTCACATTAAATTTAGAGCATGTGCGTTGCCCTTACTACTTTTCACATCTTTTTTATTCTTATTAAGGAAAGCTTGTTGTCTTATGAAGCCTTGCATATCTGAAAGCTAAATTTACTTTGTGTATTCTCTTGTTTACGTCAATCCTATAGAGTATCAGTTTTTGTAATTATAATATCGAAGTTCTGAGTCTTTCACGTCCATACATTGTTAATAAGGTGAGGTTTACTTTGGTAAATGATGTTAAATTACTTCTAAGATAACTTGATTCTTCATGATGTTAAACACCATTTTTTTATTGGATATATTTTTCTATTGTAATAAAAATATGGCATCAATAAAAATATAATAATCCACATTTTTTTTTCTAATGGTGGTTTTCATACTACAGTTATAAATTTTTTTTCTGCCTTCCTTATTTCTCAGCAAGTCTCTTACTTATCTCTCTTACTTATCTCTTACTTACTGCAAGTCTTTACTTAACATCCAGATGAATATGTTAAGTTGCACCGCAACTAGGTAATTCATCACGATACTTACATAGTTCAATTGGAAGCAGTTACCAATTGTCACCATTTTGAAGAAATGTCATTAAAAACATTTCAATTTAAAATAAAATAAAAACGAAAATATAAAAAAAATACCTAGTGTTGGCTCATCTTCAAACAAATTTCATTTAAGAAAAAGCAATGTTAAAACTGGCTAAGAAGAAATCACAGCGGAAAACTATACAGACCCTCAAAATTAACTCAGGACATTTTAGTTTCGACTTTAGCTAATTGTCCCAAGCCTCTATGGTACTACCCATTATTTCATTTTCTTTGGAACAATGAAAGTAACTTGCCACATGTTGGATAACTTTCATTAAAAACATTTACATTTAAAATAAAATGAAAATGAAAATATTAAAAGAAAAAAACTGTGCGTGCTCATTAGCAAATAAACAACTTTCATTGAAAAAAAAATGTTAAAATTAGTTAACTAGAAACTATACAAACATTCAAAATCAGTTCATGGCTTTTCTATTCGACTTTGGCCATCCGCGTCTAGCAATTTCGTAAACTGGCCGACTGTCCATAAGTCATTTTACGAACTGGTCGACTGCCTTTGGCATTTCGCGAACTGGTTGGCCAATTCGGGAATTGGCCAATTAATTTAAAAGGAAGTTGGCCAATTCACAAACTGACTGATTTCGGGCTTTGGCCGTAACATATATATTTGTTAATTGAAAGGGAATATTATTATTTGTGCTTTTTTTTAAGTCTGGCAACAATAGGTAAATAAATGACATTTTCGAAATATGAAATAAATCTCTATTCAGTTAATGAAAATTTGAATAAAAAATTGAAAACAAATTTAAAAATGATTGCACATTGCACGCCGCAATCTAGTCTCTTATGTGCCTTCAAAAGGTGGTTAAATTGCTACGTATAATTTTCGATCCTCATTCGAAGCTCATCATTTTTTGTCGGTCCCAACCATAACAGTAAGCCTACAGCTGATAAAACTACTTATAAATTATATTTCTGATTTACAGATCTGCTGGAAAACGTGGGAAATTACAACTGTGTGCGGGGCACAGGCTCAACTTCGCCGCCATTTTCTTATTTAAAAATGTTTTTTTTTTTTTTTTTTTTTTTTTTTTTCCCGTAAAAAATTTAAACAGATAGTTTGAAATACAATAAATTCTAAAATAAAAGCAGCCACAGTAATATATTTTGTTTATATTGAAAAAATAATTCCCAAAAAGGCCAGCTATAAGCAGTAGAATGTATAGAAAACCTCCTTAATCCCTCAAATTGAAATAACATGGCAACAATGTTTATAGGCAATACTCTAAAAGCATCGTAATCTCTCTGTTCAAAATATTGCATCCTAGGATAATTTCTCTTTCTAAAGCACTTACATCTGTTCCCATGACAACCATCCTAAAACTTAATGATCATCTGACAAAGAACATATCTTCTATTGTCAGAAATGTCTGTTAAAAGAGGATGCAGAGTGATCATATCTACGGGTTCAAATATTAAACTCATATTCACAAAATCATCCAGGGACAGAAATCCTCTTTCTCAAGAACATACTGAATTTTAAATGAGGAAAATAAAAGTAAAAAAAAAATAGAGTTTAATAAGGTGAATGACGCAGAATGTTCATGTAGTTCAGTAATGCTTGTATATAATTTTATTTATTATTAGAAAAAAAGAAGAAAATGTTATTTGTAAAAAATATCAAGTTTGTATTTTGCCGGTAAATGTCTATACCAATTAAGAAGTCTTTTTTTTATATATACATTTTAAAGACGTTATTTTAACATCTTAATTATATTTGTACTTTTACATTATGGAAGAAGCAATTTTTACCTAAATTGGACTTCCCGAAACAATCTACATAAGCATCACAGTATAAATATGTCTTACAAATTATCTTTCATACTCTCATACATATATTTGCGTTTGGAAAACCTCTTTGTAACTATGAGGCGTGCTCAAATGAAAGTGATTCGAAGCGTCGCATGCGAGCAGTTTTCAATGTATTTTCGTGAAACAAACGCGATAGTGAAGGTGTATCTACCACGCGTGCGCATGTGCAAGCAGATTTGTGATAACTTCATTCGTAAGGACGTAGCATTCAGTTAAAAATGGATGGTATGAATGCAACTGCGTCCAAAACGGATCAGCGAGCTGTAATTAAGATTTTGACACTGGAAGGGTGTAAGCCGTTGGATATTCATCGCAGAATGCTGGCTGTGTACGCGGTGACACGTGTGTGTCAAAGCCCACAGTGACGAGGTGGGCGAGAATGTTTAGCGACAGTCGACGGGAGACAACGGATTTGCCGCGGCCCGGTCAGGCGCACAAAGTTGTGACAGTGAAGCTGATTATGACTATCACATCTTTGGACCGCTGAAGAAAAGCCTAAAGGGTGAACGACTTCACTCCGACGAGGACGTAAAGGCTGCAGTTCTGAACTGGTTCCATGATCAACCGACATCGTTCTTCGCGGACGGAATTCCTAACCTTCCTAAGCAATGGGACGCCTGCCTAAACGCCATGGGGGATTTTTTTTAACAAACTTTGCATGCATTTCACTCATTAAATATTGTTGTTTCTATGTATGTATCTGTCTCGTTTCTTTCCCTACGCATCTCATGGATACACATCTCGAATCACTTTCATTTGAACACCCCTTATATATTGAAATTATATGATCAAAAGTATTTCTGTTTATAGTCAATCGCCATATAGATAATTTTCAGCCGCTGGATCTCATCCATAGTGGCTGCTTCAATTTAATAATTAATCGGCAATATTCAAAAGTTTTTATTATTTTTTTTATATACATATTTCCGATATATTTGTATTTTAGATTTTTTATGAAATGAAGAATCAGAAAGACGCATAGGATATCTTCTTTAAGCAATTAAGCAGTTAAGTATTGACACATTTTATTCAATTGCAACCCGATATATATTTTATACCTGTAACAAAATTTAACCTACATTCTAAGAATATTGTTTCTATTTGATTCAACAGCTGTTTCGGGTAAATTTCATCTTCGGTGCCAACAAAATATAAAAAATACATATATTACGTATATAATCGTGTAAATTATCCTCGTTTAAAAGCGGCTCTAGCACGCATGTCATTAGATCTTGAGATATATTTTCGGTGTGTGTTTGATCCTCGAATATGATATAATCTGCACACAAAATAAGGATCAATAATTTTCGAATCACAATTAAAAATATATCCATAATTCGTTAAATTAGCAACAAGTAAATCTTTTTGCAAATATATTTATTTCATTATTTACATGGAGAGATAATTTTAAATATAGTTTTGCATTTTTATATGTTTAATAAAAAGTGATAATAATGCACGCATTTTGTATTTGTTCAGTTGACAAAATTTCCCTTTTACTATTTATTATTGTTCATAGCTTTTCACTCCAATAAATTCTTATAAATTCTATCAGAGAAATTGATTAAAATATGGTTTATAAAGCATGCTGCTAAATTTGATTTTTTTTCCATTATCATAATAATTTAAAACCTTTAAAAACAATTTCTAGTTGTAAAAATAAGATTACGAAACAAAAAAAGTCATGCATTCAAAAATTAAACAGCAAAATTTTAAAACTCACAACACTTTTAATTATTAGGGTGATAGAGAAAAGAAATTAAAATAGCATAATTTAATTTCACAATGCTTTTGTTTCATACTTTTACTGAGAAAAATAGGAGTTTATTCGTGTTAAAAGCTGCAATCAGTTGTAAATAAATGGAAAACTGCATACATTTGTTTTCATTTTAACTTTACATTAAAGCCAGAAAAGGGCAAAATTCGATAGTTAAAACTTTCTCTCTTTCTGTAAATAAATAAATCCACTACATTGTATATAAAATGGAAATGCGAATTTCATTCCGAACGCTTAACTCACGTTCTGCTAAACAGATTTTATGAGAATTGCGTTGTCAATTAGGTAATTGTTGGGGGAAGGCTTTATAGGAATTATATAATCATATTCTTTTCTTTCTTTCTTTCTTTCTTTCTTTTTTTTTTTTTTTTTACAATAATGCAAATGTGCAAAAAAATTTTTTTTCAAAAGTAAAAAAAACATGATGGAATTTTTGTGGCTAAAAAATGGTGCGATATCAAATTTCCAAGCTTATATTATTGTACTTATTAAACATTTTCCATTAAATAAGTTACTATTTGCAAGTCGAGTGCCTGCTTACATGTTGATAGAAATCCTTTACACCTGTATTAAATTCATCATAAAATGTTTCTGAAAATTCCTTTTTTTTTAATTATGCATGATGGGCTTGGTGGGAATCTTTCCATATTTTACACAAATTTCTAAGCATGCAATTCTGTAAAGTAAAAGAATAATATGTTTGCAATGTTTACAATGTAATATGTTTGGCTGCAGGGTCGAGACATTCCGAGCACCACCCTACGAACTCAACACACAAATAACTCCCGGCGACTTGGTTCCTGAGCTCAATAACATATTACATATCATTCTTTTCAGCAGATTCTAAATATTGAATCGGCAGCAATACTTAAGTTGATAGATAAAGATTTAAATGTGAGGAAGCTTTGTAGCAGATGAGCAGAGGGTTAAACATGGAATTACCAATTTGATCCACAAAATAAAAGATAATTTTCGGTTTGTGTGTTAGAAAATGAAGAACCGCCAAGGAACGTCAAGCGGCCGAGGAACAATGGCAAAAAAATTGTGGCGACATTATTTTTTTTAAGTGGCCATATTGCCTCAGTACTTTTGAAATAGCCTAAAACAGTTACTGCCAACTAGTATACAGAGATTTGTCTACCAGAAGTCATTTAAAGATTGGAAGAAAATCGACCAAAGACAGGAACAAGAGGCATTCTTCTTCATCATGACAATGCCTCAGCACATTCTGCTTCAAAAACAAAAGAATTTTTAAAAGCAAATAAGATCCAATCGGTTGGGCATCCATCATACAGCCCTGACTTTGCTCCATGCGACTTTTATTTGTTTTCCAAAGTCAAGGAAATTCTTCGTGGCACAAAATTTATATAAGTGAATGTTGTGTTGGAGGGTTTTTTGACCCTCCTCAAAGAAATCAGCCTGGATAAAGAGATTGAAGAGATTTTATTTTTATCTGGTTTCAAAAAATGGAAAAATGTACTGAGTGTAAAGGGGATTATTTTGAGAAAAAGTAAAAGTTTTATATGCTGTACATTTTTGGTATTTCAAAGCTTTCAGAGTGACCCTCATATTAAATGAGCATTATTGAAAATTAGTGCCTGTGAACGTGATAGAAACTACCTCATATTTCTTTGAATGGAATATGGTGATCACGATAAATTAAAAGTTTTTCGACGTTGTAAGGTCGAGGACTAGTATTACGTCCAGACCATTTTTACTGAGTGCTACTCTTAAACACCATTTAAGTAATGCTTCTCCTTCCTTTAAAAATACTGCTTCACTATTACAAGATTCCTTTTACGTCCACAACTGTCTTGCTAGTTTTGACAGTACTGAAGAGTGCGAAACCTTTGTTGAACAATCAAAGAAATTATTACTTTCAGGAAAATTTGATTTAAGAGGCTTGCAAAGTAATTATTCAAGTTTAGTTACGTCTCAAGAATCAAATATAACTTGTACTGAAAGAGAGAAGCGAAATGAAGTGATATCTGTCTTAGGACAGATGTGGGACCTACAAAGCATTTCTGCCTAGCACGGACCATCACATAATTTTCAGATTACAAGGAAGAAAATATTAGCTGTTGCAAAACAATTTTACGAATCCTTGGGAATTCTTTGCGTATTTACATTGTTGCCAAAGATATTGTTTCAAGAATACTGGAAATAAAAAGTACCATGGGATAAAGATTGACTGAAGATATGATGAAATGATTTCTGAACTGGAAAAATAAACTAAAACTTATGAAAGATATTTGAATTTCTAGATGGATGATGGCGAGCATTTCTCCCTTGAAACATTACAGTTTAAATATGTTTGCTGATGCCAGAAAGAACGCCTACGTGATTTGTATTTTTATCAGAGTTGAGGCTGAAAAATCTGTGCCTTCCACATTTGTCAGAGCAAAAAATTGAATAACCCCAATGAATAAAATCACGATTGTCGGGATGAAACTCCTGGCGTGTTTGATTGCTGCTCGACTACCTACTATCGTCAAGAAAAACATGAAGAGACCAGATATTGAAACATATTATTGGACAGATTCCAGTAATGCTCCTAGTTGGATAAAAAGAGATGAACAGTGGCCAGCATTTATTTCCAATATAGTCAAAGAAATCTGATTGCTGTCTAATCCTGATTTTGGACACCATGTCCCAGAAAGCTTGAATCCAGCTGACACTCCCTCCATAGGAAGTTCTATTCGACATCTACTTGAAATGAAATAGTTACAAGGTCCGGAACGGTTGAAGTTGACTATGTCAGAATGGCCGAAATCCAAGTTTACAGCTGATGAAAAAGTTTTAAATGTAGAAAGAAGAAAAACAGTAATGATCGATACGGGAAAAGAGAGAACTTAAATGTATGCAACGTAAAGTCTTTGTTTCAAACAAATATCCTATCTTAAGAACTTTACGTCCTCAACTTCATGAAGAAGGTTTAACCCATTGAAGCCTAGCGTTGCATTAATGCAGCGCCAAAGCTAAAAATGCTTTTGTTGGTTGCACTCCAGTAATTCTGAAAAGAAAATTTCACTTTCTTTAATGACCAAAAACTCTTCTATAAAATAATATAAAAATTCTATTCTAAAAAAGCGGTATGAAATAGAATAGTTCCATTTTTCAAGATAAATATAATTGTGGTGTTAATGTGTTAATTCTCGTGTGACGACACGTCTAATAAAAAAAAATATTGATAGATGCACACGTGCAATAGTGCTACCTAGTAAACATCCTGTGGTTCATTCACTCATCTTGGAACATCATAAATATTCAAGTCATGCAGGAGTTAATACTTTAATAACTCAAGTGAGGGAAAACTTCTGGATCTTGAAATATAGAAGAAACATTAGACAAGTTTTGAAAAACTGTATAAATCTCAGAAGATTTAAAGCGGCAAAGCCAAAGTTGTGCATGCACCTTTGCCAGAAAAATTAATTAGGTATGCTACAGCGTTAGAGATAACTGATGCAGATTTGGAAAGACCATTATACTTTTAAAATGGACAGAAAACTTGGTTTGTCATTTTTACCTGTGCTGTGATTATAGCAGTCGATCTTGAGTTAGTTCAGTCACTGACAACCGAAAACATATGTTTTACATTCAGAAAATTTGTGTCACGAAGAGGACGATCTCTATATGTATATTCTGACAATATGAAAAAGGCAAAATGTAGAAGACATTGCTTCATTTAAAAAAATTCAATGGATTTTCAACCCTCCTACAGCTACATTGTGGGTTGTTTGGTTTGAGCGGCAGACTGGCGCCGTCAAAAGAATCCTAAGGAGAGTATTAAGAGATTGACTTAATTATAGTGAATTGTCTACCATTTTAGGCGAAGTTGAAAATATCATAAGTAGCTGTCCCTTGATGATTTTTCTTTCAGAGGATATCGGAAATTTACACCATCTTTATTATTTTAAAAGATACGAACAGAATCTGTAGCCGAATTCGACGTATTTGATTCAACTCATTTAAACCAACGATCCCGTTATCGACAGAAACTTAAGCAAAACCTCATGGAAAGATTTCGTTTAGAATAACTCGGACAGCTGAAAAACTCTAAACACAAACTCCCCACCACTCTTATGGTAGGTCAAATTGTTCTTGTTGGCAGAGATAATACAAAACACATAGAATGACCCATGGCCAAAATACTTTAACTTTACCCTGAGAAAGATAACAACACTCGAGTAATGGGAATGTCGCCAAATTAACCAGCTATCGGCAATTTAAGCCTGTTTCTGGTAACTTTTTTTCGCCAAATTTGCCGATAATTCTCTAGATGTTTCCTGCTTGGCTATAATTTAGTGCAGGAAGACACTCACGCGTGCGTGTATGTAAATGCACAGACACACACATGTAGATGTCAATACATAAGTATTATACTGCAGATAAATAAAATCTGTAAAAATTGATCAGTTTCAGTTGACGTCACGGGTTTACTTGTAAAAATAAATGTTTCACTTCCAAGCGTGACGGATGAGCTTTATTCACTGTCCAGAAAAAATATCTCATTGTTGTTCTCATCTCAGCATTTTGTAGCAAATGTAGACGTTTCACTTCCAAGTTTGTCAGATCAGCTTAAGTCACTGCCCAGGAAAAAAGTGTGCGGCTCGCTTATAGAAATTCTCACTTCAAAAGTAGTAAATTTTATATTTTTTAAATTTAGATTTTATGGAAAACGCAGCGGCATGTGACACTTAAATTGGTATGCTAATCTTTCGTAGAATAAAATGCTTAGACCTGTAATTACAATTGCAACGTAATGTCTTATATCCATGTTCTAAAAAATTCAGACAGTTAGATTACTTAATTGTGGTGGATGTTGCTTAATATTTGAAGAACTTAATGGATGAACATGTTAAGTGACTATTGAGAAAATTTGAGAAAATACGCTTTAACTTTTATAGGATGCTCTTTTTTGTTACTTAACCCAATCAACATTTTTTGGGAACTCTTCTGAACAAATAGCATTTAAGGTGTTGGGATTCAATTGATATTTAAGTAGATTTTAAAGTTTTTATGCACACAATGTGTTCTTCCATATATGTATCGAAAAATATGTTTCTTAGTAGAAAAGCACGTTATTTACAATCATTATCAAAATAAAAATAAAGATACACCCATACTAACTTTGCTGAAACTCATCGTATAGAAATGCGACTGGAAACAATCAATATACGTCTACTAATTAATGCTAAATTTTGATTAGAGAATCGTCTACATTTGAAATAGTAACAAACTTTAAACTTTTCAAAAGTAACACCTAATTTTGACATCATATTTGGATTCCACTGTAAATTTTACCTTCGGATACCAAATGTGATGTCATTCGTCAAACGTTTATGAATTATGGAGGTTTAAAGATTGAAACTCCTAATATTATTATTCATTTTTAATCGTTGCAAACCAAATTTAAATCCAGGTAGTTTTTTAAGCATAATTCAAAAATTACTTGGTAGAATGTGCTGTAATTTTGGATTTGTATACTTGAAAATTTTAGCAATCGATTTCTGTTAAAATTCCTTAAGTCCATATGTTACAATTCATATATTTTTCGAAAATTAATTAAAATATGTATGTATTGATACTGATACATTAATGTTCGGAAAAAAATGAACCTATGGATTTTTTAACAGAAATCGTTTTCTAAGAGCTTCAAATATGGGGATCGAAAAATACAGTGGATTTTATCAAGTAGTTTTAGAGTTATACATAAAAAACTACCGTAATTTCCGGCCTATAACACGTGGATCAAACAATCATGTTTCGACTCATAAATTTTATTCAATAATTGAGGTTAAATATTTACAGCGATTTAGTAAGTTAAGTTTTATAAAATAAAATTTCCGGGTCGAAATATGACTGTTTAATCCGCGGATTATAGGCCGGAAATTACGGTACCCTCATTGAAATATGTTTCGCAACGTTTAAAAATAAAAATAACACTAGGTGTTCCAAATTTTAAACCTGCATAATTCTCAAACTACATGACCGAATGACAAAAATGAACAAATGTTCATTTATGTAAGAATAGCACGCAAGTTCATGGAGATATGTATAAGGATTTATTTTAAAAATTCAAGAACTTTTTGCATGTTTTCTATTTATAGCATCCAGAGTTTTAACAAAATATCCTTAACCAAAATTACAGCTCATTTCACCAAGTAGTTTTTCGGTTATGCTTAAAAAATTACCCGCATTGTAATCGGTTTTACAACTGTCTAAAATGAATTTAACATTAGGAGTTTCAGACTTTAAACCTGTGTAATTCCTAAACAATTTGATCAAATGACTTCTCTTTTGCTATCCGAAGGTAAAACGTGCCGTAGAATCCAAATATGATGTTTAAAATATGTGTTAGCGTTGAAATTTTTTTCATTTTGTTACAATTTTTATGTGTGTACGATCCCTTAAGCAAGATTTAAGTACAGCATCAATTAGTATGCGTCATTACTAATCGATTGTCACATTTTTGTACGATGATTTGGTACAGAGTTAGTAGGGGTATTGCATTTTTTTTTAATTCCAGTACTGTACATATCATGTTTTGAAGTTTAGGCATAAATGTTATACTAATGATCATGTATTTGATTTTTGATACAGATATATAATACAGAATGAAACCCTATTTCAAAATTCAATAATACAACATGATAATTCTAAATTATTTAATATCAATGATTATTTGAATACGACTGCAGATCATGTAAATATAGGTATTTGTGTGTTCGTTTTAGTATAAATAAATTATTATTAAGATTATAGAAATATATTCTATGCATTGAGCAAGTTTACGAAATTTTTGGACCTTACTGTTCACATGGTAGCTTATAATTCTGACATTTGTCCTTTATTTTTAAAACAGATTCCCAATTTTGGACAGGTAAATTTGTAAACAATCTTGAGAAATCTGAAAGGAATTTGTAGAAAAATAGTTCGCATGGAAAAGTTTCATCATTACTTACAATTACAATTTTCAAACTGCTTAATATTACTATAAAATTAATTGAAATTAAAATCACATTTATTAAGTGAAGTATATATATATATATATATATATATATATATATATATATATATATATATATATATATATATATATATAAATTAATCAAGAAAAGTATAAGCTATGCACTATAGTATTTAGTAACATTCTTTAAAATTAAAATTATACTGATTTTGTTGAGATTCAAAATCTTCTATCCCTTTAAACGTAAGATATTATCTTCCGTTCGATTTTCCAGCTATTTGAAAAAGACAAATGATCTATTTTTAAAGAAACTGGATCTTTCAAAGCTATTTTCTTAAAATCTTTCTTTAATCTATCGCAAGAGCAAATTCAATCTTTCTTCATAAAAAGAGTTTTTTAAAACCATTATTTAAAAATATATGCAATCATTTAAAGAAAATAAATTAAAATTTTATTTTCATTATAATTCATCCATTTATTATATTTAATCCAAATAATGATTTTATTATTTCAGTAAAATACACAAAATGAAAACGTTTGTTAATATACTATACCCAAAACTTTTTCTAAAGGTTTTTCCAATTCATTAGCATAAATTTGCTTTAAGAATTTAATTGTTGGTCTAATTTCAAGACTGTGTTTCAAAAATAGATGTATGGTTCGTCTTTCCTTTTTAAATTCGAAGAACGGAATGACTGGAATGTTTAACCCGGGAGAAATCGCGCATATCTAG